>JAVYIG010003058.1:0-213366 GCA_035222895.1 Strongylocentrotus droebachiensis
TGATTTTTAAAACTAACTTTATTTTCATTATTGCAAAGTTGAAACTTTGATTCGACAATGTTACCCAAAATCAATGCCTGGAAACAGTCGAAGTGATGATTATTATAAATTACAAAACGCTTAAATACAGCCCAGACATATCACCTGAAGAGCTCTCCGAACGCTGCTGAGATTTGTAAGATCACAGGATGGACATGATTTGCACAAGCAGACGATGTCCCATGACATCCGGTCATAAAGGTTCGTACGAACGATAATTTCGTACGAATCTTCCTGTTTTTCCCTTGTCTTCCCGAATTTCCATTGTCTGAAAATCGTTCGTACGGCGTTCGTAGCAGTTCGTAATGACATTTGTGACCGAGGCTTAACTATACTACCGTCAGGCAAAATGTATAATCTATTGCCTCACTCTTAACCCCGCGCATGGTTTTATTTTGATGACAAATGAAGCGATACAAAAATAAAGGAATCTGTCCCTTGTAAACAAATAAGACGCCATTGTATATTCAGCTGCACACACCGCGGTATGTTTGGCGTTTCAAGAGGGAACAAAATGCTGTCCTTAATATCATTCCGGGGGTAATTCAATTTGAAAGTCTGGTTTCATCGATTGTTAATTACCCCCTATCCTGTGTGTTTACGAACAAAATATTTTAGTTATCATAATCGGTTTCATATCCCCTTTTGAATAGTTTGAAATGCCATCACATGTATATACACTAAACTCATTATAAATTGAGATATAATAGCTTTGTAATTATGTTCATTCTTTATGGGATGTCGTCTGCTTGGGCAGTATTGGTCCCAGGGGCGTACGCAGGGTTTAAATCCCTAACCCCCCCCCCCTGCGTACACCCCTGATTGGTCCATTATGTGACGTCATTAAAACATCGTTATTTTTCTGGTGAATCTTTCGTATATGGAGGTGGTTGTATTTGTATTTTTGAAAATCAACCGATATGTAAATGACCTAAACCTTGTAAGAGGGCCATCTGTTAGCTTACCAGTTTCTAGTGATACATTAGATGACATATTCGTGATTTTCTTTGAATTTCCACTTTAAGAAAGTTTTGGAAATAAAGGTCGGGTTCATGAATATTAGTGGCAACACCGTTTGAATGTTTCTTAAAGCATTCATGGTTTGTCTGATTCTTTTCTTTTAATTTAACCCAGTAATGTGCACCGTACCTCCATTGCAATATAAACAATAATAATAGCAAGATATTTGTATAACGCGAATTGCAAATTGCCTCTAAGCGGTTTAGAAGGGAAAACAAAGTTAATAGGTAAAGTATCTTCTTCATGATCATCCGGTGATTCATTAAGCTATAATCAACAATGCAACTTCTCTTGTCCGACTGCTTATAACCTAACGGGTCCGTCGTTAGCTGGCCATCACCAGAAATAGGTTTGACTTAATAAAGTTGTATTCGGGCGTGTCCGCCACTTTTATTCATTTTCGAGTTATGTACTACATCTATAGCTCAGGGCATGCTCTCCGATTGGGATTAGCAACAAGGAGTGGGGTTTCGGAAATTAAGGAAGTTTCGGAAATTAAGGTCGGGTTCATGAATATTAGTGGCAAGACCGTTTGAAAGTTTTAAAAGGCACTCATGATTTGCCTGATTCTTTCAATATTAACTCAGAGATTACGTGCACCGCACCTTCAGTAGACGAACACGTAAATACTTCGTGTTCACCCAATACATCAGTAACCTACAATAAACGATGCAACTTCTCTTGTCCGCCTGGCTATAACCTAATGGGTCCATCATTTGTTACCTGCACGGGCTCGGGAAACTTCTCGGAACCGTTTCCTGAATGCATGGGTAAGTGTAATATAGGAGCACTGTGGTATATTGTTTAAAGTAGATATTCCTTGATTTTTTAAAACTAACTTTATTTTCATTATTACAAAGTTGAAACTTGGATTCGACAAGGTTATCAAAAATCAATGCTTGGAAACAGTCGAAGTAATGATTATGATAAGTTACAAAACACTTAAATACAGCCCCGACATATCACCTGAAGAGCTCTCCGAACGCTGCTGAGATGTGTGAGATCACAGGATGGACATGATTTGCACAAGCAGACGATGACCCATGACATCTCACATATTTTCAGCGCCTGTTTTTTCATATTTTCTTGAGTTCTTTCTTTTATGCTACGGTCACAAAGATTCGTACGAAAGATAATTTCGAACGAATCTCCCTGTTTTTCCATTGTCTTCCCGAATTTCTATTGTCTGTAAATCGTTCTTACGGCGTTTTTAGGAGTTCGTTATGGCAATTGTGACCGAGGCTTAACTAAAGCCTCGGTCACAAATGCCATTACGGACATGTATATTCAGCTGCACATGCCGCGGTATGTTTGGCGTTTCAAGACGGAACAAATGACGTCCTTAAAGATAAACTTGAGTACTGGTAAAAAAAAGAAAACTATTTCTCACAGAATCAAACGAAACTTACACTGAATATTCAAGATTACAAATAAATCACATGTGCCAAACAATTTTGGAAGAAAATGTATACTGGCTGAGTAATGAGCATAGAAAGACAAGGAATCAAGGTAGTACCAACCCCGACACCATGCGTGTTGTCCCCTACATAGCTTTCTGTGTATGTGCTTGCTACTTTACCAAGACTCGGTCAAATTTATTATGATTTTGATGACTCCAGAACCTTGCAGTGCACACCAATACTTACATGCTACATGATCAACTGTTTCTGATCCTTTCCACGCCTTTTCTTTCACAATGCAATCGCATTACCAGTACTAAAGTTTATCTTTAATATCATTCCGGGGGTAATTCAATTTGAAAGTTTGGTTTCTTTGATTGTTAATTAACCCCTATCCTGTGTATTTACAAACAAAAGATTTTAGTTATCAGAATCGGTTTCATATCCCCTTTTGAATGGTTTGAAATGTCATCACATTTATATACTCTTAACTCATTATAATTTGAAAAAATAATAGCTTTGTAATCATGTTCATTCTTTATGGGATGTCGTCTGCTTGGGCAGTATTGGTCCATTATGTGACGTCATTAAAAACATCGTTATTTTTCTGGCGAATCTTTCGTATATGGAGGTGGTTGTATTTGTATTTAAAAAAAATCACCCGATAATTGACCTAAACCTTGTACGATGGCCATCTGTTAGCTTACCAGTTTCTAGTGATACATTAGATGACATATTTGTGATTTTCTTTGAATTTCCACTTAAAGGAAGTTTGGAAATAAAGGTCGGGTTCCTGAATATTAGTGGCAAGACCGTTTAAATGTTTCTAAAGACACTCATGATTTGCCTGTTTCTTTCAATATTATAACTCAGAGATAACGTGCACCGCAACTTCAGTAGGCGAAAACGTAAATTCTTCGTGCTCACCCGGTGATTCAGTGTGCTACAATCGACGATGCAACTTCTCTTGTCCGACTGGTTATAACCTCACGGGTCCGTCGTCCGTTACCTGCACGGGCTCAGGACATTTCTCGGAACCGTTTCCTGAATGTGAGGGTAAGTGTAATATGGGAGCACTGTGGTATATTGGTTAAGGATCTTGACTCGGCGTAACAAGTGAGTTCGGTGACGTGGCTCCCAGGTTACGACCGATGAAGTATTTAGATGGGACTGTAGTTGTTTATACCTAGATTTTGGTGTATGGCGTGGGTAAACAACAATTTTCGCTCAAATTATCACAACAATGAATATAAAAACAGTTAAACACGTTGAAAATAATTCTGGGGCTATGATTGCAGTGAGGACAGTCCCGACAATTTTTTGTTTGTTTGGGGGGGGGGGGGGGCAGAGGGGATTTTTCGTTCCGGTCTTTCGTGCCCGTCCTTTGCTGGTCATCACCAGAAATATGTTTAACTTGATAAAGTTGTAGGCGGTCATGTCCGCCACGTTTGTTCATTTTCGAGTTATTCACTACATCCATAGCACAGGGCTGACTATATGCTCTCCGATTGGGGTTACTAACAAAAAATCATGGTTTTGCCTTTACTAGGAAGTTTTGGAAAATTAAGGTCGGTTCTTAAATATATCTGGGAAGACCATTTGAATTTTTCCTAAAGGCACTCATGGTTTGTCTGTTCTTTCATCATTAACTCAGAGAGTACGTGCACCGCACTTTCAGTAGACGAACACGTAAATTCTTCGTGTTCATCCGGTACATCAGTAAGCTACAATCAACAATGCAGTTTCTCTTGTCCGACTGGTTATAACCTAACGGGTCCGTCGTCTGTTAACTGCACGAGCTCAGGAAATTTCTCGGAACCGTTTCCTGAATGTGAGGGTAAGTGTGATATGGGAGCACTGTGGTATATTCGTGAAAGTTCGTTCCTTCGTTATCCATAGTCCAGGGCTGACTAAAAGCTCTCCGATTGGGGTTACTAACAGAGAATGATGGTTTCGCCTTTACTAGGAAGTTTTAGAAAATTTAGGTCGGGTTCTTGAATATAAATGGCACGAATGTTCGAATGTTTCTAAAGGCACTCATGGTTTGTCTGATTCTTTTCATTATTAACTCAGTAACGTGCACCGTACCTTCATTAGGAGCAAACGTTAATTCTTCGTGTTCATCCGGTACATCAGTAAGCTACAATCAACAATGCGACTTCTCTTGTCCGACTTTGTATAGCCGAGCGGGTCCGTCGTCTGTTACCTGCACGGGCTCAGGAAATTTCTCGCAAATGTTTCCTCAGTGTGAGGGTAAGTGTAATATGGGAGCACTGTGGTATATTTGTGAAAGTTCTTGACTCTCCTATCAGGGGTTTCGGGTTCGATCCTTGCTCGGTGCTTACATCCTTGGACAAGCCGTTTTGTCTCCATGTCGACCTCTCTGCTCAGGTGTAAATGTGAACCTGTCATTGATTGCAGGGTCCACATGAAGAGTTCTATCAATACTGATATGGCTACTCTAAGTAATTAAGAAACAATCAATATTTCTGTCCTTATTATTTTCGAAAACCAGTCAAGATGATAAAATTGGTCCGATCATGCAATGCGGTGTGTATATTGGGATTTTACAGACGTGTATCAATCAGATATGATTATTTACGTCTGGGGACCGACCTTTTAAACGTCACCATCCGAAAGACGTGACTTTAGTTTCGAACCTGCGTCCTCGGATGAATCAGTTTGTAGCTTCTATTGTTAGCTGGATTACATTTTAACGTGAAATTTACTGACCAGTGTATTTACAGTACGAAACAGAAATCTTAATAATAGTCATGTTCGCGAGTTCTCAAATTTTCGATCACCTCATTTCATCATTATTTTCATGACCATCGTCAGGAACTGAAGTATATAAATAAACGTAATAACTTGTATAATGTGAAGGTTAGACATATATACGAACTCAAACAACATAAGGATATTAATGCATACTATACAAAAGAGAGCCAAGATATTGAAAAGTAAAGAAGGAACGTCATGGTGATACGAGTGTAGAATAAACCACAATAAAGCATGGACACTGACCAGTGTATAACATATTTTATACATTATTTTGCAGAGTGTGATCCCAACGGCAGCGTTTGTCCAGAAACAGGTATGTTTCTCTCTAACATAAGTTAAACCGCGGATAGTCATTGTCCGACATGTTCATGTTCGCGATTTACCCATGATTTAACTTTTAATAGGGCCCATAAATAATCTCTCTGTGTCTCTTAATATTTGTCATGGGATATTTATACTACAGGCTTCAATTTTATTTAGCCGTTGACCTGGAAAACTATGATAAATATCTATCCGTCCATATGTCCCATAGCTTGAGTTTAAGCTGTTGGGGCGACAATGGAATGAAATGGACCTTGAAACACAATGTTCTCCATAACTTTCTGTCTTCAGCCGCTCTTGTTAGCTGCTCAAATGACATTCCCGGCCACTGATTGATGTTATCAGTCCGTAGAGGTGTTTGAAAAAGTAGAATAGAGCTAACCATAGATTGTTAACTCCGCAAAAAAGCAGAAAGCAATTCCTCCGTCAGTTAGTGCATATAGATTTGTGCCTATATGCATGTGTGGCCAGTTGGCGCTGATGGCAAATGAAAGATTCGAGTGGGTCCGGTTTACACGCTAAGGGACGGCTTTGGGTATATTTTATAATTATTATTTCTGTACAGATTTGGGTGCGAAGGAGAGAACCCTATCACGTCCCCCCCTCTGTATGTTCTTAACTAAATCCATTTTCACCATCTATTGGTAGGCCTGAAATATAACATTAAGTGGTTGTACGAAACCTGATCCTGCGACAATTAACATAATTCGTTGTCCTTGCTTTAATGTTGTAAACGTGTTCTCGATTAAATACATTTATAATCTTTATATCTTTGTATACTCGAATATATATATTTTTTCTTTCGTGGCCGTCTTTCGCTGGTCATTGACAGAAATATGTTGACTTTATAAAGTTGTTTCGGTAGTATCCTCCAGACCTCCACTGTTATTCATTTTTCGAATTATTTACTAAATCCATAGCTCAGGGCATGACTATAAAAGTATGCTCTCCGATCGGGGTTAATTACAAGAAATGAGGTCTCCGCCTTTTAATGAATTTGAGAAAATCAAGGTCGGGTTTATGAATATTAGTAGCAAGACTGTTTGAATATTTCTAAAGGCACTCATGGTTTGTCTGATTCTTTTCATTATTAACTCAGTAATAACGTGCACGTACCTGAAATTGACGAATTGGTATCTTCTTCGACGTGTTCAACCGATGAATATGTGATCGAAGGTCAACAATGTAGTTTCTCTTGTCCGCCTGGTTATAGTCTTGTGGGTTCGCCGTCTGTTACCTGCACAGGCTCGGGAAGTTTCTCGCAAATGTTTCATCGTTGTGTGGGTAAGTGTAATTTCGGAGCACTGTGGTATATTCGTGAAAGTTTTTGACTCTCCTACGAAAGGTTCTGGGTTCGATCTGTGATCGGCGCTTACATCCTTGGACAAGCGGTTTGGCCTCCAGACCTCTTTGCTCAGGTGTAAATGTGAACCTGTCATTGCTGGGTAACAAACAATTTCAGGGTCCACAGGAAGAGTTATATTAATACCGATATGGCTACCTTGGGTGAATAAGACACAATGAATATATTTTTCTTATAATTGTCGAAAAAAGTCAGGGTCATAAAATTGGGCCGATCAAGCAATGAAAAATATATCCAACTATTTAAGGCTTAAAGGTATTACAAAGTTTTGGTAAATTTTGAAAATTGGGTGGATAGTGATTCTTTACAATTTTGATAAATGTGGATGCCCATATAGATGTTTTATAAGCACTAAAAAAATTAGCCCCTACAACACTTCTGCTTTCGAGAAAAATTGAATATAACAATTTACCGGTGCTCCCGGTAAATGTTGATAAATTTCAAATAGCGCCTACGGCCATACGATGGTAGCTGCGACCATGGAAATCTCAGAATATGCAGTTGTGATATATATATTCCAAACGGTAATAGCAAATCGGTCGATTTTAGTCGAATAACATTGTTTTATAGCTAAATCAATATCTTGACCTTGAGAGGAAGCTATACAACATAAAGACTTTATCATTTACAATTTCGTCACTTTAGACTCGATTTCAACCGCGACAACAATCACTGAACATTTTAGGATCGCATATGCTTTTAATATGTTCATTTGAACCAAATTCATGACCCCTTACCAAAAATTTGTATTACCTTTAATTTCCGTAAACAATTCTTTTGTCAGTTGGTGCATATAGATTTGTGCCTATACAGTGTGAGTCAAAAAAAGTTTACACCTAGAAAATTGCTTCTTTTTTATTCGCATTTGTATGTAAGGCGCCATAAGAGTCATGCCTGACGGACCTGTTGCACTTTATAAGAAGCCAACATTATTATCATTATTCTTATACCCGACAATAATTTGTCACTGTGATTTAAGGAGGATTAAGTGGCTCAATAAGGCTTAGAACGAAGGCACGCAACGCCAGTTAGAATTAAATAATGTCAAAATGTTCCTGCCTGGTATTGGTAAAGCTTTTATTATTGGCATACATGTGCACTGTCCGTATTAAAGGCAACAAAATAAAATGCTCCCCAATAGAGTGGAGAGTGTGCACTGTGCAGTGTGAGTCCAAAAAAAAGTTTACACCTAGAAAATTGCTAATTATTTTAAAAATCATCTATGAACAGTAAATTATTATACATCTTATGAAAGAGTGTTTTATCCAAAATCATTTTGTATCATATTCGTGTGGTATGTGTTCACGCTTGGATAAACAGTATACATAACAACCACTCTCGCCATCGCCCTGTCCATCGCTTTTCTACTTTGTGTTGCTATTGGTTTTCTCGCATTTTAAACTTAAAAAATACTGACCAGTGTATTTACAGTATTAAACAGAAATATTAATAAGAGTCATGTTTGAGAATTCTCAAATTGTCGACCACCTTATTTCATGACCATCGTCAGGAACTGAAATATATGAATAAACTTGTTACCTTTGTATCATTATGGAGGTTTGACATAACTCAAATAACATAAAGACATTACATGCATACTATAAAAGAGAGTGACTGAAAGTATTTTCCAAAATATTGAAAAGTAAAGAAGAGTAATCGTTGCGACAGTAGTGTAAAATAAACAACAATTAAAAAGATCAACAAACATGACAAAGGCAGCATGTGCAAATAGGGGTTGGGGTGCATTCTGAATGTAAAGAAGATAACAATGAAGGGTGAAATAAAATCGGTTGTTACAGAAGTCCAGGTAATTAGACATTGAATAACGTCTTATGCGGAATGGTCATGGTCCTAACGATGCTCATAAAACACAGCTGTCAAAAAAGCTATAACGCTTATCATGGTTTTCTGTTTCGTACTGTATAATTATGTACGCATCGATTGTGATATTATTGGATAATGACCAGTGTATTGTCCATTTTAAACATTTTATATATTATTTTTTGCAACAGGTAAGTGTTTTTATTATTATTTTTACGAGAAGTGTTTTGATTATTTGAAGACCACAAAATTTAATGAGTCAGAAATTGTTTTTGAAAGTCTTTATCCCCCCTTTTGTCTACAAAGTAGTATCAAAAGCTACATGTTCTATCTTCTTGAAGTTTCGCAAACATGTAGATTTACATTTGGTTTCTAGAAAAGTAGGCCTACGTTATGATGCCATAGTTGTTACATGACGTCATGTCGGTGCCCTTTTGTATATTTCAAAAAGCGAAATATTTTTGTTTTCATTGCAATTTAGCCTCTTTAGGTTAATTTTATTTGATGTTATAAAGTGTTACAATAAACAAAGGAAGAAATAAATAGCATGAAATAAAACACACAATAATTCAAATATGTTCCCATTGTAGATATTGACGACTGTGCTCCTCAGCCCTGTTTGAATGGTGGGACATGTACAGATGGTGTCAACTCGTATAGCTGTTCATGTGATACTGGTTACAGCGGAATGAACTGCTCAATAGGTATAAACTACTTTGTTGATATTATGTCACTTTCACTTTTCTTTAGACTACCAGATTAACCTCATTATTATGTTTTGTTTTGGAAAGATTCATCCATTTCCTATGAACGACGTTGTATCAAAAGTTACATTTGATTTTGTATACGTGTTATATAGTACATCTGCTGTAAGTGCAATTTTGATGACGCACTGTATTTTAAACATTATCCGTACAAGCCTTTATACGAGTTTTTAAAATTTGAGTTTCTAACGATTACAAATCTCATTTTGTTCAACGTTCGTGAAATCATCCGTAAGATCGCTGAGTTTTTCGCCTATATTCGTAATATACACGCATTACATGGGGGGGGGGGGGGGGGGGGGGGGGGCGTGAGTAAGGGGAGAATTTAAAAATATTCTTTTTGGTGTCCCAAAATTTGAAAATTTGGCCGATCGATACTTCGTTTGGTTGGGGGGGGGGGGGGGGGGGGTAAGGTAAGCTCTTTTGGGTCACCCATTACCACAATTTTTGGTTTTTTTAATGTTTTTATTATTATTTTTTAAATACAAAAACAAGAAGAAAAAAAGAGGGGGGGGGGTTTCCTCAAAAACACACACATAAAACAAAGTTAAAGGGGGGGGGGGGGGGGGTTCAACCCCCCTCCCTCCCCCCCCCCCCCCTGCGTACGCGCCTGCATATACCAAAGGCTCCCATATTAGTTAACCGTTGAAAACTAAAACTATTATATCTTTATCACTAACTGACCGACTGTCTATATGTCCAATTTGTGTCCCATAGCTTAGACCCCGTTCTCACTCACTTCGTTGGAGCGCTCTGGAGCGCTCTAACTAGGACCCGCTCCTCAGGAGCGGTTCTTAGGTGAGTGAGAACGCTCAAAGTGGTCCAGGAACTTCTGGACCGCTCCAGAAGTCCACCTTCCGAGGTGGTCTTGAGGAGCGGGTCTTATTAAGAGCGCTCCAGAGCGCTCTAACGTGCAATGTGAACGGAAAGCGTACTTTGAGCGGAAGTGAGCTAGTGACGTTGCGTGCGAAACATGTAGTACGGTACATACGGTTTGGATTCCGCGCGCGAAAAAATTGACCCGCCTACCTGAGCTGCCATAGCAACAAGACCACTTTGACTCGTGGAGCGGTTTGAGCCATAAAAACTGCTCGGAGTGTGAACGCTCGCAAACCGTTCCTCAAGACCCGTTCCTCTGGAGCGGTCTGGAGCGGTCTAACTTGGAGCGCTCTCAAAGTGAGTGAGAACGGGGCGATAAATAAATATATAAAAATGGATCTTGAGACACAGGTTCTCTATAATTTTCTGTCTTCAGCTGCTCTAGTTAGCTGCTGAAACGACATTCCCTTCCTTTGCGTTCTGAGCTAATGAAGATTATAAATGGCTATCCCTGCAAAGCATTGTGTTGCAGAAAACAATTCTTTTGTCAGTTGGTGCATATAGATTTGTGCCTATCAGTGTGAGTCAAAAAAAGTTAACACCTAGAAAATTGCTTCTTTTGTATTCGCATTTGTATGTGAGGCGCCATGAGAGTCATGCCTGACGGACCTGTTGCGCTTTATAAGAAGCCAACATTATTATCATTATTCTTACCAGACAACAATTTTTCACTGTGATTGATTTTCTCTTTAGGTAGGATTAAGTGGCTCAATGAGGCTTAGAAAAAAGGCATGCAACGCCAGTTAGGATTAAATTATGAAAGAGTGTTTTATCCCAAATCATTTTGTATTATATTCGTGTGGTATGTGTTCACGCTTGGATGAACAGAAGACATTCTCGTCATCGCCCTGCCCATTGCCTTTCTACTTCTTGTTGCCATTGGTCTTCTTGCATTCGTCTACCACCGCTATAGAGTGATCCACGGTCGGAAAGGACGTATTAATACGCCTGAGCCCTTGGTGCAGGTAAGTCCTCAGGAGCGATTTCAGGAGCGTTTGGGGCACGATTTAGTGATCGTTTTCGTTATGGATGAAACCTAACCAGACCTTGAAAGTGAAATTGCTTTATCAAATACCTAAATTCTTAAAACTATTGCTATATGAACAACATGCATTTGATAATGTGGGATTAATATTGTTTTTAAAGTGCAAAAAATACCAACTCGTCTGTTTGGCGCCAGAAGGGCCTTAAACCCATATACTTTAAAACAGAGATAACGCCCTTCTGGCTCTAAACAGACGAACTCAAACTCGTTCACAACTCACAAGTATTCAAAGCTGGTGATATTTTGATTAGAAAGTAGAAGAACCGGATGATGATTTCCACAGGGGCGCATGTTGTACAACCTACTGCATCAACTAAATTACGCGAACATTACAATGATGTACTAGGCCCAAAAAAATAAATCATTCGGTTGTCCTCCACCGCCCGCTCGTCATTTTCGAGCCGCTCGTATATATATATTTTGTTTCTAATATTTTTTTTTCGGGGGGGGGGGGGGGTGGGAGCAATCTTTAATGCCAAACATACCATTTTATGCATTTGCAAGGATCAAAATGCGTCCCGTTGCCAGTTTGGTCTTTTCAGTACG
Organism: Strongylocentrotus droebachiensis; assembly: GCA_035222895.1. Taxonomy (NCBI): domain Eukaryota; kingdom Metazoa; phylum Echinodermata; class Echinoidea; order Camarodonta; family Strongylocentrotidae; genus Strongylocentrotus; species Strongylocentrotus droebachiensis. Next base: position 11,980 of record JAVYIG010003058.1, read on the forward strand.
CAATTAGGTATTTATTAAACTTGCCATTTTTATTTTTCTATGTCAAAATGCTGTTCATTCAAATCAGGTTCTGAGCATTCTTAAACTCATTTTAAAGCCCATCTGTACTAGTTTACAGGAGAGATTAGACCACCCTGCAAGGTCAGATCAAATCAGCTCTCAGTTAATATAAGATAAAGAGGATCATGGGGGATTATGCATTGTTTGCTACATAAAGGGCGCAAGTAGCTATAAGTAGTACAATGGAGATTTTAAAGGTGCTGTATTTCAAAGCCCAAAATACTTTCTGTGTTGGTCTTGATATTCATTGTACATTCAACTAGTCTTTTACCATATTAAAGTGTTTTATAGACTTTGTTTGTTAAAATGCTTGACAATCCCAATGATTTTTTTTTTTTATGGAAAACAATTATTTAAAAAAAATATATATTAAAGAAAAAAAAAAAGAAAAAAAAAATGACACACAAAAAATGAATAAAAAAAAAAAAAAAAAAAAAAAAATCCGCCCGCCCGCCCCTACTCCAGAAAAGCAATCGAGGACAACCAAACAATTTTTTTTTTGGCCTTACAAGATCCGAACGTCGTTTCCAAGGGATATACAAAAGGGTATTGAAATCACCTTTATATTGATTCCTTGACAAAATTGTATAACACCCCTGTTTTATACCATGCATTCGACATTCACAGTGTGAGTAGTTGATACGCTTCTAAAGGCTCGTTCTGATTTGACGTATAACCACCTGAAAAAAAAACGCCCGTTTTTTATTTTTTATTTTTTTCTTCTTCAAACGTGTAAATGAATGGCAACTGTACACAACTGTATTCACTGAGCTATGTCTGAGAAGATACAGATTTGTTAAGCTGATATATACTTTATGTCATGATATTATAAAACCACCCTTCTTTATTCATCTGAGTTATCAGGAAGGCACTTTGGGAGCAGGACTACAGCAGAGCAGCAGTGTCGGCCACCTGCCATCAGGAGGCATCAACCCTCCATTGGCGTACGAGTTCAACGATGGGCTAGAGATGGACTCTAGATTGAATAGTGATGAGGTGGATCGCCATGATGCCGAAGTCAAGGGTCTGTCCTATCGGCAGACGGTAGATGAACATCGAGCATCCAGTGGTAACCGGGAAAAGGAGTCCGACTTAAACGAGGTCCCCCAAAAGGAATTGCGAGTATAAAGTCTACCATGGATCTCTTGACACCTAATTCTAAACGATTCTGTAAACCAGACATGGAGATATTGCCATTTTGTGCCTCACTTTTCGAAATGTGCAAACATTACAATAACGTGTATTGCCTTATATATTGGGTCTTCTATTAAATATTTACACAGAGCTGAAATAAAATAAATGTGTCTAGTCATAATGTTGTTTAAATGAAGTCAAAATGTGGAGAATAACGTCTTTCAGAATTTGAAACGACATTTATATTCATTGTCTTTTTGTGGGCAGTGAATTTTGGAGTAGGTTACCTATTAATGTCAGATTACCAAGGTCTAGATATAGGTTTCGGAATTCATTTACAAGAGATTTGTTTAACAAATCATGAATGAAAACTCCTTGTAAATAGTGTGTATATATACAAGAATTATATTTCATTTTTATGAGGTTGTATATTGCTGAACATTGTTAAGTATTTTTAGTTTCAAGTATCGATTGTAATATTAATTTCATTATTTTCATTTTGTTTGGTTTTCTAAAATTCACCTGTAACCAAATACTTTGTGTAGCTGTAAGGGCCCTAGTGGTTGTGATTTTAGTCTATAATATAATTGACAATTACATTCAGAATGTAACAAAATGTAATTAATGCAGTCATGATTAACAACATGTAATCATGTAACTACCACTATGAACATGACTGACAAAGAAAGCGGACTCAGTTCCTGAGGTAGACAAAGGAACATCCCTTCACTGCTATTATGTAAAAATGTGTAGAACAGGTGTCACATGCCTATTTACTTTTTACATAATAGCAGTGAAGGGATGTTTCTTTGTCTACCTGAGGGATTGTTTGATTTTGTCCGCTTTCTTTGTCCGTCATGGTCATAGTGTACGTTCATCACGTGGTCATGATTACCATGTTTACATGTTATCATGTTAATCATGATTATTTATCAAATCGTATGCAATATGTTGTGGTCAACGGTGTCAAATCAGATTTAAGTCGTGTATTATACGGAGTTCCGCAAGGGTCTGTTCTCGGCCCGTCATTATTTTTGTTATATATTAATGATTTTATAAATTGTTCTTCAATTCTTAATTTCATACTTTTTGCGGATGACACCAGTATTACTCTTTCTAACTAAAAAAATCAACACATTAATTCACCTGTTAAATAAGGAACTCCACAATGTTGTTATCTGGTGGCAATGCAATAAATTGTCTTTACATTTTGAAAAAACTAAATATGTTCTCTTTAAAACAAAAAAATTAAAAAGCTGGTAATGATATCCCACAAGTCACTATGGATGGCAAGATTATTACCCAAGTATCAAATATTACATTTTGAGGTATCAAAGTAAACGAATTCTTATCTTGGAAACCACATATTGATGATCTATGCACTCGCCTATGTAGAACTACTGGTGTCCTCCGCAGACTTAAATTTACTTAACCTAGACATATTATAATTTCATTATATAACACATTGATTTTGCCTCATCTCACTTACTGTTGTATGATTTGGGGGAATACATTTAAAACACACTTGAATAGACTTTTGATTACTCAGAAAAAGTAATAAGAACAGTTTGTAATGTACCATTTAATAACCATACAAGCAATTTATTTGTTGAATGTAAAACATTAAAGGTCTCTGACCTTGTACTTATGTATACTTATATCTTTATGTATCATTATCATACGAATGCCTTGCAAAATATTTCCAATGATCTTTTTTTAGCACAAATGCCTCCTATCACTCATATTTCACCCGTCAATACGCAGATCTTCATCAATTTCTTCCCTAAACTACGATTATTCAAAATTCCTTACGTTATGGAATGACCTAGACAATGATATTAAACTAAGTAAAACTCTTGATAAATTTAAAAAACTCTTGAAAAATGAAATGTTCTTGCAGTACAAAAACCACGCTCAATTAAATAATGAATTACTTGCTCCACTTGTTCTTTTTTTTTTAAAAAATATTTTGTATATAAATGTTTTGTAATACTGCAAAGCGCCAGCGGGGGGCGCATATAGTGACGCAGTGTCGCTTGACGTCGTGTCCTGTGTGTGCCCTTTGCTGGTGCTTTGCTGTAAATGTCTTATCCTTATATAAGTCTTTATAATCTTTTTTCTTGTATATATTTGTTTTCCCGTTAATGTTGTTTTTGTTAATTTTCTCGATATATGTGTCATGGTTGGTGCCCCAATCACAAGTTTGTTATCAAACTTCTTCAGGGGCTCCTAACCCCATGTTTTTGTTTTTTCATGAATTATTATTGTATATGTATTTTTTTATGGTTGAATAAATAAATTGAAATTGAAATTGAAATGTGATTATGATTATCATGTGATCTTGTAATTGCGTAACCCTGGTTACATGTGGTCGTGTAATCATAATCATGTGATCATATCATGTTCATTTATAAAGCGTGGCTGCAACACAGACATAACATACCCTACTGTGCTCAATACAGAGTACCATATTATTATTTTTGTATTTATGTTTTTATTAAAAGTACCATATTATTACTACAGGCTGTTATATCGTCGCCATGATAAGGCGGTAAAACAGTTTATGAATCTCTTTCAACCGGGAACCCATTAAAGGGAACCAAAACCTTCATACTAAGTTACTTTTATTGTACAGTTTAAGATATTTGAAAAATATCAGTGAAAATTTGAACAAAATCGGGCAAGGAATAAGGAAGTTAGAGCTTTTTGAAATGACTAGTCACTAGAGGGCGGTATTCAATGTGATGACATCATCTGTGGACAACTCTCCATGCCTTTCGTACATCAAATTTCGAACCGCGAATCACGTGATCTTGTATACATCATCATTTCGTGATCGGGTAATCATGACGATTCATATTTATAATTGTCGTCAATATTATCATTTGATCGCTGATAATACAATGATTTGGCTACACTTAAAACAATGTGCTTAAAGGTAATACAAAGTTTTGGGAAATTTAGAAAAATGGGTGGATAGTGATTCTTTACAATTTTGATATATTTGGATGCCCCTGTGGACGTATTAAAAACACTAGAATTGTTAGCCCCTAAAACACTTCTGCTTTCGAGAAAAATTGAATATAAAGATTTACCGGTGCTCCCGGTAAATTTTGATAAATTTCAAATAGCTCCTACGGCCGTACAATGGTAGCTGCGACCATGAAAATATCAGAATATGTAGTTGTGGTATATAATTTCCGAACGGGAATAACTAATTGGTCGATTTTAGTCAAGAAAAATTGTTTTATAGCTTAATTAATATCTTGACCTTGAGAGGGAGCTATACAACATAAAATGTTTTTTTTATTTACAATTTCATAACTTTAGAGTCAATTTCGACCGCGACAACGACCAGTGAATATCGTAGGGTCGCATATGCTTCCAATATGTTCATTTGAACCAAATTCATGACCCCATACCAAAACTTTGTATACCTTTAAAACTCCGGTCGGTTTCTTGAAAAGTTATACGGAATACACAAAGAGACAAGGATATTCCTACCGTGGAAACCACTAATGTACAATGAATGATATTTAAAAATAAGACTTAAGCATAAAGTGTGAAAATAAAGGTATGACATCCACCGAGTGACCCCAACATTATTATGGCCCGTTAGCGCATATATTTTGTTTACACAAATGTTTAGCCACTTCAGTCAAATATACTGTGCAAACGACTAGAGACAGACTCTAGCATTACCCTTAGCAGTTTTGTTAGATTGCTGGAGCTGTACATGCGGGTGTACATGTTTACTCGTTATTTGTTTCGGGTTAATTCTATCCTCTCTTCTCTGTGTGCTTATGTCAAGAATATGAAATATTTTTCCATTATAACAAACTGGATGAATTATGGGTGAAAGTAACACTTACCGAAAGTAATCATTGTTTCTGTTCATAAGTCGATCGGGACTCGATTATTTAAAAACTAATGATAAAAGGGCACTATTTTTAAGAATAGGGCCTTTTAGATTTACGTGGACTGATACGTGTGACGTCCATTCAAGGCAGTGCATTATAAGGACGTCGATCGTAGCAATCCACGTTGTCGTTGTGCAAATCTAAAAGTCCCTAATAGTGATGACAACTTGACTTTGGCTTTTAAAAAGAAAATTAGTGATAAACAGATAAATGAAAAGCATTTGTCATTGGGGGCTAAACACCTACTTTTAAATAACCTTACGCATCGGTCACAAATGCCATTACGAACTGCTACGAACGCCGTACGAACGAGTTTCAGACAATGGAAATTCGGAAAAACAATGGAAAAACAGGGAGATTCGTACGAACGCATCGTTATTTAATTTATTTCCTAATTATTCATAGTGATCTTGAAAATCTTTTTATTCTAGGAGTTGCAGGGCATGACTTTAGTCTTGGCACTTTGTAAATATAGGCCATCGGGTAATTATGAAATGCTGCTAATAATAACTGTCGTAACTTTTAAAAGAAAAACAAAAAAATGTCACTAACATTTTTTCTGAATTTTCTCATGATTTTTCTAAACAATGGACTATGCCACATTCAACCGTTGGAATCATTATTTATCTTGATATACATTTTGGGAAAGTTAATTTCAGAGAGTTTCCTTGTATATTTTCTTTTTTACCACTTTTCAATGCTTGGTAGGGACTGCCTAATTCTCTGAAACTTCCACATAGGCCTGAGTAATAAGTTGTGGGATATTCTAGTTTATTTTGTTGAACCTTGCATAAATAAGATACCACATCTCAATAATTCGTAATGTAGCCTAGTAATATTAAGGCTAAAAAAAAACAAATCCCTGAAAAATCTGTCCTTGACTTTACAATGAAAGACTCATTGTAATCTACTTCATACTAGAGCTATCTATACACAAAGTTTAGCCAACCCGTTCGAGTTGGACACAATATGGATTATTGCGACTACTGCTTTGTTGGGCAAGCACAAAACAGAAGAATATAATTTTATGTTGTGACCCAGTGAAACCAAGTTGGCCAAACTCTGTGTATAGAGGGCTCTGCTTTATACTCCACAATACTGCCCGCTGCAGCAGTTACGGTGTGTATTCACAATGGGGTAGCAGACTACACTATCTGTAGAAGACTACCTTATCTTCAGAGTCTCTGTAGTATTCAGGCCACCCTAAATAGCTAGAAACAAGCATTTTTCACATTTTATGTCATAGAAGGGTTTTAACCATTCCTCATCGGCTTCTCCCTTTTCTCGTTCGGAAATAAACTAAAAGTTCCAAGTCTAAACTGTTTATATATGAATTATATTCGTCATGGAGACAAATTGTAAGTGATGTGCCGCTATGATCGAGACATAAAACATGTAGAAACTCAATGGGAGGATTGGTCTTTACCAAAAAAAATCCCTCCATCCACTCATATTGCACACCTATGTACAAGCGCATTAGTAGATTTGCTAGACCACGCGGCTGATCATCTAATAAAACAGACTCAATAAGAAATTCGGAATTTGACAAAAATTCCACCCTCCATTCATATAAAACGTACAAGCAGAAATCATAATGGCAGAGATTTCAGTCTTTAATTTGGACCGCGATTCCCGTCTTCGAATAAAAAATCGAATCATTTTTTTGTAAAGCACTGATTTTTAGTGGACCTCCCCCCCCCCCCATTTCCTCATAAATTATGAATTTTGTTGTAATAATTTTATTATGTGCAAAGTGTATTTGTATAATTACCAAGAAAAAAGAAGAATTATGTATGACAAAAATGTAATACCTTTGTTTATTTGTTGGAAATTAAATAAATATGAATTGAATTGAATTGAATAACCATCCATATGTCACCTGTCATGAAAATTTCATAGTCATTAACCATGCCATTCGTGGGATATGAAGCAAACCAAATCCATACAGAAAGAATAGGAACATAAAAATAGATTCTGATGAAATCAATAGGTGCTCTGCGAGCTACGCGTAGACCCCCTGAAAAGAGATAGATTCTGACAAAATCAATAGGTGATTCTGCTTTGCTACGCGGCATATCATCTAATTATCAAATGATAATTTTTTTTTTTATTATTATGCCACCAGTGCTGTCCAAACATATGCCGTGAACAAGGCTGGTGGAGCACCATAGAACATGTACATAATACACACGCAGTACATATACCGTACTGATCAAAGTCACACACACGCAATCACACACACACCCACACACACGCGCGCACACGCACACACACACACACACACACACACACACACACACACGCACACACACAGTGCATGGATACAGCACATGTCGAGCGTGCTGTGCTAAATGCACTTTTTGGAAGATCAGATTTCTGCTACAAAATTATCATTTTTAGATGTAATGTGTACCTTTTTCAACAATATCGGTCAATAGTGGTTTGTTTTTTTAAAGTAAAAATTTCCATGCTACATGTATTATTGTGTGGGGCAAAATCTCGGACGACGAAAAGTGGGAATTTTAGTGGTCATCCCATCGACTATGAACTCGGTATGATTAATCACCCTATGAGTATAATGTTATTCTCCGTTGCCAAGCACAGCTTTGCATTTATGAATAGCTTACCACGAATATTAATCAGAACGGGATTCAGCATGTACACTTTCAGGGTGAGACAGGCATGCAGAATCGGTATGTTGCGAGTTATTACTATTGCTTGTGCATTGGATTTGTAATGGAGTATAATGTTATTTTCCGTTGCCAAGCGCAGTTTTGCGTTTATGAATAGCTTACCAAAAATAATAATCAAAACGTGGTTCAGCATGCACACTAAATGAGACAAACATGTACATTGCAGAATCTGACTATTGCGAGTTATTACCGTTGCTTGTGAAATGGATTGGTGATGGACAGTCTGGGATATCGGATATTCTTGAGATAGGCGAAATTGCATATTGGGATATATTTGCCAATGTGTTTGCGACACCTTGAGGTACATGAAATAGTGAAAAGGTGAGTACATAAATTGTAGTAGTAATAAGTATAGACAACGTTGAGAAAAAACGGATAATGTATGATAGGTATTTAAGAAGAATAATGCTTTTCAACGCTATTGGGAATGAGAGAAATTCGCATCCTTTTGATAATTCCAAAATCCCAGTGTACATGTATTTACTAATCCCAGGTACTACGATTCATGCTGGCTGGCATATGTCATGATAACGGATGATGGTGAATAGGTGGATGTTGTGACTGTTGCTGATGATGAAGTGAATAGTTCAAAACCAGAACCAATTTGGAAACAGAGTATAACGCTTGAGGTTGAACCAATAAAGCTTGATTCAGAATCAAAGAGACTTTCTGCAGTTTTTGTTACTGTTGAGGACCGCAAAACAATAATGTCATGCAGTGTTTACCTGCCATGTAATGATAAATGTCAGAATAGGAATTTTAAGGAGTATCATGGAATACTGAACGATATGACATTATTCTGCATGGAGCTAAGGCCCCCCCCAAAAAAAAAAATTTGGTTGTCCTCGACCGCCCGCTCGTCATTTTCGGGCCGCTCGATTTTTTTTTATTTTTTTTTTATTTTTTTTTTATTTAATTTTGTTTTGGGAGCAATCTTCAATGCCAAACATACCATTTTATGCATTTGCAAGGATCAAAATGCGTCCCGTTGCCAGTTTTGTCTTTTCAGTACGCAATTAGGTATTTATTAAACTTGCCATTTTTATTTTTCTATGTCAAAATGACGTCATTCAAATCAGGTTCTGAGCATTCTTAAACTCATTTTAAAGCCCATCTGTACTAGTTTACAGGAGGGATTAGACCACCCTGCAAGGTCGCTGGACAGGTGAATATACAGTTAATATACGATAAAGAGGATCATGGGGGACCAATGGTCACCGATAAGCCATTGTTTGCTACATAGAGGGCGCAAGTAGCTATAAGTAGTACAGTGGAGATTTAAAAGGTGCTGTATTTCAAAGCCCAAAATACTTTCTGTGTTTGTCTTGATATTCATTGTACATTAAACTGGTCTTTTACCACATAAAAGTGTTTTATAGACATTGTTTGTTTAAATGCTTGACAATCTCAATGAATTTAATTTGTATGGGGAAAAAAATATTTAAAAAAAAAAATGGGGAAAAAAAAAAAAAAAAAGACACACAAAAAATGAAGTTTAAAAAAAAAAAAAAAAAAAAAAAAAAAAAATCCGCCCGCCCGCCCCTACTCCAGAAAAGCAATCGAGGACAACCAAACAATTTTTTTTTTTGGCCTTTATGCTGATTATGCTTATAATTGAGGAAATTTTAATACGGACATTTCTTGACATTGACAATTTTAATATTTCCACAAAAGATGAGCCTTTTTAAATTTTGATTTCACCTGCTGTCGTAAAGGGTCAAATGTTAAAATAGTGATCGATCACTTTATTGTATCTGAGAATTTAGCAGATGTCCTTTAAGAATACGAGTGAATTGATATAGTTCACAATATGTTAGATCACATAGCAGTCTGAAGTTTCAGGAAAAGATATGAATAATGATAAAAAGAAGAACTTTTGTAGCTGGAAATTTGATTTTAAAGATGTCAAAATTAAGAGAGAATATATATACTTTCTTGTGTTACTAATTGTTAAGACATGGAGTGTGTGAGACGTTTTCGTGCAATTAATGTCTTTCATGAAAGTATTATAAATGCATGTTTAAATGCTGCCAGTGAACTGTTTAATAGGGGGTTTCAGAAATAAATGTTAAGTGATACTTGGCTGGATAAATACGTAGATTCAAGTTTTAAAAATGCACTCTTTTAGCATAAAATGTGGATGGAGAACGATCGTCCTTGCGATGGTCAGCTGTTTGAGATGAAAAATAAATCATCGGCTGAATATAACAAAACCCTGAAAAGGATACAGAACGATTCTGAACTAATGAAATAGCAGCTGCTATTGCAGTTTTAATGAAGAGGAAATTACTACTGAAACAAATAAATCATATCGATAGTTCCTTAGATGAATGGTGGATGATCGTAAAATGTTCATATATCAGCAGATGTAGTTTATATTGCCATAAAGAAGTTAAATAAGTCTGAGAAAGATGGTCTCACTTGAGTTATATGTCAGATCACTTTATATATAGAAAAATGTGTAATGTGAATAGGTTGCTTTGTTATTCACTGCAATGATTTGGCACGGGTTTAAGCAAGACAGTATGCTCAGAAGCACAATGATCCCTAATCCAACATGTAGATGGGCAAATTTGGGTAATTCATACAATTTCCGTGCAATAACTTTGAGTAGTATCATAGGAAAAATTCTTAAATTAGTTTATGAAAAGAGAAAAAACCCTCTATGTACAAGTGATCTACAGTTCGGTTTTGAAAAGGGACTATCTCCGACTAGTTGTACGAGTATGGTGAAAGAGACTGTTTCATATATTGTTCATGGTAGGAGTTAAGTTTATGGTTTCGTTTTAGATGCCAGTTTAAGCCTTTGATAGAGTGAATTTCGTAAAACTATTTGAAATAATGTTACATAAAGGGATATGTCCTATGTTCTGCAAGCTGCTTTTCAATATGTATTTGGATCAAAAGACAAGGCTCAGAAGTAATAGAGTTTGTTCTGATTCTTTCATGGTTACTAACGGTATTCAGTTGCAAAAACTATCACTGGTATGTTTGCTTCTCTCCCTGACGGTATTACTCTGTTTGTTTAAATGAAAGTTTTTAATTTAATTTGTATCATGTTTACCTCCATTTTCTAACCTTGATTTCCTGTATGTACTTGTGAATATTTAGCGAGTAAAGAGCATGAAATGAAAAGAAAGTCTTATTCTCAAATTTGAATCGCCAATGTATTCCTATGCTGTCAGTAGCTGTGAGTGGAATTATGAATTTGATTGATAAATAAATCATTTATTAACGCTTGCTTTTCTCTATTTATTTTTCTATTTTTTTCACAGCTGAAGATGAAGCATCTATGGATCTATGTCGTTTTTCTCATGGTCTTAAATTGTCAAAGAAGTAAGTTATTATATATCTGCGCTTTTCACTAGTCCATTTCATTCTAAATGAGAAGGGGATGGGGCATAGCTTGAGATATTTATACATAATATTACATATAATTCACATTGTAATCGCGTCATCCGAACTCAACTTTTAGTTCATGATTTGATTGTAAGAGGTTCAGTTTGTTATTCTTCGTTCTTGAAACAATTTTTCCTCTCGTCTGGCTGTTCATGCTCTTTACCTCATTTCCATTTTCTTTTCACCACCTCCCCCCAGCTCACCGTCTCCTTCGTTTATGTTTCACTATCATTGATGAGACTACCCTCACTCATCCTCATCCCGTTCCATCCTCATTGGGTCACCTTTCACCCTTGCTTCTTTTATTTGATGGGCTTATTCTTGTCTACATCCTTTATTTTGTTCAGCTACAGATATATATTTATATAGGTTTTTGTATTTTAATTCATTTGGTGCTCTCTTTTAATTGTTTCTTCGTCTGAGTTTGTTTCTTACATGATTGATTAGGGCGATTCATCATTATGTGTGTAACATTATCTTTATGGTTCTTTATTTGATTTTATCAATTCCTCTTTAGTACCTGCATCAGACGTTTGTTTCAATTACAAGCAAACATATAATTGTAGCTGCACATCTCCTACATTACCAGCAAAACCTACATTCTTTGGTAAGTTTATTCTACAATCGATGAATATTTTTATTTGCAAAGATTAAAATGATTTCGGTGACTACATCTTGAAACCGACAGTTTTGCCAATTCTTGAACCTCTTATATGTGTTTATCTTCTCTTAGAAACAAATGCACCCACCTATTTGATATTTCCCAGATCATTAAATGCTACCCACATACTAGAACATGAGCTTATATGGATCCCAGTGCAATTACATACTGGTACAAAGAAGACACTGTAATAAACGTTATAATAACATTTTCAACCAGCTTTTATTTTGGAACTTTGCAAAAATTGCTCCTGAAGTTTACCAGATTTGTTTCCTTTATTGCCAATGACTAAGCAAGCGGGCAACTTTCACCCATTCTTTCGTTCTTTCTTAATGATACAAATATTAATAGTAAATATTTGTAATCCGACATGTCTGTCAAACATGACGCTCCTGGCACAATTGTGGGAAATGTGGTATAATTGTAGACGCTCATCTGTACAAAATTCAAGCAAAACAAAGTACATTCTCATGATCAATTGAAAAATAACTTTGAACATAATAGCAAGATTTCTTTATTTTAAGATGATAGTTTGCATACACAACTTATGCGTAAATTCTTTGACAAGTCATTATGAATGGCAAGAATTAATTTGGTATCGATCTGATTAAGCATTTATACTTTACTAAATTATGTTTTTTAGTTGAGATTTCCAAGAATTACTGAACAGCATGAAGTGAGTTTTTAAAACATAATTTGTCGGCGTTTATTAAAATTGGTATAATCTTAGGATTATTATTATGTGAAGAAGACTTTTTGGTTGCAATGTGAATAGAATAATATCAGAATCTTCAACAAAATGAATAACTGACTTGCTTATAGAAAAACACTGGAATTAATTATTAAATGAATAGTCTAATGAATAACAAAGGAATCAAGACTAGATCCTTGTTTTCTTTCTGAATAGGTATGATAACCATATCAATATCTAAATTTGGGGTACAGTACTCTTTATTATCGATAGATCCAAAATATGTTTGAAAGGGGATGCTTATTCTCCAATTTCACATTTATTCGGGAAAAAAGGAAGGAAAATACAAAGCAACAATGTACAGGACTATATAAAATTGGAAACAAAACAAACGTTATAACATACGACATATATGACAATAAAATATATTAAATAAACACATGTACATGTATAATGATCTCAATTCAAAATAGCTAAATTTTAACAATTGAATTTTATTATTTGAGATTGGAAATTACGATGGGAAATCGTAAGATATCTAAGTAAAACAGAATAAGAAAGTAGAGAATAATAATATTTCCTTAGCGTCGTTTTCATTACAATGAAACACGCATACTAGTGGGGGCTGTTAGGGCTAAATAGGGGTTGTTTGGTGCAGATTCTTCTAAAAGCACCAAATTTGGCCCAGAGGTAGCTTATACCATACTATTATGATTTCTGCCGGACGCCAAGAAGGGCGCCCTCTGGGACGGCTATATTGGTCAAATCCCAAATGGCCGCCATCTGAGTTAAAGGTCAAGGGTATTTCCAAAAGGAAAAGGGATTGTATGATAATAGTTTATATATTTATGGGGTTTGGGGGGGGGGGGGGGGGTCAGAGAATCTGATTATAATGTTCTTTCATCGATTTGAGATCTCCTTGGGGCTGTCATACTGGTCATATTGGTCAAATCCAAAATGGCCGCCATCTAATAGTTACAGGTCGAGTGTAGTTACGAAAGGAAATGGGCTAGTATGATAAAAGTTTATATATTTATGGGGGTTTTGGGGGGTCAGAGACTGAAACTGATTATGATGTTCTTTCATCGATTTGAGATCTCCTTGGGGCTGTCATACTGGTCATATTGGTCAAATCCAAAATGGCCGCCATCTGAGTTACAGGTCAAATGTAGTTATGAAAGGAAATGGGCGAGTGTGATAAAAGTTTATACATTTATGGGGTTTTGGGGGTCAGAGAAACTGATTATGATGTTCTTTCATCAAATTGAGGTCTCCTTGGGCCTGTCATGGTGGTCATATTGGTCAAATCCAAAATGGCCGCCACCTCTGAGTCAAAGGTCAAGTGTGGTTAAAAAGGAATAGGGCTAGTATAACAAAAGTTTATATATTAAGCGGATTTTCGGGGTCAGAGAATCTGATTATGATGTGCTTGTATCAATTACAGGTCTCCTTGGGGCTGTCATGCTGGTCATATTGGCCAAATAAAAAATGGCCGCCATCCCAGTAAAAGGTCAAGCGTATTTCCAAAAGGAAAAGGGCTAGTATGATAAAAGTTGTTAAATTAAAGGGGGTTTCCGGGTTTGGATAATCTGATTATGATGTTCTTTTATCAATTTGATGTCACCATCCTGTCCTAAGGCTACAATGAAGTCCATTTCCTGGTTGAAGAAGATAAGGGAAGATGCGCCAAATTCACACTTGACCGGGTATAAATATTGGCCTGCGCCCATACGTTTTATCATTATGTTCTACTAGTCGTTGCTGTCAATGTTGTTGCTACATCCGCCCACGCATTTGCAGAGCATCGTTTCACTGGTGACCCCGACGTGATCTAAACCCGACCAACCTGCTGAGTGGCAGACATCCTTCATCAAAACTGTTTCAATTAATGTCTCCCTTTCCTTCATATTTCTACTTACGTCTTATCTTTGAACTGTCATCATGCCTCCTGAAGATCACACCCATTCTTGTACTCTGAAACTTTTGCTTGCCCTTCATCTGTCTCCAATGTTCAGCTCAAACTTCCTCCTTTCTGGCACAATGATCCTACTATTTGGCTTGTCTAAGTCCAGGCACAATTCATGACCCGACTCCGAGGCATCACCCAACAGAAAACAAAATTGTCTACGTCGTCGCCTTCTTGCAGCCGGAATATGCCCAGTAAATTTGGGACTTACTGATATCTCTTCCTCAAGAATAGCCCTACGTTAAACTGAAAGCCGAATTGATACAGAGGAACTCCGCCTCTGAGCAAAAATGTCTTCATCAGGTGCTGATTTATGAGGAGCTTGAGAGATCGCAAACACTCCCAGTTACTTCGCAAGATAAAAAAATCTGTTGGGGCGAACAAGTTAGAGGAGTACATATTGAAGCAGCTATTTCTCCAGAGGCTGCCCACAAAATTATGTTTAGCTCATTTTAGCATCAACTGGGGACTCGATGGAGATCGAGAAACTCGCTGATTTAGCCGATAAAATCGTCGTGACAAATTCTCCATCTAACTTTCATCCTGTCTTCTTCCTCGTCTTCTTCTTTTTCTTCTTCATCTTCACACCCTACTCCTTTCCTGGAAATGCAGAAAATGAAAGCGCAAATATCACATCAGAAGCAAGACCGTCAAGCGCGAAGCCCCAGCTCACAATGCCATGCTGGAGGGGATTGCTATTATCACTTTCGTTTTGTTAGCGAGCCAAGAAATGCACTCTTCCCTGCACTTTCAAATCAACTTCTTCAAACCAGGGAAACGACCCAGCCAGCGACTAGCAGCAACAAGTACCTAGGCACCAGCCACAAAATTCGCATTTTTTACATTACGGATGGGAAACGGGAGTTAGATTTCTCGTAGACACTGGAACTGAAGTTAGCGTTCTTCCTCCATCCATGGACCTACTAGTACTGGGTCCATGCTCCATCCAAATCCGAGAAACATATGCACCCTTCTTCGAAATTTCCCCTACAAGCAGTTAATCGCTTAAGTATCACTTTTTATGGAGACCGAAACTTGACTCTCGACGTCGACCTAAGTCGAGCTTCCAGGTGGATTTTCATCATTGCCGACATATCCACTCCTATCGTCGGGGCAGACTTTCTCCATCACTTTGGTTTTATGGTAGATGTGCACAATCTCAAGCTCATCGATTCTACTACTAATCTATCTGTAAGAAGCATCCTTTCTTCTTCTCCTTCTATCAGCCCCGTGTTTGTCAAGGCAGACGGTCAAGCTGCTTCCAAATCTCTTTTTGACCAATTTCCAGACCTCACACGCCTAGTCTACAAGGAGGCAAAAATGCTAGAATAAGGCATCGTCCGACCTTTTGGCTGCAATTGGGGATCCCCATTTCATAATGGTGCCCAAGAAAAACCCCGGAGACTGGAGACCGAGCGATGACTACCATGGACTAAATAGGAATACACACTGTTAGAAAAAAATTAAACAAGTTGTTTAAAATTTTAAACAACCGCAAGTTAACCGGTGAATCGCTCAACTGTTGTTTAAAAATTAAACAACTTAAGGTTGTTTACGTTTTGAACACTTGGTTGTTTAAAAATTAGAATTTTTTTTAAACAACAGTTGTTTAGTAATAAAATTGCACAACTCGGTTGTTTTAAGCAAGTTGTGTAAATGTTAAACAATAATGTTTAAATTACTAAGCAACTGTTGTTTATTCAATATTACTGCACAACTGGGTTGTTTAAAAGGAGTTGCTTAAATTTTAAACAGAACTGTTTAATGGTTATTATCTGGTTGTTTGAATTTGTGAAATGACCTACTGGAACCACCCCTGCAATAATCACAACGATTACACTGTAACATGTAAGGCTTGTTGCCAATTTACTTTAACATTTGTTCATCATATTCATTTTACAGTGACAGACAACATTATTATTTGTCTCTATAACTTCACCTAAACCCCATCGGCAAAGCCGAGAAGAACCAAGTCGTCGCCTTGCCCTTGTTCCGCCATTTTCGTCTGCACTGCACTGCACTAGCACTGCATGCTTGCATGCGCTGCATGTACTATGTACGTACTTTGTGCATATCGCATGTGTGCGAGCAAATTGCAATCGCGTATCGAGAAAATATCAACGACGCGAAATCATGATTGGTTAAATCTATCACGTGATTTTTCCCCCGGGACTTTTTAAACAACTCTGTTTAATTAAATCTTTTTGTTTTTTAATAGATAGTTGTTTAAGCCAATTGAGCACTGATTTTTCGATTCTGAACAACGTTATTTACGTTTTTAACTCATATCCTGCCACGAGGCTGCTAGCGCGCTATTGTTATAGTGCTCTGTGCACGCGAGCGCGCTACCGTGTGACTGCTTTGTGCACGCTAGCAAGCATATGTAATAACAGTCATTGTTCATGCCCATTGCACCGTGCTGAGTGCTTTTACAGCGCTATTGAAAGTACCATCGCGTGCATCAGATTATCGGCTTTGGATTACGCGTCTTTGTATACAACAGTCAGATTGGATTTTCTCGAGTAATTCAGCGATTTGTTTTTTGTAAAGATTTAAATAACACGCACTTGAACCAACCTTAAAATTAAAATTAAAATCAACTTGGCACACAGGAGATTAGCACTGTGGCACTGGGTACATTGTATGGGCGGCAGTAATATTTTAAACACCGTTCTAACTGTGCAGTGACCGATAAATGTCCTATTCCCCATCTTCAAGATTTCACCTCAGCTCTAGCAGGCAAGAGAGTTTTCTCCAAACTCGATGTCATCAGGGCGTACCACAAAATTCCAGTCGATCCAGCAGACGTACACAAACAGCCATCACCACATCCTTTGGGAAATTTGAATTTGTGCGCAGGCCTTTTGGGCTACGAAATACCGCACATACTTTTTAACGGTTTTTTGATGATCGAGGTAACCGGTGATCTACCAATTGTGTACGCCTACATCGACGCCCTCCTCATCGCAAGTAAGACAGGACATAAGAGTAACATATTCAACACCTCCAACTAGCTACTGTTCTCAAGACTCTCGACATACGGTGTAGTCATTAACCCACTCTAGTGTGAATTTGGCGCATCTTCCCTCATCTTCTTCAACCAGGATATGACAATTTGATAATTTATTGCATTTCGTACCCTAGCACCCGCTGCGTACAGTCATGATTCATTAGCTAAGCAATGGCCTCGTTACTGTGAGCCCCCAGGATCAAAACCGTGTCGATGTGCTATATAAGTGCCCTTTTATGAGGCATTAATCCTCATTACTGTCAGTTATAAATTAAGGACGTAGGTCCCCTAGTTGATTAGCATAGTATAGCACAAAAATGCTTTAGCAGTCAAGCAAATAAAACACTCACGAATTATTATTCAATAAAATCTGAGAATGTATACTATTCTTTAGATCTATTAGGAATAAATCATTGTCAAAATCATTCCATAAATTGGGGTTAAAATAATTATTCCACCATTATGACCAACAGTGTAGTTCGCATCCAGAAAATCCTGCAATCACAAAGGAAATTACAAATGACAAATAACATCATTCCTATGTATCGCATTATTAATGAAGTAATAAATGCTAAATGACACATGTTCCATGATACCATTTCCATTTCTTACTAGACCATCCAGGTGTAAAATATCGAACACTTTATCTTGATTGGGCATTACAATCTGTGTCAAATATGCATACATGTATTACAAACAACAGTTTCTGAAAACAACAATTCTTCACTGAATTAGATTCCTAAATTAAATATATGTATGCGACAGTGGACATCTTTCAACCAATTGTCCAAAAGGACAATTTAGAAATTCAATAATAAATGCCTACCCAAAGTTTTAAAAGGCTACGGGTGGTCACCAACCACCGACACGTCTAGAAACCGCAGGAAACAAGGTCATCTTGAACAAAAATGGCGCTTGTGTCCGACCGGCGGTATAAGATAATTTCACTATTAAAGTCACCTAACTAAATCCCCTTTTCCTAAATGCCCCTTTTCACCTCTTTTAAATGCCCCCGTCAAAAATTTGATGGGTGCCCCTTTACCGTCGACAAATGCCCATTTCCCATTCTCATAAGTGCCCCTCTTACATCCCTGGTGAGTGTCTCTATTTAGGTGTAAGAAGTGCCCCATTGTCACCTTTGATGATTAACTGTCATGTACTTTGACACGTGCCCCCTTTTCTCTCATGACTAAGCATGCCCCTAATTTAAAGAGACTAAGAGCAATTCCCCCAAAAGCTCCCTC
Organism: Strongylocentrotus droebachiensis; assembly: GCA_035222895.1. Classification (NCBI taxonomy): domain Eukaryota; kingdom Metazoa; phylum Echinodermata; class Echinoidea; order Camarodonta; family Strongylocentrotidae; genus Strongylocentrotus; species Strongylocentrotus droebachiensis. The sequence goes on from JAVYIG010003058.1 coordinate 30,758, forward strand.
GCATTCATAGATGATATTAATATGTTACTTATTAAAGGTTTTTTCAGTCTTCCGTTATGAGAATATGCTTATAACCCCATCAGGGTTGTTCTTATTTTTTCTTTATAAGATTTTGTTTCGAACTGCGACCTCACAAATCTTAAAGTGACTCGGTAACATTGTTGGATGTAGATGGAAAAACTGCGTAATTTTTGTATGAAATATTACTTATTAGGTGATACGTATGAAATATACGTATCACCTTTTGATTTCGTCAAGATTTTTCTTTATTATTATTATTATTTAAAAAAAAAAAATTATTATTCTTCCTCGAATTTGTTCGCAAGATATCTCAAGAATGAATAAAGCTATTATCATGAAACTTTCCATGATGATAGATATTAGTCTAACTTAGAACTGCGTGACTTTTTAGAGACTCAAGATTACCGTGACGTCATCTAGGCGCCATTTTGTGAAAATCAACTCATGATCATATCTTCATAACAAAAAGTCTTTCCTCATTCATATTTATTATGATCAAGGTCAATATCCGTCCAATCAATATCAGTTTTAAAAAAACGCTCATGCGCGTATATCCGCGCGTCAATGCGCGCGCAAATTTTTTAATTGCTCCAAATCATCTCAAATTCATTTTGCATACTTTCATGCCATTATAAGCATTTTATAAAAAAATCGCGCAAACGAGCATTTTCGCGCGTTTTCGTCTGTCACAGCCAAACGCAAAATAATTACATGTCATTTTGGGGGGACAGGATATTCCTCATATTTGTCCGAACAATTTGATACAATGTTTATCTCTTTATCACTATTAATAACGGAATGAGCGTCTGTTCAAGGCGTATGCGCGAGTTTTGTAATACATAGCACATATTGGCAAAAACATGCCTATACAAAATCCATTATAGCTTTTTTGTTGGAAAGGAACCCTCATTTTGTTTTTATATTTAGATAGAGTATAAGTCGGAGATATGATTTCATGTCTCATCTGGCCATTAAGTATATTTTGACATAATCATATTGACCTTGGAACTCAAAATACGAATTTGCATATTATGAGGTCAGCATATTTACGGAAAATGAATGTATCTCTACAAATATTGATCAATTTTCTTCTAAATTTTGATATGTTGTAGCTGAGACAATTCTTCACAAGATTATTTTCAATATTTATTCATTTTGATGACGTCATTATGGTGAAAATTGCGATTAAAGGCGACATATGTCAGATTTTCGCTTAATATGCGTGTTATGCCTATGGGAGGTGATTGATACTACATTCCGGTCTAGACTTGTTCATTATGTTGCGTATGTAGTGCGTCGAAATATCAGTTCAATGATTGGTAGGCTCTGCAATCAGGCCAAAAAAACTACTCCGAAGATCAAGATTACATTAATCTTGATCTAAGGAGACACAAACGAACGAACCAAAAAAATTATGCATTCAATTTATTTGCTTAAATTCTTTTATTATCTGTTAAAAATTATATACACTTAAAATATTGTATCAAACCATATTATGTTCATGAAAATGTATGATTAAAAAAAGAAAATAGATGCAGAAACCAATAAATCAAATCAAATCAAATCAAATCAAATATCGTCATTATCGTATTAATGAATATTATCATTAGATCATCATCAGCACACTTTCATGATACAAAAATAGCTACGTATCACCTAATTCGTCAAAGTGACGAATTAAAGTCTAGTTATATTATATTACTTTTACTGTACTTACCCTGGAACATGCAAAGAAATCCTGAAAAATTCTGAAACCACAAAGATATTTATGGTTTCCTGTGAAAGCGTCACTATCCGACTCCCTCTAACAGTAAATTCGCCCAATCATTTTTGAATTTTCCCAACCGTTTTTACTTAAAAAATAATACCCAAGACGGGCTTTGAACAATCTTAAATGTCTAGAATGGTATATGAAGCCAATTCATTGCTTTGTGACGATTTACATTCATCTAAAATGTAATCAAATTGTTATAATATAGTTGGGAGTATTAAGGAATCGATCAGATCGGTTTTTCCAAATTGTTATCATTAATAATAGTCTGTTTTCACCCACACTGTTATTGTACATTTAGCATTAACGTCACTACTCTAGCACCATTTTATCTCATATGAACAATGTTACCAAGTCTCTTTAAAAGATTGTGAGGAGTGCTGGGAACCCCAAAAACCTGATGACAACATTTAACTTAGATTGTATCATAAAGTGAAAGAGGATGTCAAGTAAGGGACATTTCTGCAAGGATTTTCAAATCAAATGTGTTTGACGTCGAATATTGATGACAAAATACAAAATAGAGGTTTTCTGCGTACAACAGAAAACCCCAATTATGTATTCTTTTACCAATATTTTGTCCGATAACATGCTCATCGATAACAGCTTTACTGTGTACTTCCTTATTTTTTCGAAGCGTATAAACTCTCAGACGGCGCACGGTCTAAACATTTCAATTTTAAAGTTATGTACCGTCATGGCGTTGCGTGGTGAAATAAACTTCTGTAAACAATTAAGAAAGGTTGATTACGGAGTATTTTGATCAACATTATAAAGGGTCGTAATCAAAAGTAGAAGAGGTATGAACACCCGGTGATTGATTTTTTTAATAGGAAAAGATTCTAATCAGATTTCGGGGAACGTATGTCAAAGGTTAAAGTTCAAAGAGGTCAATTTCTAAATTGTTTATAATATGTATTACCGTAGGTAAACGATCTGATTAGGTTTTTGAGTACGTTATCGCAATATTTCAAGAACCACTTGAACTATGAACTTCAAACTAGTTGATAGTTTGTATTACCTTAGGAAGACAATTTGTTCTGTTTCGGGGAACGTAGTTCATTGCGTCTATTTGCAGATGACAGTGTCATCTATCGGCGGAGCGACTCTCCCTCTGACACTCATATACTGCAAGAAGATCTCCATGTTCTTGCATACTGGTCCACGAAATGGCTGATGGGATTTAACATCAAGAAGTCTGCTACATTGACAATCACAAACAAGAAGCACCCCATTACAGTGGGCTACACTTTACTAAATAAGTCAATCCCTCGAGTAAAACAATACAAGTATATTGGTTGTCACGATTACCCATGACCTTAAATGGAACACCCAATGTAAGCTCACCACCCAGAAAGCCAATAGAACTCTTGGCCTCCTACGCAGAACTCTATCACCATGCACCAAGACAATCAAATCCAAAGCATACACAATGCTTGTTCGTCCTCAAATTGAGTATGGCTCGGAAGCTTGGAACCCTCGGACTCTGACATCCATACAAAGTATTTAGAAAGTACAGCGAACTGCCGCCCGTTTTGTCAACAAACTGGGATGGGATACCCTTCACAATCAAATGCTTCTTGCACGGTCCGCAGACATCTCAACATGTCATTTCCCACTCATACTATCCCAGCTACATATCTCGGCAGAAATTATCACCCTCTGACATATGCAGTACCCGCAGCTTCCATTTATAGCTTCAAGTACTCCTTCTAACCTCGCACCATCTGTACGTGGAACCACCTATCAGCTGCTGCGGTAATATCTCCAACAGTGACCACCTTCCAGGAGGCTGCTCTACCCATCATCAGAGCGTTGCCTCCTCCTGTTGGGTCCAAACTACTGGAGACTCCACGTCTCGGTTTTTACTTGCACGTCCACCGTTTTATTGTAAATAATAGACATCATTCTCTGTTTTGAATGACTTCATCCACTGTCACTATGCCAGCACGTTGCACGGACATCTCAGTTTATTTCTAAAAAGGTACAAGGTACAAGGTACAATGGTTAAAGGTTATAGAGGTCAATTTCTTAAATTACAGGTATCAGCCTCGTTATCGCGATATTTCAAGAACAATCAGAGGTATAAGCTTCAAGCGTGATTATAATTTGTCTAACCATATAAAGACGACCTGATTTGCAAGGTAAGTAGGGTCAAATGCCAAAGTAGACTGGAAGCGACCAAGTCACCAAGCTATCCCAGGGTGCATTTGATATTGGGGCATGAAAGTAACATCTAGGCATTTGGGGTCAAAGGCGACAGAGATAATTAGTTTTCATGCTTTGCAGAACATCCTCATCACAATTTATAAAAAAAATCCTAGTACACGGTGCATTTCATCCAGTGTCTTTTCCAATACAGTCTCTTTTTCGAGGTAAGTTAAACAAAAGAGCATCCCTAAAATGAAGACGGGGTGCAATCAAGCTAATCTTCTCCGCAGCACTGCGAGTTTAGTGTATGAATCCTAAGTTACGCAACTGATACCGGACTGATTCACAAACTTATTATATTTGTGGAGACATGTCATGTTTGAGTTTACAAAAACACAATGGGGGTTATGACAAACATGAAGTTACAGAACTATTATGACCAACAAGGATGATGGAAGTATTAAATACTTCATGTGAATGAATCTTGGAAGTTCTAATTTTAACGATACAAATCAAATTAATATTTTGTAAAAAAAGGAATTTCAAGGACATTATAGTAAAGTTTAGTACGTATCACATTTCTTTTATAGGATACTTATATATTTTCCACATGCTTCAATATTATTTAACCGTTGAATAGTAAAAATATTCTATCTACATGAATCTATCTATCTAACTCTCTATTTGTCTGTCTATATATCCCATAGCTTGGAGGCATTTAAAATGAAATTAAATGGAATGGACCTTGAGACACAGGTCTAAAGTCTGTAGCTGGTTTAGTTGGCTGCTCAAATGAGATTCCCGTCGACTGCTTGATGTTATCAGCCATATAGGTGTTTAAAAGGTTATCATGGAGGCTATGGAGCTAATCAAGACAGAAATGGCGAATTATGCAAATCCGTTGATAAGGTCGGGTTTATTCATTTTCATAACAAGACTATTCAAATATTTTAAAATGCACTCATGGTTTGTCTGATTATTTTCATTATTAACTCAGTAATAACGTGCACCGTACCTTCATTAGAAGAAAACGTATCTTCTTCGTGTTCACCGGGTACATCAATAAGCTACGATGAAGAATGCAGTTTCTCTTGTCAGACTGGCCTTAACCTAATTGGTGCGTCGTCTGTTACCTGCACGAGCTCAGGAAATTTCTCGGAACCGTTTCCTCAGTGTGAGGAGGATAAGTGTAATATAGGAGCACTGTGGTATATTCATGTAGGTTCTTGACTCTCCTACGAGAGGTGCTTGGTCCTGGACCATGGATCATGGGTCATCACCAGAAATATGTTGACTTCGTAAAGTTGTATACGGTTGTATCCTCCACTTTTCTTCTCTTTCAAGTTATTTACTACATCCATAGTTCAGGGCATGACTAAATGCTCTCCGATTGGGGTTAACAACAAGGAATGTGGGTTTCGTATTTTAAGGAAGTATCGGAAATTAAGGTCGGATTCATGAATATTTACGGAGAGTCTGTTTGAATGTTTCTAAAATCACTTATGGTTTGTTACGTTCTTTTCATTATTAACTCAGTAATAACGTGCACCGTACCTTCATTAGGAGCAAAGGTATCTTCTTCGTGTTCACCCGGTGATTCAGTAAGCTACAAGGACCTATGCAGCTTCTCTTGTCTGATTGGTTATAACCTAATTGGTGCGTCGAATGTTACCTGCACGAGCTCGGGAAACTTCTCTGAACCGTTTCCTCAGTGTGAGGGTAAGTGTAATTTAGGAGCACTGTGGTATAGGTTCTTGACTCTCCTACGAGAGGTGCTTGGTTCTAGACCATGGATCATGGGTCATCACCAGAAATATGTTGACTTCGTAAAGTTGTATACGGTTGTATCCTCCACTTTTCTTCTCTTTCAAGTTATTTACTACATCCATAGTTCAGGGCATGACTAAATGATCTTCGATCGGGGTTAACAACAAGGAATGTGGGTTTCGTATTTTAAGGAAGTATCGGAAATTAAGGTCGGATTCATAAATATTTACGGAGAGTCTGTTTGAATGTTTCTAAAATCACTTATGGTTTGTTACGTTCTTTTCATTATTAACTCAGTAATAACGTGCACCGTACCTTCATTAGGAGCAAAGATATCTTCTTCGTGTTCACCCGGTGATTCAGTAAGCTACAAGGACCTATGCAGCTTCTCTTGTCTGATTGGTTATAACCTAATTGGTGCGTCGAATGTTACCTGCACGAGCTCGGGAAACTTCTCTGAACCGTTTCCTCAGTGTGAGGGTAAGTGCAATTTAGGAGCACTGTGGTATATTCATGTAGGTTCTTGACTCTCCTACGAGAGGTGCTTGGTTCTGGACCATGGATCATGGGTCATCACCAGAAATATGTTGACTTCGTAAAGTTGTATACGGTAGTATCCTCCACTTTTCTTCTCTTTCAAGTTATTTACTACATCCATAGTTCAGGGCAGGCGCGTACGCAGGGGGGGGTGTTTGGGGGGTTAAACCCCCCCCTTTGGTATTTTTATGTGTATAAACCCCCCCTAAATAACCCTAAAACCCCCCCCCCCCTCTTTGGGATTTTTTTTTTTTTTTTTTTTTTTTTAATTATTATTTAAAAAAAAATAAAAAAATAAAAAAATAATTCCCATGGATGACCTAAACAAGTGACCTCACCCCCCCCCAACGGAGCAACATGTCAAATTTTCAAATTTCGAGACAAAAAAAAAAAAAAAAGTGTCCTCTTACCACCCCCCCCCCCCCCCCCCCCCCCCCCCCCCCCCCCCCCCCCCCCCCGCTTATTCAGCGGCTGGCTGAGTCGTTGCGAAATTTTCGGCCCGATTTATAAATGTTAAAACACCCCCCTTGAAAAAATCCTGCGTACGCGCCTGGTTCAGGGCATGACTAAATGCTCTCCGATTGGGGTTAACAATTAACAAGGAATGTGGGTTTCGTATTTTAAGGAAGTTTCGGAAATTAAGGTCGGATTCATGAATATTTACGGAGAGTCTGTTTGAATGTTTCTAAAAGCACTTATGGTTTGTTACGTTCTTTTCATTATTAACTCAGTAATAACGTGCACCGTACCTTCATTAGGAGCAAAGGTATCTTCCTCGTGTTCACCCGGTGATTCAGTAAGCTACAAGGACCTATGCAGCTTCTCTTGTCTGATTGGTTATAACCTAATTGGTGCGTCGAATGTTACCTGCACGAGCTCGGGAAACTTCTCTGAACCGTTTCCTCAGTGTGAGGGTAAGTGCAATTTAGGAGCACTGTGGTATATTCATGTAGGTTCTTGACTCTCCTACGAGAGGTGCTTGGTTCTGGACCATGGATCATGGGTCATCACCAGAAATATGTTGACTTCGTAAAGTTGTATACGGTTGTATCCTCCACTTTTCTTCTCTTTCAAGTTATTTACTACATCCATAGTTCAGGGCATGACTAAATGCTCTCCGATTGGGGTTAACAATTAACAAGGAATGTGGGTTTCGTATTTTAAGGAAGTATCGGAAATTAAGGTCGGATTCATGAATATTTACGGAGAGTCTGTTTGAATTTTTCTAAAAGCACTTATGGTTTGTTACGTTCTTTTCATTATTAACCCAGTTATAACGTGCACCGTACCTTCATTAGGAGCAAAGGTATCTTCTTCGTGTTCACCCGGTGATTCAGTAAGCTACAAGGACCTATGCAGCTTCTCTTGTCTGATTGGTTATAACCTAATTGGTGCGTCGAATGTTACCTGCACGAGCTCGGGAAACTTCTCTGAAACGTTTCCCCAGTGTGAGGGTAAGTGCAATTTAGGAGCACTGTGGTATATTCATGTAGGTTCTTGACTCTCCTACGAGAGGTGCTTGGTTCTAGACCATGGATCATGGGTCATCACCAGAAATATGTTGACTTCGTAAAGTTGTATACGGTTGTATCCTCCACTTTTCTTCTCTTTCAAGTTATTTACTACATCCATAGTTCAGGGCATGACTTAATGCTCTCCGATTGGGGTTAACAATTAACAAGGAATGTGGGTTTCGTATTTTAAGGAAGTATCGGAAATTAAGGTCGGATTCATGAATATTTACGGAGAGTCTGTTTGAATGTTTCTAAAAGCACTTATGGTTTGTTACGTTCTTTTAATTATTAACCCAGTTATAACGTGCACCGTACCTTCATTAGGAGCAAAGGTATCTTCTTCGTGTTCACCCGGTGATTCAGTAAGCTACAAGGACCTATGCAGCTTCTCTTGTCTGATTGGTTATAACCTAATTGGTGCGTCGAATGTTACCTGCACGAGCTCGGGACACTTCTCTGAACCGTTTCCTCAGTGTGAGGGTAAGTGTAATTTAGGAGCACTGTGGTATATTCATGTAGGTTCTTGACTCTCCTACGAGAGGTGCTTGGTTCTGGACCATGGATCATGGGTCATCACCAGAAATATGTTGACTTCGTAAAGTTGTATACGGTAGTATCCTCCACTTTTCTTCTCTTTCAAGTTATTTACTACATCCATAGTTCAGGGCATGACTAAATGCTCTCCGATTGGGGTTAACAACAAGGAATGTGGGTTTCGTATTTTAAGGAAGTATCGGAAATTAAGGTCGGATTCATGAATATTTACGGAGAGTCTGTTTGAATGTTTCTAAAAGCAATCATGGTTTGTTACGTTCTTTTCATTATTAACTCAGTAATAACGTGCACCGTACCTTCATTTGGAGCAAAGGTATCTTCTTCGTGTTCACCCGGTGATTCAGTAAGCTACAAGGACCTATGCAGCTTCTCTTGTCTGATTGGTTATAACCTAATTGGTGCGTCGAATGTTACCTGCACGAGCTCGGGAAACTTCTCTGAACCGTTTCCTCAGTGTGAGGGTAAGTGCAATTTAGGAGCACTGTGGTATATTCATGTAGGTTCTTGACTCTCCTACGAGAGGTGCTTGGTTCTAGACCATGGATCATGGGTCATCACCAGAAATATGTTGACTTCGTAAAGTTGTATACGGTTGTATCCTCCACTTTTCTTCTCTTTCAAGTTATTTACTACATCCATAGTTCAGGGCATGACTTAATGCTCTCCGATTGGGGTTAACAATTAACAAGGAATGTGGGTTTCGTATTTTAAGGAAGTATCGGAAATTAAGGTCGGATTCATGAATATTTACGGAGAGTCTGTTTGAATGTTTCTAAAAGCACTTATGGTTTGTTACGTTCTTTTAATTATTAACCCAGTTATAACGTGCACCGTACCTTCATTAGGAGCAAAGGTATCTTCTTCGTGTTCACCCGGTGATTCAGTAAGCTACAAGGACCTATGCAGCTTCTCTTGTCTGATTGGTTATAACCTAATTGGTGCGTCGAATGTTACCTGCATGAGCTCGGGACACTTCTCTGAACCGTTTCCTCAGTGTGAGGGTAAGTGTAATTTAGGAGCACTGTGGTATATTCATGTAGGTTCTTGACTCTCCTACGAGAGGTGCTTGGTTCTGGACCATGGATCATGGGTCATCACCAGAAATATGTTGACTTCGTAAAGTTGTATACGGTAGTATCCTCCACTTTTCTTCTCTTTCAAGTTATTTACTACATCCATAGTTCAGGGCATGACTAAATGCTCTCCGATTGGGGTTAACAACAAGGAATGTGGGTTTCGTATTTTAAGGAAGTATCGGAAATTAAGGTCGGATTCATGAATATTTACGGAGAGTCTGTTTGAATGTTTCTAAAAGCAATCATGGTTTGTTACGTTCTTTTCATTATTAACTCAGTAATAACGTGCACCGTACCTTCATTAGGAGCAAAGGTATCTTCTTCGTGTTCACCCGGTGATTCAGTAAGCTACAAGGACCTATGCAGCTTCTCTTGTCTGATTGGTTATAACCTAATTGGTGCGTCGAATGTTACCTGCACGAGCTCGGGAAACTTCTCTGAACCGTTTCCTCAGTGTGAGGGTAAGTGTAATTTAGGAGCACTGTGGTATATTCATGTAGGTTCTTGACTCTCCTACGAGAGGTGCTTGGTCCTGGACCATGGATCATGGGTCATCACCAGAAATATGTTGACTTCGTAAAGTTGTATACGGTAGTATCTCTCCACTTTTCTTCTCTTTCAAGTTATTTACTACATCCATAGTTCAGGGCATGACTAAATTATCTTCGATCGGGGTTAACAACAAGGAATGTGGGTTTCGTATTTTAAGGAAGTATCGGAAATTAAGGTCGGATTCATGAATATTTACGGAGAGTCTGTTTGAATGTTTCTAAAAGCACTTATGGTTTGTTACGTTCTTTTCATTATTGATTCAGTAATAACGTGCACCGTACCTTCATTAGAAGCAAACGTCAATTCTTCGTGTTCACCCGGTGATTCAGTAAGCTACAATCAACGATGCAACTTCTCTTGTCCGACTGGCTATAACCTAATTGGTGCGTCGTCTGTTAACTGCACGGGCTCGGGAAACTTCTCTGAACCGTTTCCTGAATGTGAGGGTAAGTGTAATTTAGGAGCACTGTGGTATATTCATGTAGGTTCTTGACTCTCCTACGAGAGGTTCTTGGTTGTAGCTGATGGGTCATGGGTCATGGGTCATCACCAGACATTATGTTGACTTCGTAAAGTTGTATACGGTAGTATCCTCCACCTTTCTCATTGTTCAAGTTATTTACTACATCCATAGTTCAGGGCATGACTAAATGCTCTCCGATTGGGGTTAACAACAAGGAATGTGGGTTTCGTATTTTAAGGAAGTATCAAAAATGAAGGTCGGGTTCATGAATATCAATGGCATGTCTGTTTGAATACTTCTAGAAGCACTCATGGTTTGTCTGGTTCTTTTCATTACTCAGTAATAACGTGCACCGTACCTTCAGTAGGAGCAAACGTATCTTCTTCGTGTTCACCCGGTGATTCAGTAAGCTACAATCAGCGATGCAACTTCTCTTGTCCGACTGGTTATAGCCGAGCGGGTCCGTCGTCTGTTACCTGCACGGGCTCGGAAAGTTTCTCGCAAATGTTTCCTCGTTGTGTGGGTAAGTGTATATAGGCTTATGCCGAAAGGGTGGGTGGCGTCGCGTCGCATCACGTTGTCGTTGATATGAACACGACCATTCGTCCAAAGCCCCCCCCCCCCCGGTTTAGCCGACAGAGTTTGTTGACTAGTCTTCCAAATCAGTCGTTTATAGTAGAAGTTAAGGAATAGAATAATACAAAAGAAATAATCAAAATAGAAACAGATTAAAAATCAAATAAAACAATTTTTTACCTAGTCTTGCAGATCAGGCGTTTATAGTCATTAAATCAATAAATAACAAGAAACACAATCAAATTAATTTACTTTGATATTTAAAAATGGTCAAATAAAGGTGTTTACCTAGTCTTGCATATCAGTCGTTTATTTATTAAAATAACAGAAAATAATATCCATTTCTTACTATGTATGGAATTCTGAACCCCCGGCCCACTTATCCCGAAAGGGTTTATTATAAGGCGGTAGGCCTACTCCCTTATTTATTTATTTATTTGTTATTTCATTTGTAAAGACTGTTATGCATGACTATAGTTAACATCAAAAAATGATTTATATACATACAAATAAATGGATATGATTTTTATTTGACATTTTCAAATATTTATTGAATTCATTAATTGATATAATTCGTATAAACGCCTGTCATTGCCGGGTAATTAAAAATTGCAGGGTCCACAGAAAGAGTACTTTTAGTACTGATATGGCTACCTTGGGTAAATAAGTCATAATTGATGTTTCTTTCCTTATTATTGTCGAAACGCAGTTAAGATGATAACATTGCTCCGATCATGCAGTGCAAAATGTATCCAACTATTTAAAGCTGCCAAAATGAACATATTTCCAGAAAGTATATACTGTACACAACGCGGAATGATATCTGCGCTGATCAATATCTACTTAGTTAATAAGTAATCATTTAAAAGCCATTTGAGACATATATATGGAATTTAATGGACTTCTTGATGCTATACTTTATCAATATTCGGACGGACTTAGCATCAGAATCTTGGGTTGATGTATTTAATTAAGTAGTTGCAAATGATGCTTACGATATATTTTTGAATAAATTAATGTATTATCACAGCAAAAATATACCTTTGGTTCGAATTTAGTTAAATAAAAATAAAGCTAAGAAACCATGGACAACGAGGGGCATTTTACGATCGATTGCGACTCGCAACCGATTATATATGAAAGCCTTAAGAAGTAAAGATCATATTGATTTAGATAAATATAACAAATATAGAAATAAGTTAACATCTTTTATTCGGCTATCCCGCAAATTATATTACTCAAATAAAATTGCGAGTACTCAAAATAATAACTCTCTTTGGAATATTGTCAAAGATCTTACTGGTAAGAAAAAAACATATTAATACAAACATTAATGTTGAATGGACAAGACATTAATAATTTGAATGAATGTGCTAATTATTTTAATGAGTACTTTGTTAATGTAGGTCCCACATTAGCCTCTAAGATAAATGCTTTCAACAATCATTTTTCTCAATATCTTTTAGAACCCTCTGAAAATTCATTATTCTTTACTCCCACAACAATTCATGAGGTAGTTAGTATAGTTCAATCACTGAAATCAAGCAAGTCATCAGGACCAGATGGGTTAAGTATGGATCTCATTAAGCAAATAATACACTTTATTGTTTCTCCATTGGTTCATATATGTAATATTTCTCTCTCTACTAGTTCCTGTCCTAACTTATTAAAAATTGCTAAGGTTATATCGATTCATAAAAAAGATGACCCATCTCAACTTCAAAATTATCGTCCCATATCATTATTATCAAGTATTTCAAAGGTTTTCGAGAAATTGTTATATAAAAGATTGATTTCTTTTTTGAATGAGCACGATATTTTGATTCCTAACCAGTTTGGATTTAGGAAAAATCATTCAACTGATTTTGCTTTAATTAAACTTTGTGATAAAATAATTGAATCTCTCGCAGATAAGAAGCATGTTATAGGTGTTTTTATGGATCCGAGTAATGCCTTTGATACCATTGATCATACAATCTTACTTCATAAACTAGAACACTATGGTATCAGAGGCCTTGCTCTATCCTGGTTTGAGGACTATCTTAAAAATAGATCACAGTATGTTTATTATCATTCTAATATTTCCTCAAAATTGAACCTCACATGTGGAGTTCTTCAAGGCTCCATCTTAGGCCCGCTCTTATTTTTGATTTATGTAAATGATATAATAAAATCATCAAATATTCTAAATTACATTCTTTTTGCCGACGATACAAATATACTTTACTCACACAAAAATATTGATACACTTGTTGATACTGTAAATCATGATTTGTGTAATATTTCAATATGGTTTAAATGTAATAAATTATCCATAAATATAAGTAAAACTAATTTTATCCGTTTTAGAACTATTAACTCCCAAGACCAACCACAATGTAATTTGTTTATAGATGGTTTATCCCTGGTAGAAAGACAATCAACACAATTTTTAGGAGTTATTATTGACTCAAATTTGTCTTGGAACGATTCATAATATAAATATTTTGATATCCCGGAATATTGGTATTTTGTATAAAATGAAATGTTTGATAAATGATAGATCTTTGTTTATTCTTTATAATACTTTAATTTTACCGTATATAACATATTGTAATATTATATGGGCAAACTGTAGTAAAACTAAAATAAACTCAATATTTCTTTTGCAGAAGAGAGAAATTCGTATTTGTACACACTCTAACTATCTTGAAATTCGAACCCGCTATTTAGTCAATTAAAAACATTAAAGGTTTATGATATACATACGCTCCAAACTGCCATTTTTATGTATAAGTACACTTCCAAAACTCTTCCAGCATCTTTCTTAAACTTTTATTTATTAAATGTAAACGTACACTCATATTTAACTCGACATGCTCATGATTACCTTCTTAATAATCCCAAACTTAGTTTAGCCCTACGATCAATTAGACACCATGGACCAGATATTTGAAATAACTTACCAAACCATATTAAAACTAGGACCTCCCTTCATTCTTTTAAAGCTTATATGAAAACATATTTGTTAACTCAGTATAGTTTACTAGATCTTACATAGAAATTTAAAATTATCTAATTTGTTATGTCTTGAATTGTTCTGCCTTTGTTTGTCAACAGGAATGGACCCTGCATACATTTAATATTATCACCTGTAACTGAAACCAACACATAATTAATATCACGGAATTAGTCTCTTTTTGTTCCACCAAGTTAAATTTTTTGCACCTTGGACAAATGCACTTCTCAACACTAAATATTTCACTAAATTTTTTTTGTTATTTTCACTCAAAATTAATTCAGCCATGCTCACTTTTAATCACTTCACTTATATCTTATTTAACATTGAATACAATGCAGTTGCATATAGTCATGTTTGCAAGCTCTCAAATGTTAGATCACCTTCTTTCATGACTATCGTCAGGAACTGAAATATGTGAATAAATGTAATACCTTTGTATAATATGGAGGTTAGACGTAAAAACCCAAACAACATAAGGATACACTGGATACTACAAAAGAGAGCCAAAATATTGAAAAGTAGAGAAGGGTAATCATGGTGATACGAGTGTAAAATAAACCACAAATAAAAGGGAGCGTTAATTTAAAGATCAACACACTTGACAAAGGTACATGTATGTGCAAATAGAGGCGGGTACATTCTGGTTGTAAAGAAGTTAACAAACGGGATTATTAAATAGAAACGGGGGTTACAGACGATGCTCATGAAAACATGGACCTATTACGGATGGACATTCATCGTTTTCTTAATGAATTCATTGTGATTGTCTCCGTCAATGTCATCTCAATAACATTCCGTACATGTTTCGTCACTTTCATCTCATGATGGTCACCGCCAAAAAGCCAGGACAGAATCAAGATAGTGATTTTACACATGTTAATCTACATGCGCAGAAGATAATAACTCGCCTAAATCATGGAAAATCGATGTTCAGTTCTGGCTTATAATCGTAAATTCTTGTTCCGTGTACTGTACATGTATTTTATTTTGAAAAAAAAGTTGATATTAGAGGTTATTTTTGGATTCTGGGGTTGTGATTTAAAATCCCGTTTCCCCCTATTTCCTCATAATATTCCAGAGTTACAAAGCACAGGGCTCATAAAGATCATGGCCTTCTAACTGTTTTATAAGGTCATGGGTGTGTGCGAAAGTTTGCGAATCAGTAATAATACATTTCATATCACCAAAATCGTCTGCTTTTCAACTTTGCTGCTCCCCATTGGGGATTCTTTCATTTAAGACACACTCTTACAGAGCACACCGTCCAAACAAAACCCAAAAGAGGGAAACTGCTCCTTTGTCAATGACCGAAATTCTTACGCAGCCGTTATTGTTTTATAAAACAGCTGAATGTTCTCATTAAGATGCACATAATCAGAAGGCGGCGACTATCATTGGATCAAAGAAAGAATTACGTTGAATGTCCATCCGTAATAGGTCCATGATGAAACAAAGTGATCGAAAAATCTGAGAAATCGCAAACATGACTCTTAATGGGGAATTTCTGTTTAGTACTGTATGTACGCACTTGTCGCAATACTGAATACTGAACACTATTTAACATATTTTACATATTATTTTGCAGAGTGTAGAATAAACCACAATTACAAAGGGAACGTTCAATCTAAAGATCAACACACATGACAAAGGTATTTGCAAATAGGGGTGGGTACATTTTGATTGTAAAGAAGATTAAAAAAAGGTGTAATAGAAACGGGGATTACAGACGTTCAGGTAAGTAGACAATAGGGACTTTTACATTTGCACGTCGAAAGCTTTGATTGCAACGTGTGACGTCATGTTAAGGCACTGCGCATGCGTCACGTCGTCTCAGTCGGCGATCGGGAATGCGTCAACCTTGATTTTCCTAAATCTAGTACGGTACTAGTATGCCGCGTGCGCATGAAATATACAGTTCCTCACGTAGACAAAGGAACATTCCTTCCCTGCTATTTTTATTTTTAAAAATATGTAGAACAGGTGTCACATGCATATTCACCTGTTCTACACATTTTTACATAATAGCAGTGAAGGGATGTTCTACCACAGCAATAGGCCATTTTCGTAATGTAACCAAATTTAATGCATAAGTCTTTGTGAAGTGCCTCAATACAAATTATTTCTTTCACCTGGTAAGAACAATAGTATTTCAATAGACATATTCCAAACTGCATACAATAGTTGTTGCCAGGTTGGACAAACATTATGGATTGACCTACCTAGCAACACTTGATTATGCTGTCTGCATTCTGACTATTGAATTACTATTATTCTTATTACTAATAAGCTATCAACGAAGATGAATTTATCCTCATTTAGCTGTTAACGAAGATGAATTTATCCTCATTTAGCTGTCAACGAAGATGAATTTATCCTCATTTTTCTGTGTGAACGAAGATGAATTTATCCTCATTTAGCTGTTAACGAAGATGAATTTATCCTCATTTAGTGTGTGAACGAAGATGAATTTATCCTCATTTAGCTGTCAACGAAGATGAATTTATCCTCATTTTATTGTTTGAACGAAGATGAATTTATCCTCATTTAGCTGTCAACGAAGATGAATTTATCCTCATTTAGCTGTTAACGAAGATGAATTTATCCTCATTTTACTGTGTGAACGAAGATGAATTTATCCTCATTTTATTGTGTGAACGAAGATGAATTTATCCTCATTTAGCTGTCAACGAAGATGAATTTATCCTCATTTAGCTGTTAACGAAGATGAATTTATTCTCATTTTACTGTGTGAACGAAGATGAATTTATCCTCATTTTACTGTGTGAACGAAGATGAATTTATCCTCATTTAGCTGTCAACGAAGATGAATTTATCCTCATTTAGCTGTTAACGAAGATGAATTTATCCTCATTTTACTGTGTGAACGAAGATGAATTTATCCTCATTTTACTGTGTGAACGAAGATGAATTTATCCTCATTTAGCTGTCAACGAAGATGAATTTATCCTCATTGAGCTGTTAACGAAGATGAATTTATCCTCATTTTTCTGTGTGAACGAAGATGAATTTATCCTCATTTAGCTGTGAACGAAGATGAATTTATCCTCATTTTCTTGTGTTAACGAAGATGAATTTATCCTCATTTAGCTGTCAACGAAGATGAATTTATCCTCATTTAGCTGTTAACGAAGATGAATTTATCCTAATTTGTCTGTGTGAACGAAGATGAATTTATCCTCATTCAGCTGTTAACGAAGATGAATTTATCCTCATTTAGCTGTTAACGAAGATGAATTCATCCTCATTTTCTTGTGTTAACGAAGATGAATTCATCCTCATTTTACTGTGTGAACGAAGATGAATTTATCCTCATTTTACTGTGTGAACGAAGATGAATTTATCCTCATTTAGCTGTCAACGAAGATGAATTTATCCTCATTTAGCTGTTAACGAAGATGAATTTATCCTCATTTTACTGTGTGAACGAAGATGAATTTATCCTCATTTTATTGTGTGAACGAAGATGAATTTATCCTCATTTAGCTGTCAACGAAGATGAATTTATCCTCATTTAGCTGTTAACGAAGATGAATTTATTCTCATTTTACTGTGTGAACGAAGATGAATTTATCCTCATTTTACTGTGTGAACGAAGATGAATTTATCCTCATTTAGCTGTCAACGAAGATGAATTTATCCTCATTTTTCTGTGTGAACGAAGATGAATTTATCCTCATTTTACTGTGTGAACGAAGATGAATTTATCCTCATTTTACTGTGTGAACGAAGATGAATTTATCCTCATTTAGCTGTCAACGAAGATGAATTTATCCTCATTGAGCTGTTAACGAAGATGAATTTATCCTCATTTTTCTGTGTGAACGAAGATGAATTTATCCTCATTTAGCTGTGAACGAAGATGAATTTATCCTCATTTTCTTGTGTTAACGAAGATGAATTTATCCTCATTTAGCTGTCAACGAAGATGAATTTATCCTCATTTAGCTGTTAACGAAGATGAATTTATCCTAATTTGTCTGTGTGAACGAAGATGAATTTATCCTCATTCAGCTGTTAACGAAGATGAATTTATCCTCATTTAGCTGTTAACGAAGATGAATTCATCCTCATTTTCTTGTGTTAACGAAGATGAATTCATCCTCATTTTATTGTGTGAACGAAGATGAATTTATCCTCATTTAGCTGTCAACGAAGATGAATTTATCCTCATTTAGCTGTTAACGAAGATGAATTTATTCTCATTTTACTGTGTGAACGAAGATGAATTTATCCTCATTTTACTGTGTGAACGAAGATGAATTTATCCTCATTTAGCTGTCAACGAAGATGAATTTATCCTCATTTAGCTGTTAACGAAGATGAATTTATCCTCATTTTACTGTGTGAACGAAGATGAATTTATCCTCATTTTACTGTGTGAACGAAGATGAATTTATCCTCATTTAGCTGTCAACGAAGATGAATTTATCCTCATTGAGCTGTTAACGAAGATGAATTTATCCTCATTTTTCTGTGTGAACGAAGATGAATTTATCCTCATTTAGCTGTGAACGAAGATGAATTTATCCTCATTTTCTTGTGTTAACGAAGATGAATTTATCCTCATTTAGCTGTCAACGAAGATGAATTTATCCTCATTTAGCTGTTAACGAAGATGAATTTATCCTAATTTGTCTGTGTGAACGAAGATGAATTTATCCTCATTCAGCTGTTAACGAAGATGAATTTATCCTCATTTAGCTGTTAACGAAGATGAATTCATCCTCATTTTCTTGTGTTAACGAAGATGAATTCATCCTCATTTTACTGTGTGAACGAAGATGAATTTATCCTCATTTAGCTGTCAACGAAGATGAATTTATCCTCATTGAGCTGTTAACGAAGATGAATTTATCCTCATTTTTCTGTGTGAACGAAGATGAATTTATCCTCATTTAGCTGTGAACGAAGATGAATTTATCCTCATTTTCTTGTGTTAACGAAGATGAATTCATCCTCATTTTCTTGTGTTAACGAAGATGAATTCATCCTCATTTTACTGTGTCAACGAAGATGAATTTATCCTCATTTAGCTGTTAACGAAGATGAATTTATCCTAATTTGTCTGTGTGAACGAAGATGAATTTATCCTCATTCAGCTGTTAACGAAGATGAATTTATCCTCATTTAGCTGTTAACGAAGATGAATTCATCCTCATTTTCTTGTGTTAACGAAGATGAATTCATCCTCATTTTACTGTGTGAACGAAGATGAATTTATCCTCATTGAGCTTTCAACGAAGATTGATTTATCTTCGTAAAATTAATAGATTTGCACATATGTATACATATTTATTTGTATTCATTTCTACATATTAAATTGTATAGTACATTTGCATAAATATCTTGATTACATTTGTTTCAATTATTTGTCTGGAGTGACTGACATTAATTCCTTTGTTTAAATGATAGTTGCAGTGAAGAGACTGGAGAGCATGTGTAGTACAGAGATCGATAATTCAGATATGTGTGTGGTAGTGTGCAGAGATGTGAAAGAAAAATCAAGGAATCATTTTGATGAAATTTTGAGAAAAAATGAACAAAAATTCGTTCATTTTGAAAAGATATACTGTTTTAGGTGAATGAAATAATTTGTATTGAGGCACTTTATTCACAAAGACTTGAGCATTAAATTTGGTTACATTTCGAAAATAGTCTATTGTTGAGGGTAGAATGAGGAACTGTATATTTGTCTTCTTTCTTTGTCCGTCATATTCATATTGTTATTTCCTGCATGCATGTATATCGTCGAGTGTTGAGTGCAATCTAAAAGATTTCTAATTGTAGTCAACATGGGAAGTTAAGTACGTTGACACGCATGATCAGTCGGCATTCGTCGTGTTCTCGTCCACTCAATCTAAAAGTCCCTAGTGAAG
Organism: Strongylocentrotus droebachiensis; assembly: GCA_035222895.1. Lineage (NCBI taxonomy): Eukaryota > Metazoa > Echinodermata > Echinoidea > Camarodonta > Strongylocentrotidae > Strongylocentrotus > Strongylocentrotus droebachiensis. The sequence continues at coordinate 50,639 of JAVYIG010003058.1, forward strand.
ATTGGCCTATAGGCGGAATGGTCATGGTCCTAACAATGCTCATGAAACAAAGTGATCGAAAAATCTGAGAACTCGCAAACATGACTCTTAATAGAGTTTTCTGTTTAGTACTGTATGAACGCAATTGCCGCAATACTACATACTGAACAGTGTATAACATATTATATATATTATTTTGCAGAGTGTGATCCTTTCGACAGCAGAGAGTGTCCAGAAACAGGTATTTTCCCTCTAACATAAGTTAAACCGCGGATTAGTCATTGTCCGACATGTTCATGTTCGCGATTTACCCACAATTTAACTTTTAATATGGCCCATAAATAATCTTTGTGTGTCTCTTAATAGTTGTCATGGGATATTTTATACTACAAGCTTAAATTTCATTTAGCCGTTGTATATTAGTTATTGTTTCTGTACAGGTTTGGGAGTCAGGTGGGAAGGAGAGAACCATATCACTTTTTCTTGTTTTCTCTCTGTTTTTTTCTGAACAAAATCCACTTTCACCGTTGATCGGTAGGCTTAAAGTATAACATTATGTGGTTGTACGACACTTGCTCCTGCGACAATTAACATAATATATGATGTGGAGGTCCTTGCTTTAATGTTGTAAACGTGCCTCGATTAAATTTTCATTGATAAATTTATAGGGCCTATAATAAATATTATTTTCTTTCGTGGCCGTCTTTCACTGGTCATCATCAGAAATAAATATGTTGACTTCATGAATTTGTTACGGTCGTTTTCTACACATGTATTCATTTTCGAGTTATTCATAGCTCAGGGCTGACTAAGAGCTCTCCGATAGGGGTTACTAACAACGAATGATGGTTTCGCCTTTACTAGGAAGTTTTGGAAAATTTAGGTCGGGTTCTTGAATATATATGGCACGAATGTTCGAATTTTCTAAAGGCACTCATGGTTTGTCTGATTCTTTTCATTATTAACTCAGTAACGTGCACAGTACCTTCATTAGGAGCAAACGTTGATTCTTCGTGTTCATCCGGTACAACAGTAAACTACAACGACCTATGCAGTTTCTCTTGTCCGATTGGTTATAGCCGAGCGGGTCCGTCATATGTTACCTGCACGAGCTCAGGAAGTTTCTCGCAAATGTTTCCTCAGTGTGACGGTAAGTATAATATGGGAACACTGTGGTATATTCGTGAAAGTTCGTTCCTTAGTTATCCATAGTTCCGGGCTGACTAAAAGCTCTCCGATTGGGGTTACTAACAACGAATGATGGTTTCGCCTTTACTAGGAAGTTTTGGAAAATTTAGGTCGGGTTCTTGAATATATATGGCACGAATGTTCGAATTTTCTAAAGGCACTCATGGTTTGTCTGATTCTTTTCATTATTAACTCAGTAACGTGCACAGTACCTTCATTAGGAGCAAACGTTGATTCTTCGTGTTCATCCGGTACAACAGTAAACTACAACGACCTATGCAGTTTCTCTTGTCCGATTGGTTATAGCCGAGCGGGTCCGTCATATGTTACCTGCACGAGCTCAGGAAGTTTCTCGCAAATGTTTCCTCAGTGTGACGGTAAGTATAATATGGGAACACTGTGGTATATTCGTGAAAGTTCGTTCCTTAGTTATCCATAGTTCCGGGCTGACTAAAAGCTCTCCGATTGGGGTACTAACAGAGAATGATGGGTTTCGCCTTTATAGTCCGGCAGCCATCTCGATATACCTTGTTTTAGGGTCTATAGTTTTTTTTTTTTGGATTATAGTTCCTTAGACCATCAATTTGAAGAATCCGATTGCTGACACTCTGAGAGCATTGAGCAATTTGAGATATGTGACGTCATTTTTTCATTTCATTTCAAAGACTTTATTTTCTGCAATCAAACAAATCAATAATTATACAACAAATATGGATAATTATATAAAACATAAGGTATGCAAACAATATACAAAATATAGAAACAAATGTATAATACATGAGTAAGAGTAAATGTATACGTTGGGCCATTGCGTGTATAAAGAAAGAAAGCAGAAGGTCGCCGTTATAAGCAAAAGCTTGAGCAGACGGTCAACCGAGCTAAGAAAAAATGAGTTGTGAAATATTGGCAAAGTAACAAGAAGAGGGGGGCCATGATACTCAACTGATATATATTATAATTAAATGTGAATATAAACAGTTGGATTCAATATAAATAATTATAGAATTAGCATATGAATCTCATCTTTATAAGGCTACTAATTATACGTTAATGACAGAAATAAGAGAGAAACTAAACAAAAACAAGGGTGCCTGTGGTGCGTGTGTGTGCAAGTGCAAGTGTCCTCATGCGCCAAAATGTTGAATCATCGGTATTACTATGTAAACGTCAGACCAAAATTTAATGTAGTTTCTAAAGTTTTACAAAGAACGCTTTATATATATTTTTTTTTTATCTTTATACATTATATTGTGAAATAATGTGTTTTTTTAGTGTAGCTTTAAATGAATAGAGAGATGTACACTGTTTAATATGTCTAGGGAGTGCATTCCAAATGTCTGGTCCGTGATATCTTATGGACTTATGCGCTAACAAAGTTTTAGGATTGTGTAAATGAAAATCAGTACAATTACGCGTTGGGTATGAGTGCACATGGGAATTAGGAATAAATACGTCATGAAAAAGAGGAAGTGAATTTTGTGTGTATTTAAACATACAGATTGCTGTTTGATATAAGTGCAAATCACTCACTTTTAAAATGTTTAATCTATAAAATAACGGATTTGTATGAGCTAAGTAATTAGAATGAGTACAAATCCTAAGTGCTCTTTTTTGCAAAAGAAAAATTATATTAATCTTAGTTATACTACAGTTCCCCCAAACTGTATTACAGTATGTAAAATAAGGTAACACTAATGCATTATATAATGTATAAAGTATTTTCTCGGGTACAAGGTCCCTCATTTTACCAATTACCCCAACTGCCCTTGAAATTGATGTTGTAATATTATTTACATGATTATTCCAAGTAAGCTTTGAATCCAAAGTTATACCTAAAAATTTTGTCGATTTCCTTTCAACTATAGAAATATCATCAATAACAATGTCTATAACCTGATCAAAGTGTGTTTGGGAAGCACACAAATTTATAAAACATGTTTTATCTAAATTAAGGGACAATTTATTGCATTTAATCCATGTTGAGATTTTAACTAATTCATTATTGAGAGTATTCAAGCATTTATGAGAACAAAATATGTTAGTGTCATCTGCGAAAAGCACGTAAGTAAGAAGTGGTGATGACTTTACTATGTCATTAATATAAATAAGAAAAAGAAGAGGGCCTAAAATTGATCCTTGTGGAACACCACATAACACATTTAAGCTGGGGGAATTTACTGACTGAAATGAAACAAATTGCTTTCGATTAACTAAATAATTATTAAACCATTTTAAGGCTGTGCCTCGTATACCATAATGAGTAAGTTTTTGCAACAAAATGTTATGATTCATGGTGTCAAAAGCTTTTGACAGGTCCATAAATACCCCAATTATATGTTCTTTATTATTAAGTGTTTGTTCACAAGATTGTATCAAAGCATAATCAGTAGAAAAACCTTTTCGAAATCCAAACTGATTGCAAATAAGAGTATTATTTTCTTGTAAAAAAGAATAAAGACGTTTATAAACAATTTTTTCTAAAATCTTGGAAATGACCGGCAATAGCGAGATAGGGCGATAATTTTTAATTTGAGTTAAATCATCTTTTTTATAAATAGGAATCACTTTGGCTATCTTTAAGGAGTCCGGGAAAATGCCTGTCGAAAGTGATAAATTACAAATATGAACTAGGGGAGAGGCCAAACAATAAATAATTTTCTTTAATAAATACACACTTATTCCATCATAACCGCATGATCTACTCATCTTAAACGATCGAACTATCTCTAATATTTCATTTTCATTCACTGGAATAAAAAATAATGAATTTTCATTAGCATCAGATAAATAATCCTTAAAGTTTTCATTTGTGTGTATTGTTGAGGCTAAACGTGGACCTATATTAACACAAAAAGTTATTGAAAGCAGTAGCAATTAAATGAGGGTCCGTGATTTCATTACCATTTTCAACTATTATATCAGAGCATACTTTCTTTTTAGTTTTTAAGAGATCGTTAATAGTTTGCCATAATACCTTTACATTCCCTTGATTAGATTCTATTTTATTTGAATAATACCGTTTACGTGATACACGAATTAAAGTTGTTAATCTATTTCTATAATGCTTATATCTATCTTTATTCTGAGCAGTTGGTTTACGCAATGATATTTTATACAAACGATTGCGAGTTAAAATTGAACGCATTAACCCCTGAGTAATCCATGGCTGTTTTATACTTATATTATCTTTTTTTTTAATAAATGGCATATTCTTATCTATATAAAAAGAGAGTTTATGCAAAAAGTTTTGATATGACAAATTAGCATCTTCAACCGAGAATATCTCGCGCCATTGTTCTTTGGACAAATAAAAAATTAAAGAATTAATAGTTTGTTCTGTTTCTTTCCTCTTTTTAACGAAAATATTTTTCCTAGTTTTCTCACTAATGACATTATAGCATATAACAAAAATGGGTAGATGATCTGATATATCTGAGTACAAAATACCATTTAAATGTTCTGCATGTATGACATTTGAGAATATATTATCAATTAATGTTTCACTTACACTATCAATTCTAGTAGGTTTAGAAATATGGGGATAACAAGAATATAATAACATAGTATTATAAAATTTCAATATATTATTGTTTGTTTTATTAACTAAGTCTAAATTATAATCACCCATTAAATATATGTGTTTATTTTCCTGCGATATCTTATTCAAAACGGAATCTATTTGATTTATGAACGTATCTACATCACTAGTTGGTGGTCTATAAATAGTTCCTATTATCATATTTTTATTTTTACTCATACTAACTTCTATAAATAAACTTTCGGAACCTTCAATTCCTATATCAGTCCGAATTTTGAATATAAATGTATTATTTATGTATATGGCAACACCTCCTCCTCTACCATTCTTACGGTCTTTACGTATCATTTCATAATTAGAAAGATTAAACATTTCGGGAGAATTTTCATGTAACCACGTTTCTGTGATGCCAATGGCCGAAAAGGGAAAATTATTAATAGAGTCCATTAATATTTCAAAAGGAAGAAAAATTTTATTCAAACTTCGAGCATTCATATGAAATAGACTAAATTGATTACTAATGTTATTAGTTGGTCTTATGGTAGATTGATCATGAATGCTATTAAAATCGAAATTAATCTTCTTATTAAATTCATTTATTGTATAATATTCACTATTGTGTTCAACTAAATTTTGGTCATCTATTAAAACATCAGGATTCATTTAATTTGAGTGACATATTAACATGGAGCGCCAAAATCCCCTTTTTAACCAAAATTAATGATATAAAAAGTGTTAACAGCATTTTACTACATTAAATGGCAGTCAAATATCTTGATTTTTTCTAGAATCATCACTAAATAAAAATAACGATGTTGTATGATCACAAATGATATGTAAATTTGCATAATTCGGAATGACGCCCTCTATAGACACATTAACTTGCATAGTTCAAAATGATGGCCAAATACCAATTTCTAACATGGGATTATCATATGTCATGATTCAGATGCACTGGATACAGTGAGTAAAAATAGTGCTGCACATATATTTTAATTTTGTAATTTAATACTCGAAGAAAACACGATTGAATGTTATGCTCTCTGTCCCATAGATATGAGGTGGCATATGGTGATAAATGCCCGTTTTCAGTGACAGCGTTAAGAAACTAGATTTGTATTCTAAGGTACTAGATTCTTTTATATGAACCTAAAAATTACGAACTACCAATACGATACAGGACTATATCCGTTTATAAGTTTGCTTCAAATTCTTGAAATTTGTTTAAAAGCCCTCTAAAGTGTTGGGAAGTTGGAAACCCTAAAATATTCCATGCGGAAGAGGGTGTCATTTAACACTTAATTCTGCAAAAACATTCAAAACAAATGTGCTCGAAGTGAGGTCGTGAATGTAAGGCGTGCTTCCACACACATGTTTGCAAATGAGCTCTCTTAACATTTTCTACAAACGCTTCAGTAGTTTGAGGTAGTGAGGCAAGGTTTGGAGTATTTGTAGCTCCTAGTCTTCGGACCCTTGATAGCCACACGTTGATACGAGCCTCTGACATTGAGCTGGTTGTTGACTGTCCATAACATGAAGCAAAGCAACAAAAAGTGAGTCATTTGACACATTTAAGCATAATTTTCGTGAGTCAGGTGTAAATTGACTCATTAGTAACAACCAATGAGTCTCTATTGACTCATTTATATTTCACCAGTGTGTCAATCATGAGCTGACGCATTTGCAAAATGCTTCGACTGACTCACATGGTCGTAAAAAATGAGTCAAGATCGACATAAGAGCATTTTAGAAGAAAAAAGTGAGTCAACTTGAAAGTGAGGCTGTATGCATGCGCGCGCATGCTTTCGTGACGTCATCCAAAATGCGCATTCTCGAGCCATATTTGAATTCCCGATCGACGACGCGACGTCGACATCTTATATCTTGGATTCAGAAGAGTTTTGACTGCAGCTAGTGAAAAATTGGTACGCATAATTATTCATATGGTTTTAAACGATGATTTTTATGACTGGATTCGTGGGCTGAATCTTCTGATTATTATACAAATGATGCATGCGTTCATTTTACGATATCCGCACTCGAGTTGATGAGGATGTGTGTAACTTAACTATCACTATGAACATGACTGACAATGAGAGCGGACAAAATGTACAGTTCCTCAGGTAGACAAAGGAACATCCCTTCACTGCTATTATGTAAAAATGTGTAGAACAGGTGTCACATGCATATTCACCTTTTTACATAATAGCTGTGAAGGGATGTTCCTTTGTCTACCTGAGGAACTGTATATTTTGTCCGCTCTCATTGTCAGTCATGTTCATAGTGTATAGATTCTACTGTATCGCACGAAGCCGTGTCGAATAAAAACATGCATGATCTTGCATCATTGTTTTATACAACGAAACTCCTAGATCCTTGTTATTTGATGTAAAACGAATTAATTCAAGATCGTTTCGTGACAGTATGGGTGACAAATAAATCTCAAGTTAAGGCTTAATTTAGTGCGTACAAAGTAGATTTTTCAGATTCGGGTAGCGGGGCCACCGATTACATCGCTAAAATGTGATATTTTAGGATATATTTTCCATTGCAAATGTGGACAGTGACTCTGGCATGGTATGGTATGTGTGTGATAGGCCTAGGGAGTAGGGGGTCTATGTCATGATGCACCCACAACAAAAAGTGAGTCACCCTTACTCAAATTGATGAGTCACTGGTTTGTCCGTACAGCGAAACACTTGAAGGATCATGTGAGTCACTATGACTCGATACAAATGAGTCTTATTTATCTAAGACTCACTTCAAGTGAGTCTTTAAGACTCATTTGTATCGAGTCATAGTGACTCACATGATCCTTCAAGTGTTTCGCTGTACGGACAAACCAGTGACTCATCAATTTGAGTAAGGGTGACTCACTTTTTGTTGTGGGTGTATACTTGGGAAATCATGAAGAGATTACATCACCAATGGACACAATTAATGTTCATCATTGGAGATCAACCGCAGCTTGCTACCAGGATTGACAATGACAAGTACAAGCTACATTAGTTTGGTCACGTCAGCAGAAGATCAGGAGACAACCTTGACAAATTATCATTCAAGGTACCTTTGAAGGAACACGTAACAAAGGAAGACTCAAGCTCAGATGGACCTTAGGGAAATAACTAGCCACCCTCTAAATACTAAATACACTCTATCGGATTGCAGAAGACAGATGCCGATCGAAAAGTCACATCAAACGGGTCACAAGGGTGAGCCATGATCTATATGACAACGATGACCACGACGAACAGTGAGACATAGTTTCTTGGAGGGCAGCAGTGACGCGGGACTCAGTTGGAAGACTTTCGACCCGTTATGACCTCTAGATACTCTTGGATCTGTCAAACACCAAGCAAACATCATCATATTTTCATCCACAGTAGAGCCCAACCATCAATGACTGTACAAGGTTGTTCCAGTGTCTCATGCCTGGCTGACATCTCAACTTTTGTCAAATTCTATAAGTCCGCCTTTGACATGGGAGTGCTCGTTTCCAGAATCATCAAAGAGTGCTATTGGAACTGGTGAAAGCTCTTATGACAAAATGTCCTTTACATTGACCTCTCTTGAACTTGCCTGCAGTCCTATTACTCTGGAGTAGATCAACTTTTCATAGACTTTCGTACCCCAACATTTATTGACTTCTTCATGGCTGCCATGGTTTGAACTTTCTTGGAAATTGTGTCATAGAATCCACCAGGTAATTTCTTTTGAAACTCATGCATCTGTCTAGTACAGATGTCAACTGTCCACATTCACTGACGTTGGAGCAATGCTGGTCTAAATAAAGCCTATCAATGGAATAATAATGTGTGCCGTAAATCCACTTCTCACCGATTTGATGAAAAATTAATTCTTTCATAGCCATTTTTGTTTCTTGACATTTGTAGGATCGGTGTAGGGAATTGGAGACCACTAAGCTTGAACCCATCACTGTCTGTCCGTGTTGGCTCCAATATTGATATAGCGCCACATGTGGCCTTTAACAACACTACTGCATTTATCCAATTCATTTCGAACACTACAATGCGTTCTCTCTCCGAGAAAATTGACAAAATTGACCAAGATAAGCAATTTTGATCGTAAAATTTTGCTCTGATATTAAAAAAAAAATCACAATTTTCACTGAATGTTGTGGTGTATGCAGATATTTAGGGGTGGCTCTTAAAAATTGGTTTTAAAAGGAAGTTTATGAAGTGTGCCAACCATCACAGAAAACTTATGGCCATTGTGTGTTGTGAATGGGTGTTGCAATGCACATTATGAATGGTGTCTGATCAGAAATGTGTGTAGGCAATGTGGGACACCAGGTCCAAGATGGGGGCCTACTTTCCCCCAGTTGTCCATTTCATGTTGAAAGGCACTATCATGAAACATATTTGGTTGTTCGTGTCACCATTCTAATTTGAATGGGTTTCATTTAAAGAAGTTGTTTGTATGCTGTGAGTTTGATCAATGTAAAATTCATATTGCCAGAACATTATTCTGTAGGTATTTAAACATAATTTAAAGCACCTTTATTACTTTAAACAAAAAACTACAGAAATATTTTTGGCCACGTTGTTTTAAAATCGTTTCAAAATTACAGTAAGTTCATTGGCTGCATGTATCTCTTTCAAAAAGTGGTTGAACTAACTATAACAATCCCATTCTCATTCAAATTGTGTTTAATTCAATTTGTGATTTTAAACTGTCCCTTATTACCTACACATGTAGGTAATGAGAGACATTTGGTGATGACGTCATTAATCATTGTTATATTATTGATCAGTTACATCATGTCCACAATTTTGTTACCAAATAAAGAGAAAAAGTTACTCAAGTGCATATGAATACAAAAGTTTCTGTATGTGTAACATTGTGCATGTTTATGTAAATTATGCAAATGTGCTTAAGGGTCTCCAATTCCCCACACCTACCCTATCTAAATTTGGACCAAACAAGATGAAAGATGAATGCAGCTCAACTGCAATTGTTGCCCAAAAAAATTCTTGGTCTAGGTCTTTTGTCTTGGTATAATAGGGAGGTCTGACATCAGAAATCAAACAATAAAACGACATCGATGCAAAATACAAAAAAGGGCAACTGGAAGTTTTTGCCAAAATATTGAAAATTTAAGAAAAGTTATCACGGTGATAGGAGTGTAGAATAAACCACAATTAAAAAGAGAACGTTCCATTAAAGATACACAGACATGACAAAGGTATGTGCAAATAGGGGTTTTCTATAGGCGGGATGGTCATGGTTCTAAAGATGCTCATGAAACAAAGTGGTTGAAAATCTGAGAAGGCTTATAATGGTTTTCTGTTTAGTACTGTATGTACCCATCACCTGTGGTATTACTGGATATTGACTAGTGTATCGTACACTTAAAATATTTTTTTCTTTCATTTTTCACAGAATGTAACGATACCGGAGATTGCAAAACAGGTATGTTTCTCTCAAAGCCAAGTTGAACAAGGGATAGCAATTGTCCGACCTCTTCATATACGCGATTTACTCATGATTTAACTCTTAATATGGCCCATAAATAATCCCTCTGTATCGCGTAGTATTTTTCGTGGGATACATATACCATAGTCTTCCATATTAGTTTCTCGTTGAATAGTAAAACTTTTCAATCTATCTATCTATGTCACTTTCAATCTGAATGTCTATATATCCCATAGCTTGGAGGCCGTTGGGGCCCCAATTAAAGTGAGTCTAGCTAAGTCGCTGACTACCGTTAATCAAGTCCATTAGTTTTCGTACAGTTGTCCAAAAAAAGACGTACATGGCGTTAACCAGTATTTGCCAGGCTACACTCCCTTTGAATAAACCTTGAAATTAACCTAGAGACACAGGTTCTCCGCAATTGTATGTCTTATCAGCTGTTATACAGTGCGTCCCAGAAAAAACGAAACCGAGAAGTATCGATGTTCTATCATAACTGAATCACAACTATAATTAATGAATGATACATATAGGCACCCAGTGAAAACGAATTCGTTTGTTAAAATTATGAAAATGTAAGGGCTACTTTAAACAAACAGAACTTTGTTATTCCTAGCTCATTTTTCCTGATTGAGGTGTCATATGAAAGGGCAGAAACTCAACTTTCTAGAAATGTGAATTTTTCTTCGAAATTCAGATACCGCCCGCCAAATGTCTTTTTGGTTTCCTTCCTTCAAATTGCTTTTAATCACTCATGCGTAAAATATGCATCATGTGAGTAGCATCAACTGAAAGAGGAGACTCCAAGCTTTCCAAATATGTATCTTTCATTAATTATGGTTGTGATTAAGTTATGATAAAACATCGATACTTCTCGGTTTCGTTTTTTCTGGGACGCACTGTAGTTAGCTGCTGAAATGACTTTGCTTGATGTTATCAGTCCATAAAAAAAGGTTAAAAGGTTATCATGGAGCTAATCAAGACCTGAATTGGCTATCCCTGCAAAGACATTGTGTTGCAGAAAACAATCCCTCCGTCATCAGTTGGTGCATATAGGTTTGTGCCTATATGCACGTGTGGCGAACGAGCGATCATACCAATTAGCGCTGATGGGAAATGGTATCCGAGTGACGGCTTTGGGTATATGTTATCATTATTTTTTTCTGTGCATATTTGAGAGTCAGGTTGGAAAGAGAACCCCTATCACCTCTTTTTCTTTCTTTTTTTTTAATTAACGAAATCCACTATCACCGTCTATCGTTAGGCCTAAAATATAACATTGTTTGGTTTTACGACATTTACCCCTGCACCAGTTAACATATTAGTTTGGAGGTTCTCGCTTTAATTTTGTGCACAAGTCTCTATTAAATGAATTAATTTAATCAACATTCATTTTGTTAGGCCCCCCTAGCTCCCCCAGAGCCGTAGATACTGTTCAAAACAGAGGTTTGCAATCAATCGCAAAATGGTAATGGCCAATAATGATCGTTATTTCATGCACATTGTGTTCAAAAGGTTGACCATTAACCAATCAAAATCGTTGTTTCAAATTTGTAATTGACCTCAGACTGTTGTGCTAAGGGTTCCTGTTGTGTTTCTTTGTTTGAAATAATATAGCATCGATGGAGGGCAATGTCACTTGGGATGCCACTGGTGGTCGAAGAAAACGTGCAGATGTTCCCATCGAGTCACCAGAGGTACAGAACCTGCTGGATTCAGTAAGTGTTACCTTGGTCATTTCTTAAAATTGTCATTCGGCCATTTGGGAAACTCTCTTTGCAAGTGTACCGATAACCTAAACAAAAATAAGTCGTGTACATCTAGAATGTATAAAGTCAACCTTACAAACTTTACCCGGCATTCTATAGACCAAGAAGAAATTACAGAATAGCATCAAACCAAGCCCACGGAACCCAAGTGGGACTCGGGTTTCGTGTGGGTCCTATTCCATGGGGGTGTGTACAGGTGCGTCGAGTAGTGTACTTCCCAGTCGTTTTTATTTTGATTGAGAGTGTATTCAAATGTGCAGTATCTGTTTATATTTCGTAAGTAATATTGAAGCTTATATTTTTAATGTAGTATAGCCACATGTAACCCCTAACAAACAAAAACAAAAGTACGTTTTAGTGATCGGTACACTTTGAAGTTTACTGTTTGTCTTATTATAAAGAGTGCATTGTACTTCTCAAGTAGAACAGAACCCGTCATGATCGGTTAGGAATGGACAAACTTAAAACTCAAACCTAACCCTAAATCCGATCATAAACCGGACCCTAACCCTACCACCGCGTTACGATCAATGGGATAACAATTTTTAGTAGACGGGGGATCTATTTAGAAACAACATTATATCAAGTTTGACAAAATTGGTTGAGTATTTAATTTGAAGACATCAATTGGCAGTGCTCCTAATTGGAAATTAACGTACCATTGTGTGAAATAAACTACCATTGTATAGTTTCAGAAATGGTATTATTCCTTTGGTTTTGGAAAAAATAAACGTCAGATTGAACACAAACATAACATTCCATCAACTTTTTTTCAAGCGCCTTTAATGACTTGATGAACATAGACATGAAATTAAACGAATTGTTTAAAACTGTTACAAAATGCTCCATGAAACAAAAACCTTTCAGTTAAATTTGTCAATTTTTGCACCATCTGCTTTTGTGAAAAGATTCTCCTTGCGCTAGTACCAAGGGATTTTATCCCACATTATTGGCATTATTTCTTTTGTAAATGATACATTTTCTTCCATATCCTTATATTGTGTGTTCCACAAATTTCTTATGTAACATTGTAAAAAAAAGTGTCTGTGATTTTTATTTATGAATAGATAAGTGAAACGTAATACCATCTAAGCAGCTGTGAATCAATTCGATTTGCATATTAAGGCACTGCTGGTGTTACCAGATGTCAATAATTATCTGTAAAACAGTTGATAATACCTGAATTTGCTATTGTTTGCAACCGCGCAAAAAATGCTTTGAAACTATTTTTTAATTTCAAGTTTTGTCGTGTTTGTATTGCTTTTTAAAATTGAATAACTGCATCATGGAATGTATAATTTATTTATCTCTTTAGATCGTGATAGCTGTCAACAGCCTTCCAGAAGTAATAAGTGTAAATGGAAGTGCCATTCCAGCGAATGATAACGTCGTTGATCTCATCACAGCAAGTGTCGAACTGGACGTGACCTTTAGGAGTGACATCACAATTCAACAGTTGACATTACTCGTGAAAACCTCTATCAACGACATCCCTGGAGTCAGCGTTCAAAGTGAGTCATGCAGCAATACTACATTCGCCACTCTCTACCCAGGTGTTAAAAGGGTACTGGTAGGAAGCGTTGTGGATATATGCGCTATATTAAACAAATACCCATTTTTCTTCTTCATCTTATTTTTCTCCCCCTCCTTCTTCTTCTTCTCCCCTTTTCTTCGTTTTGCTTCCTTTTCTTTAATATTAGCTCACCTGCCAAGGCTCAAGTAAGCTATTGCGATCGCTCTTTATCCGATGTCCATCGTCCGTAAACTTCATATTTTCAACTTCTTTTCAAAAACTCTTCGTCGGATTTTAACCAAACTTGGTAGGGAATCGTCCTCAGACAACGGTGATCAACAGCTGTTCAAACTGCGCAAGTATCCTCTAGGAAAGCCTGGAGCAGCGCCCAAAGTTCATCAGTAGCATTACTGGCACATGTTCTTCTTCTTAAAAACACATGGCTGGATTATAACCAAATTGTTTAGGACTCATCTGCAGGAAAGGAAGATATAAAGTTGTTCAAATGAGGTATATGCTTTTCAAGGGGGCTTGGGAATCGGGGGGGGGGGGCAGCCCACAGTGTTTACAAACAGCAACACGAGCATGGCAAACGTTAATAAGTATCACTTGTTCTGCAGTGCGCCTAAATTGATAAAATAGTTCACAGAAATGCTTCATTTTATGTTCGTATTCCCACATTCCCGTTATTGTTCTTATATATTTGAGGTTTGTTTGTTTGTGTTATTTGACTGCTAATAAATCATGTGTATGCTTGTAAGTAAGCAATCAATTGACCGACGAGAGCATCGAGTTGGTTTCGAACCCGGGACCTCCCGGTTACGAGACCACTGCTCTACCAATTAGCCATCGCGCCTTCTAGTGCTCTAACAAGTACAGCATATAATATTGTTAACATTACATGAAGCAAGGCAAACGGTTTTAATCATTTTTATCCGCAGGTTTTGGGCTGCTGACTGATCCATGTTCATTAGACAATCCTTGTGGTAATGGAGATACATGTGAAAGGGTCGAGCCCGGCTCTGCGAATGTTACCTGCACGTGAGTTTCTTCTGTTTTTATATTCTTTAAATAAGCCTACATTTTCTGTACATCAGCAGGACAGGGGCGTTACGTGAGTCTATCCATTTAGGGTGCCTGGAACAGGGGAGGGGGTGTGGGGACACGGTCATACTTAATAAATTAGATGTGAATTTACAAGGCTATTTGTTGGGGAGGATAAGGTCCAGGCGTCTTCTTTGCCCGTCATTTTCTCTTATTCCTTTTTCTTTCTCTATTTTGTTTTGTTTCTTCTTTCGTTTAATGTGTTGACCCCCTCCTCCCACCACGTGCCCCCTTCCCCTATAGCTACGCCACTACAACGGGCAAGTATCTTTAAAAGACGATTCACATTCTTTGATAATAAAGTTTTTCCCTGATTCCTTAATTCATGTATGTATCACTTTCTAGTTTTCTTTATATTTTGTATACAACATTTTACTTTGCAACGGTTTCTAAGAAATTGTAGTTCTTTCTATGTGGTCTATTAACTAAATGGCATGTTTTTACATTCTGTTACACTCTGAATGTAATTATCAATTAATATTATAGACTAAAGTCTTATGATTCAAGAGCTGGAAACTTTATTCCTGAACAATAGTGACTCGATGTTTTGTTAACAATGATTATTCCAAAACCTCACAATATACACCACTTCCTATTTGCTACAAAATTAAACTTTTCAAATGCTTCCAGACAGTTTTATTTACATTAGATCACGTGACCTTTACTCAACTTTTTCTTAAACCTTAGTCCTGACGATGACGATGACATAACAACCACTCTCGCCATCGCCCTGCCCATTGCCTTTATACTTCTTGTTGCCATTGGTGTTCTTGCGTTCGTCTACCACCGCTATGGAATGAAGGTCCGCGGTCGGAAAGGACGTGCTATTACGCCCGAGCCCTTGGTACAAGTAAGTCCTCGGGAGCGCTTTCAGGATTTACACAAGCAGGGGAAAAAAAGGATTACACCCTTACAAAAAAGTACCATGATAACTATGGCTTTTTTGTCCAAATTACCATCCACCATGGAAACTATGGTAATCATGGTACCAAACAATGAAATACACTGTTTGATGACCCTATGTTTATCATTGTTTGACAAAAAACCATGGTTATCATGGTACTTTTTTATAAGAGCAATACGGGAGCGTGTGGGGCACGATTTATCGTTATAGTGAGCGTTTTCGTTGTGGATAAAAACTGACCAGACCTTGAAAGTGAAATTGCTTAATCAAATTGATGTCTGTTCTAGTTTCTGGGCAAGCTACCTAAATTCTTAAAACTTTTGCTATATGAACAACATGCATTTCACCATTTGGGATTAATATTTTGTTTAAAGTGCAAAAAAAGACCAGCTCATACTCGTTCACAAATATTCAAAGGTGGTGATATTTTGATTAGAAAGTAGAAGAAGCTGATGATGATTTCCACAGGGGCGCATGTTATACAACCTACTGCATCAACTAATGTACGCGAACATTACAACGATGTATTACAATATCCAAACGTGGTTTCGATGTGATATACAAAAGGGTAATGAAATCACCTTTATATTGATTCCTTGTCGAAATCTTGTATAGTTTTTTGGCACAACACCCTCTTTTTTTATACCATGCATTCGACATTCACAGTGTGAGTTTTTGATATGCTTCTAAAGGCTCGTTCTGATTTGACGAATAACCACCTAAGAAAATAACGCCCGTTATTTATTCAGTTTTTGTTCTTCTTCAAACGTGTAAATGAATGGCAACTGTACACAACTGTATTCACTGAGCTATGTCTGAGAAGATACAGATTTGTAAAGCTGATATATACTTTATGTCACGATATTATAAAACCACCAATATTTATCCATCTGACTTACCAGGAAGGCACTTCGGGAGCAGGACTACAGCAGAGCAGCAGTGTCGGCCACCTGCCATCAGGAGACATCAACCCTCCATTGGCGTACGAGTTCAACGATGGGCTAGAGATGGACTCTAGATTGAATAGTGATGAGGTGGATCGCCATGATGTCGAAGTCAAGGGTCTGTCCTATCAGCAGACGGTAGATGAACATCGAGCAACCAGTGGTAACCGGGCAAAGGAGTCCAACTTAAATGAGATCCCCCAAAAGGAATTGCGAGTATAAAGTCTACCATGGATCTCTTGACACCTACTTCTAAACGATTCTGTAAACCGGACATGGAGATTTTGCCATTTTTTATATTCGGGGTTGAGGGGAAAGTGACCTTTACATTCACCAGGAGCTTATTCAGAGTAGAATTGGGCTAGCACAGCCCCCCCCTCCTAAGCTGTTTAGTTTCTTTGACACTCAAAGGAATACTTGCTGCTTGTAAGTGTCGGCTTGCATGGTGATGTAGATATACAGTAGGCTTGCGGGTGCACCATGTGAGAGAGAGAGAGAGAGAGGGTGGAGGAGTCCTGGAAAGGACTCTGACTCGGTAATCTTTCTTGGGGGTGTGTAGTCCTGAAAAGGACTGTTTGTTATCTCTCTTAGCTTATAGTTCTAAGTAAATTATAGCGCTTGGAGAGGATGAAAGATTACCGAGTCAGAGTCCTTTCCGGGACTCCTCAACCCCTCTCTCTCTCACATGGTGCACCCGCAAGCCTACTGTATAAAGGAATACTTCTTCTTGCCGTCGGGCCTATGTCTTTTTCATGCTGGGTTTCCATCCCCTTCCGCCTTTCCCTCTGGTGGGGATGCCCCCACCATTACTGGATACGCCAATGTGCTTATCTATTCTTATGACGTCACCTTGCTCTTTTGCTATGGTTTCTCTTATGTCTTTCATCGACTACTGTTCATGGTATATATATATATATAAGCTTTATAATCAACCTTGCTACCATTTGTATGTTGAACTACACTAGATGATAGCCGGGATTAACGCCCGTGGTTTGATTTGTTACATCACTGGATGCAGCTGATTCGAGATTTTTTTCACAATGAATTAATATACGATAACATTGATATCAAGGATTGTGTGTATATAGCATTGTAAGAAAAAGCCTTTATATTAATGTGACTAAAAGTGCCGGCTCCTACTTTCTATTCTTACATTATTTATAGCTTTTATTTCTGGATGTTTTGTTAGAATGTACGCCTACACGTTGCATACATTTTATTTTAGAGTAAGGGTAATCTATTGACAGTACTTAAGATTTACGTATATATATTATATAGTATGGCTGAGTGTGTTTGAATAAACATATATGTATTTTCGTTTTGTTTGTTATAGTATGTTTTTATTATATTTTTTATTTAATTGTATGTTAATGGGCCCCATTTACAAGCTTTGCTTCTCAGGGGTCCGTACCAGTACCAGTGTGATTGTAAATTGTTTTTAATGATTGGCTGAATAAATTGAAGTGAATTTGACAATGAATTTTACCAAAACAAATTCCATATATTCTTGTGAATTCGGATGAATTAAATGATTGAATTGATTTGAATCTATTGCTCACAATGTCCCGGCGTGTCGACAGCCGTGTCCCACAAAACATCGCCAACGACAGAAAACTTACATGATGATACGTGGGTACAGGAACCGGAAGTCGCTCTATGTACGCAATTGAAAATACATTACAGCAGTGGTAGCAGTATCAGTGAATCATCCTGCCTTTGAAAAGGGATTTGTTTAAGTTTTTTAGGTTTCTACTGGTCTCAAATTTAATGGAGGCATATCTTAGCCAAACTTGACTTTTCTACTTTAGGATCGGCGCGCTACCCTGAAATCCCACGTGTCGCATATAACCCGTTCGACTTTACTTCTGGTAGCGTGTGAACATTACAATGATGTATTGCGTAATCTGAAAATAGTTAAAGGTAAAGACCAGTTTTGGAAACGCCCCCTCCCAAAAAATGAAACGGAAGCTCTTATTACCAATCATGTGAAAGAATATGTTTTGACTAATAGGTGATGATACAAATTTTGCCAGGAAACCGCCTACTAATTGATATATTTGGTAAATTATTGTATCTATCTGGATCGGATAGATATCGCGCATGTGTCGCGTAGTCCCATATACATATTTCTGTGTACAGTGCTTGTAACTTTACCAAGACTGGGCGAAAATTTCTTATCATTTTGATGATTCCAGAACCGTGCAGTACACACCAATACTTATATGCTAGATGATCCACCTTTTCTGATCGATTCCACAACGTTTCTTTCACAACGCAATCGCATGACCAGAACTGGTCTATACCTTTAACGTGTATAAAGGCAAAACTACCATGGTGTATAGAACACGCTTTTTAAATGATTTATTAGAATAATGTAACTCACATTAGCAACTAATACATTCGTTGTTATTATTATTATTATAATTATTATAATTATCATAATTATCTATGCCTAAAACTATCATTAATATTATCATTTTCGAAATCAATGTTATCACCGTATATTGTTTATTCGGTAATACATTAATATTCTGTTCACATTAAGTGGTGATTGGTAGAAATGGGGCTCACATTTCGTTTCTATATCAAAATATATTGAAATAACTAAGACTCTAATGATATTATTTTCAAAATTTTACTCATTCATGAACCTAAATGATAGATTATTAAGAAATATTATCCATTCATGATGAAAGTGTGTATACTACGGTACCTATAGCAAAGACTTTAATAAATAAAAAATAAGGACATTTCAATATCCCTGTGCCTCAGTTTTCGAAATGGGCAAAGATTACAATAACATGTACTGCCTTATATATTGGGTCTTTTTATATTTACACAGAGCTGAAATAAAGATAACTGTGTCTAGTCATAATGTTGTAAATGAAGTCAAAATGTGGAGAATTACGTCTTTCAAAATTAAAAACGACATTAATATTCATTGTCTTTTTGTGGGCAGTGAATTTTGGCGTAGGTTACCTATTAATGTCAGATTACCAAGGTCTAGATATAGGTTTCGGAATTCATTTACAAGAGATTTGTTGAACAAATCATGAATGAAAACTCCTTGTAAATAGTGTGTATATATTATACAAGAATTATATTTCAATTTCAATGAGGTTGTATATTGCTGAACATTGTTAAGTATTTTTAGTTTTAAGTATCGATTGTAATACTAATTTCATTATTTTCATTTTGTGTTGTTTTGTTTTCTGAAATTCACTTGTAACCAAATACTTTGTGTAGCTGTAAGGGCCCTAGTGGTTAGGCTTGACTAGCACAATCATGTGCTCTAATCTGGCCCCTTTTACCCCCAAAAATGGTTTCTCTTCGTGTGTATTTAAATATCATTGAATAAGATGTTGAGCTGAAATGTTGTTGGTAAATAAAATCAAACCAAACAAAAATATAGCCATCATGTCAGAAAGAAAACATTGCTTTTGAATGCATTCTGATTTTAGTCTATAATATAATTAATAATTACTTCCAGGCGATGTTGTGGAGAGTACAACTATTAATCGTTTCAAATCTGGACTTGAGAAATGGTGGAAAGATGCCCCAGATAAATATGATGACACCCCCAACCAAAGCAAACCATGGGTAGGAACAACAGTCTAAAGACTAAATAATCCTGGATCAAGTGATTTACAAGTGAGAATGTAACAGAATGTAATTAATCCAGTCATGATTAAACTTGTAATCATGTAATCTTGTTCATCACGTGGTCATGATTATCATATTACATGTTATCATGTGATCTTGAAATTATGATAATCTTGTAATTGCGTAATCATAATCATCATGTGATCATATCAGGTACATTTATATAGCGTGGCTGCGACACAAACATACCCTACTGTGCTCAATACAGAGTACCATATTATTACTACCGGCTGTAATATCGTCGCCATGATATGGCGGTAAAACAGTCTATGAATCTCTTCCTACCGGGTACCCATTAACTTTACCTGAGTGGAGAGTGGCAAATGCAACTAAATGTCTAGCCAAAGTACATTAGTACCGCGGTGAGATTCGAACCGCGAATTACGTGATCTTGTATACATGATCATCTTGTGATCGGGTAATCATGACGACTCATAATTATGATTGTCGTCAATATTATCATTTAGTCGCTTATAATGTAATGATTAGGACACATTCATAACAATGTGCTTAAACCGCGCTCGATTTCTTGAAAAGTTATACAGAATACACAATGAGACAAGGATATTCCTACCGTGGAAACCACTAATGTACAGTGAATGATATTTACAAATAAGACTTAAGCATAAAGTGTGAAAATAAAGGTATGACATCAAGCGAGTGACCCCGAAATTATTATGGCCCGTTAGTATTAGGCGACGCACGCCACCTCTCGACCGCTTTTTGGCTGCTTTCTTTTTTATTTAAGCCCCCAATAACAGTGAACTGCATCAGTGTTTTACAAAATACATTTATACACATAGCTTCAATATTGCAAAGCTAATCACGTACTTAGGCAAAGGATACCCGATGATGGATATTCATGCAGAAGAAAAGAGAAGTAGTTTGTAATATTATGAATACAAAACTTAATTTAAAAAAGTTATACAATTATTTTTCGGAACCGCTGATATGAATTCAGTGTAATGTTCGATGATAATGATGATGATGATGATGATGATTATGACAACGATGGTGATGGTGATATTGATGATGATGACGATGATGATGGTGAGATGACATTAATAACTTTGACAATGAGAATTGATGCTGCAAACTCAGCAACATTGCTCATAATCTTGCCATTATGGGATGGGACGGTGATGATGATGATGATGGTGATGGTGGTCATGGAGGTGGGTGTATTGATGATAACGGTGGGGTTGTTGATGATGGTGATGATGATGGTGAATATGATGTTGATGATGAGGGCGCCCTTTCTAGGTTATTCGATAAAACCGGAGAAAATTATTCCTCGAAATCTCAGCAATCGGACCATAAACAATTATTAAAAGGATTACAGATTCTTCGTTTACAACTTTAGATTGCTTTGAAATCATTTTGTGAATGAAATTTCTTCATCAGAGTACATAACCGGCTAACTGAGCTTCAAAGCAGATAATTGAAATGGCGACCAGCAAGGGCCTTGCGCAAGGTTCATACTCTAGCACCCGCCAGATCGGGCATGCCGGAACAACACCATGACGCTAATGAACATTCCGGACCCGGAGGTAAGCCTGTCGTAATACCAAACGAGCAGTACCTCTTTCGAAATATAACATTGTAACTGGTCTAGAAATGTATCAGGTTTTTGTAAATTCAATCTCTACTATGAAATTTCGAGGTATTCAGAAAATGTCGTTGCCAATTTCGTCTGTTCGCGATGTCCCTTCAGGGCCACCATATGTACGTGGTCTATTAACTGTGTTTTGTATAGTGTTTCTTTCATTGCGTCTCAAATTGCTCATATTTCTATTATCCATCGGTCTGAGGAGATTTTTTATTTTTTATTCCCGAAAAAACTTCCGGATTTCTTCCTAAATTAGATGATGGATTGTGAAAGACCTCTCGCAGGAGCCATACAAATACGAAATGTTGAAAACACCAATGTCAGTTTCACTTATTAAAGTAAAACAACCGGGAAAATGTATTTGTACATTTGTACAAACTCGAATCATCTAATGAAGGAAATCATTAGCATTGCTCTCTCATATTAAACAGCTTTACACATCAAGATAAATTTCGGAATAATCTAATAATATATGGTTACTCATTGGAAAAAATGCATTAAAATTCTATACATAGGCCTAGTTGTCCGCTTTGCTTTTTTAAAGTACTAACATTAATTTTATCATTTAGATTTTTATAGTTATGGATGTAGTATTCGATCTAATTCATGTTGAGGTTCTGTGTGAAAACAAATTTGTAAAGATGAAATTAAGCGTACATAAATAATCGATATGCCAAAACGTAAATCTATTTAATAGATTTTGTTTTAAATTAGATAAAATGAACGAAAATCTAAGATCTTTTTTCAGTACAGACCGAAATGGGAGAGGTCTTTGAGGTCCTCTTACTACTTCCTGCTCTGATATATCCCAATTTTATAATTTTTTCCCTTCTATTTTGTTCTATAAACAAATATATTAGTTACTACTTGCCATGAATTTCTTGAATTTTGGTTCAGTTCGTAATTATTAGGTCGTCTTTTTATCACTTTCATGCTCGCTTGCTGTTTAAAAATTCATCAGTATGCTCTACTTTTTCTATTAAATATATTTTGTTTAATGTTAGTTCAACACTCTACCGTAAACGTCATCCTTCTTTCGTGCTACTTTAAATACCCAAGATATTATCTTTCAAGCGAGAAATCGTGAAATTTGAAACTCCCGGATGTAGTGACAGATGTTTGCCGTGATTTGAAATTAGGATATGATCCTCTGGGTCAGACTGTCGTCAATCATGCGACCTCACCGTTCATCATAGATAAGAAACGTTCATCTCAAGAGAAATGTGTCCCAATTCTATCAAGTCAAACGGCTGGAACTCGTCTGGTTAGGGTGGTGGTGGTGGTAACGACCGATTAAACATTCAAAGATCTCCTTAGGGCAAAGAGAAGAATAACATTGTTTTATTGTTAGTGTGGAAAAATCTAAAAGATGAGATGTTCCCCGGAAAGAGGAACTCTTAAAACTGCCCTCACATTCAAAATGTAATGGGAAATAGCTGAAAAAAGGTCTTGCCACCTACTCCCCCTCTCTGTCATCAGTTGACGTTGCCATTCAATGAATGATGGGTGAGAGGGGACTTGCCCCTTGTGCCCTCTCCGTAGTTAGCTAACCCCCACCTGTTTCTGAGGTAATGTATGATAGACTATCTCGAAGTAAGGCTTTAATGTTTAATACAACATCAATATGGTCATATCCGCCCCTATTTATTACATCACCGAGATGATCCAAGGTATCAGGGGACTTCCCCGTCTAGTGCCCCAAAGATATTCACACACTCGTGTCCATCCATAGCTGGTTGAGAGAGATAGTTACGCCAGTGGAAGTTGTTCGTGGTTGGGCAGTCGTTTCATGGATAGTTTCCTCTCATAAGATTGTACGCGGGAGGGAACTATTTAGGATCTCGAAGATTAAAGGTACTATGTCCTATTTGCAGGTCAAAAATATGAAAAGGTTAAATTCCAACCGCATTTTAAAGATAATAATAATTAAGAACTTTACTCAAAACGATAGGGCTTGAAAATGTCTTTAAAGGAAAATTAACGACCATTAGTTGTCGAATCAACTTTAGTGATTGCGATCCATTTAGTAATAGTCTGATTTTCAGACCATTGTACCGAATGGTCATGTGCTTTGTGCTGCGCAAAGATTTAATCAGTTTTAATTTTGGCCATTACAGAAGTGGGTTATTGATGTAGACGAATGCTCACAAATCCATTTCAGCTCATTTTCTGTATGATATTACCAAATATAAAAAAAGAAGTCAGTCAGTCACTCAATAGTATCTGACAGTGAAGTCAAGAGAGTAAACTGGTTTCCTTACATAATTGGAATATTAGGACACTGTTAACGTTTACATTTCACAGATAGGACATACGTGACATAATTATTCTTAATTCCTGCAAAGTTCTACAAAATTTGATGTTGGCTGCAAATGGGACATAGACATAGTATCTTTAAACCTATAACATTAACATCGCTCGTGTAATCTCTTTCCATAACTCACTCAATGCGCTACGGTCCTAGTCTGTAAACACAGGCTCTAATTTAACAACACACCACAATTCCTAACGCCTTGAGCAGCGCCTAACTCTGTTAATTTCTGGAATTGTAGAATCAGAAATGCATATTCTCATAGTACAGACACTGAAGGGTTTCCCCTGCAAAATATAATGATTCCTTCAAAGGATCATAAGTCAATCAGCCCAGGGAGAAGTCGCTTTCGAGAGAAATATCAACAACCATAAGACGTTACCGGGAGATAAGGACCTCCCGGATCTTCCAAGAAACTGACATGCCCAAGAATTCTGCCATTTATCAGTCCCCCTTTCCGTTCAAGTTCATACAGGGTCACATTAAGAACCGAGGGGTTATTAAAAAAATACCCCATTTGGATCTCGTCAAACAACTAGTCATATCTACCAGCTTTCTGGTAGAAAGATTAAAGTTGTGAAATACTGCTTATAAGATTACAGTTTTTTTAGTAGGTGATACGTACGTAGTTATTTGTATCACCTATTGATTTCGTCTAGATTTTTCTTTATTTTTCTCATTTATTATTTATTATTCTGCCATATTTTGTTCGCAGGATATCTCAAGAATGAATAAAGCCACCATCGTGACACTAACCATGATGATAGATATGAGTCTAAGGTAGAACTGCTTGACTTTTCAGTGACTCAAGGTAATTGTGACGTCATCTAGGCGCCATTTTGAGAAAATCAACTCATGAGCATATCTTCATAACGGAAAGTCATTTCTCATTCATATTGCATGTTTCTCTACAAATAATTTTTTAATATTCCTCCGTATGAAAAAATTGTATCATCGGCGTACGTGTTTATTTTTGGGAAAGTGCTGGGAGATTGATAGCGGTAACGTATTAATATACATGATAAACATCAAGTGGCCAATTATTGACCCTATGTGGCACCCCATACTTGAAGTGACTCTGTAACATTGTTGAAGGTTGATGAAAAAATTGTTTAATTTTTGTATGAAATGTTACCTATTATATTCCTTCTACTGAACTAATCTTCTAACATGCAAATAATCCTGAAAAAACTCTTAAACCACATAGATATGTATGTGTTTCTTTGACTGTGCGACGCTAACACTAAATTCTCCCAACCATTTAAACATTTTCCAAACCGTTTTTCCATGAAAATAAGACATAAGTACAGGCTTTAAAAACATATCTTTCAACACTTAAATGTCTGGAATGGTATATGTATATAGAGCCAATTCATTGCCATGTGACGATTTACATTCACCTAAGATGTAATTAAATTGTAATAATATAGTTGGGAGAATTAAGGAATCGATCAGATCAGTTTTTCCCAATTTTTATCATTAATAATGGTTTGTTTTCCCTCAAACTTTCAGATTATCTTTAATTGTACATCTAGTATTGAAGTCACTACCTTAGCACCATTTTCTCTCATCTGAACAATGTTACCAAGTTCTTTTAAGAGTCTACACAACCTGATCTTATCACAAATCTACAAAAGAGGGCAGCAAGATACATTCTTAATTGTAGATACCCTCGAAACTGTTTTTACACTATGAGTTGAAATGGATGCCCTTTAATTAATGAACGTGTCAGAGAGTTTCGATGTGTGTTTATCCATAAATGTATTCATGGTTTATCCGCTGATTATTATTCCAATTTCTTTCATGAATTAAGTGGAGTTCTCAATAAGAATTACAAAAGAATCTGTCAGACGCACTCTGAATATGACGGACAAAGAAAGAAGACAAAATATACAGTCCTCATTGCTGTGGTAGACAAAGGAACATCCCTTCACTGCTATTATGTAAAAATGTATAGAACAGGTGTCACATGCATATTCACCTGCTCTACACATGTTTACATAATAGCAGAGAAGGGATGTTCCTCTGTCTACCACAGCTATTGTTGGGGGTAGAATGAGGAACTGTATATTTGTCCTTTTTCTTTGTCCGTCATGTTCACGTGATCTTGTAATTCCTCAATGCCGCACTGAGTATCGAAAGTATTAATTATGCTCCGAAAACCCTTTATTATTATTATTACTAATTCAGTGTAACCCGACCTTGGGTCTGAGATCACGTTTAACGAAGAAAAACTACCACCCCCCCCCCCCCTTTGTCGAACAGACGAAAAGAGACCCCCCAAAAATGCTCGGTATATCGTGTTTTTGTATGATTCTTTGCATGTGACTAACATGACCATGCAAAAGAATTAAAGGTAATACAACGTTTTTGTATGGGGTCATGAATTTGGTTCAAATGAACATATTGAAAGCATATGCGATCCTACAAGATTCATTGATCGTTGTCGCAGTTGAAATCGAGTCTGAAGTTATGAAATTGTAAATAATAAAGTCTTTATGTTGTATAGCTCCCTCTCAAGGTCAAGATATTAATTAAGCTATAAAACGATGTTTCTTGACTAAAATCGACCGATTAGCTATTCCCGTTTGGAAATTATATATCACAACTACATATTCTGAGAATTTCATGGTCGCAGCTACCCATTTACCGGGAGCACCGGTAATTTTTTTTATATTTGATTTTTCTCGAAAACAGAAGTGTTTTAGGGGCTAAATTTTCCAGTGCATATAATGCATCCACAGGGGCATCCAAATATATCAAAATTGTAAAGAATCACTATCCACCCCATTTTCAATATTTCCCAAAACTTTGTATTACCTTTAAGTATACATTCCTGCCAACAGTTTTAAACAATTTTCTTTGGTTGTAATTCCCATGTGAGTAAGTCGTATACTACATGTCTAACCGTAAACTCTAGACGAATATAAATGGTTATCAAAGCATCGCCCCGTACCAGACTATAGGGCAAATACAATTGTACTTTAGTCACATGTTGTTTGTTTTCGGCAAAATATCCAGACATTTTCACAAAGGGCATGAACGTGATGATTTCAGAATTCTCTCTTTTCTTTCGAAATCACGTACTATAGATGCATGATTTATTACCAAAGAACAGCCAGTAGCAAATCAGTGAACATTACTTTTATATATTTAAAAAAGAATGGAGTCAAAATGATACGTTTTATTTGAGATCTCCTTTCAATTTTGTTAAAGAATAGAGTCAATATCTGTTTTTCCTTTATTTATCGATCATCCAACAAAGTGAATATCAATTATGTATAAGAAATCCCCATGCATCTTAAAATAACGAATTGAGATTGTCCAGTGAAAACATAATATGTTATAATATGTTATACAATTTCAGTATTTAAAAGGCTTTTAATGCAGATATTTTTATCACATTTGATCCAAAGTAGATATCCAGGAATCTTCAAAATCATTAATTATTCAAAATAACATATGATGTCGAAAATCCTATTTCATTCATTCTTTCTTTTTATTCTAATTAATGACGGAACTTATAACAAAACTTACTGTTAATTTGGTTAGGCCTTAATCCTCATTACCAGGTCCCTCAGAGAGGACCTAAAGCCGTCGGTCGTATGGGTGCTTACCTACAAGCATTTATGCTTTCTGAGCAGTCAGGTAAAATAACCACCACCTTTCATTCATTCATTTGAAAGAAATGTGCAAGACGCATATACACTGTTGGTCATAATGGTGGAATAATTATTTTTACCCCAGTTTAGGGAAGGATTTTAAAAAATTATTTATTTCTAATAGATCTAGATAATGGCATACATTCTCAGATTTTATAGAATATTAATTTGCGAGTGTTTGTTTTGCGTGACTGCTAAATCATATGTGTGCTACTATGCTAATCAGCGAGGGAACCTACGTCCTTAAATCATAATTGACAGAAATGAGGATTAATGCCTCACAAAAGGGCACTAATATAGCTGATCGACACGATTTTTATCCTGGGGCCTCACAGTAACGAGGCCATTGCTTGGCCCCTGAATCACGACCGACGCAGTGTTTGCTAGGGTACGCGGCCGCCCCCACAAATCCCCCAAAACGAAGAAAATGCAATAAATTGTCAAAAATTCATTGCATTTTCCCCCGGCCCCTAACAGGAAAAATTCCTCTGTGTGGCCATGCCTTGAACCATAATGCATGGCCCTACAGAGGAATTTTTCCTGTTGGGGGCCGGGGGAAAATGCAATGAATTTTTGACAATTTATTGCATTTTCTTCGTTTCGGGGGATTTGTGGAAGGGGCCGCGTACCCTAGCAAACACTGCGTACAGTCATTATTTAGGGGCTAAGCAATGGCCTCGTTACTGTGAGGCCCCAGGATAAAAATCGTGTCGATCAGCTATATATTAGTGCCCTTTGGTGAAGCATTAATCCTCATTACTGTCAATTATGACTTAAGGACGTAGGTCCCTTAGCTGATTAGCATAGAAGCACACATTAAGCAGTCACGCAAAACAAACACTCGCAAATTAATATTCTATAAAATCTGAGAATGTATGCCATTATCTAGATCTATTAGAAATAAATAATTTTTTTAAATCCTTCCCTAAACTGGGGTAAAAATAAATATTCCACCATTATGACCAACAGTGTACATGTAGAAAGTTGGAACGCATAACAAATTGGAAGAGACTTGAAAGCTACGTCTTCGTCTTCTTTCAAGAAATCGAAATTGGGGTGAGAGGTGATATAATGTATATAGAATCAAGGCTATTGGTGTTATGTGTGAATGCGACGTTAGATCCAGGGTGATGATTAATGGACATGAGTAAAGCAAATTCTTATGACATATTTTGTAATTTGCTATGGTTGGAAGGATTAATATTGGAAAAGAGCGCAACATGTATATAGAATAGTAAAATAAAAACATGGAAGAACATTACTGACTCACTTAAGTTATTACTTTATCAACACTTTACCCGTACTTCTCACAATTTATCTTACATGTTTAAATTATGAGTCGTGAATGGTGATATATATTCTCTTATTAAATATTCCATGATTTACATCTATTATTGAATCATTGTATTGTTTCTTACGTTTTGTATTTTAAGATACATTGCAGAAACCTGCCTTGAACTCGAATAGGTCCATTTAATAGTGCACTTTGCAAATGTTTGTTTTGCTAAACTTTCTTTTGTAATGTAAAAATAGTTAATTCAACCAATAAAGACTGCAATTTATTCTGATACATTCTGCCTTATAGATGTGATTGGCCCACAGCGCGTCACGTGATATCGATTGTGAGGATCGACATCCTTATACTTTCCTGGCCAGTCACCTTCGATGGTTATATTGACCAGCTGGTCAAATGAATATATTTGTAATCAATGCATGTCGCCCTCTTGAGGATTGTATGTCATCAATTTATGTCATAAATTTTCTTTTTTGTATACAAATATCATTGTTGAACATTATATTTGTACTATTCAACTGTATTTCCTCCATGCCTCAGAAAACAATAGAAATATAATGAATAAGACACATTGCGATCACGTAAACGAGTTATTATTTCCATGTAAATAGTCCAGTACCAAATAACCAAGCAAAACCCGAGCCAGATGCAAATAAGGGTAAACCTAAGGACAATAGTTTACAACATTATCGTCTATTGTCACGATTGTATTGTCTTCTTTATCCTTCTTTATATCTTACTTTATTTTAAAATATATATTCTAATGTTTCCTCTTTTCTCTTGACAATATTTCAGCAAAGAATCGAGCATTTGGGTAGACATCTTGGATGTAGTATAGCAATAAATCATGGGCACATGACGTATTTCAAAAGATAATCATGATAATAAGAACCAGAAATAATAACACTACTACTAGGCCTCCATTAAATGTACTACTATACTACTTCCAATTTTATATATATTTTTTTAAAACCCGGTACTTATGGTATTTATCTGCCGTTTGGATACCACGTTGCGCTAAAAGAGCATAGTATCACAGCGTTGTTCATTGTCATCAACATATCCAAAAAGCATTGTAGGGACGTTGAACAAATAAGAATAAGAATAGGTCTTCGTTAAAACCGCTATAATATTCACTTCTATGCTTCTCTGCTTAATCATCCAAACAGTGGAATCAACTACGGCTGATTGTCATCGAAACCGAGTTAAGTCTTTTGTTAATTCCTTTTGTTGCTACGGCAGGTAGCCAGTGAAAACGAATTCGTTTAATAAAATTATGGAAATGCAAGCACTACTTTAAAAAAACTGAACTTTGTTATTCCTAGCTCATTTTCCCTGACTAAGGTGTCATATGAAAGGGCAGAAACTCAACTTTCTAGAAATGAGTTTTTCTCTTTGAAATTCAGATACCGTCCGCCAAATGACTTTTTGGTTTCCTCTCTTTAAAATCATCTTTATCACTCATGCGTGAAATATGTAACATATGAGTTGCACCAAATGAAAGAAGAGGATCTAAGCTTTACAAATATGTGTCATTTATCAATTTTAATTGTGATTAAGTTATGATAAAATATCGATAATTCTCGGTTTCGTTTTTTATGGGACGCACTGTATATACGACTTTTCGTGAAATGAACGCGGAAGATCATGTAAAGATGCACGTTAAGAAAGCGACCTTTCATAGATTTGCCCAGGGGCGGCGATCTCCCCCCCCCCCCAACCCCCCCCCCCCCCCCGGGAAAAATTGAAAAATTGCGAAAAAAATTGTACTGCAAATACTGACTAAAGACTGCAACACACTTTTAGGCTCTGGAGCCTGAGGGCCCAAGAATGCAGCGTTTATACTAATAAAAAATGGAGACAAAAAAAATCTTCTCGCTCCCTCGCATAATATCCTTCAAATTGTGCAAGTACATAATGTGGATCTGTATTCCGTTGGTATCACGTAAGCACAGTTTATACTGTATGTATGGAGAAGCTCCCTACTTACTAAAATATACCTACTTGATATTTACAACCCTTTGGACTGCACACTAATTATCGGCAAAGTAAAAATGAAGTTTGAAAAAAAGTGTATTGTTTGTTTTTATACTACAGTTTTGCTAAGGAATGTTCATTTTTAATACAACAAACCTTCACAAATCTGTGAGGAGGTAGTAACTTCCGTCACCTTCGCCCCTCTCGTTCAATATGCTCCCTCGTCCCAGGGAATCATGTCCCTGCTCGTCCCTCGCATTTCTCCCCCCCCCCGGTCATGAAAAGAAATCGCCGCCCCCGGATTTGCCTAAGGGTTTTCAAAAAGTGTCGGGTAAATTGAACCAGATCATTTGCAGATGAGAGGGGTTTATTTCACAAACATTACCCCCGACATTTCGTAAATGAAGGATCATGTATTCACAAACACGATGACCCGATGATCAGGAAAATCCTGATGTAATAATAAGAAGGAAACGGTGTTAACGCTGCTGAGGCTACCGCGTGTAGACAAAACATAATTTCATCCTCATTGTGTACATGAATGATATATAAATCCACTCTCATTTTCCTCATCAATATAGTTTATCATGAAGCTCAAGAGATCATCCCATTACAAACCAACAGTAGCTATGACAATTATTTACTTCATCATCCTTGTGTCCATTTTCTGTTTATACTTGTGAGACGACCTTAACATTGTAAGTCAGTGACGTAGCTCCGGGGCGAGAGGGGGGGGGGGGGGGGGGGGGGGGGGGTAGGGGGGAAGTCCGGGGTCCATGCCATGTAACACTCCATACAAAAGTACCACATTATTGTTTATTGTTGTGAAGATTTTTTGACTCGCACCTAATTGAATAGGATTACGTGCTCAATCTTGTAATTGAAAGAAAAGGAAAATCAGAAAAAAATCATGGACCCAACAGGATCTACCAGGTGCAAGCCAGACATTTCTTAACAACTATTGAAACTTCTCCCAGGAAGCCTAACATTACTTTTTTCGTTAAATCAAATAGCATTGTAGAGACGATGAACAAATACAAGTAATAATACATCGTCGTTATCATGCGAATGTTCAATTTTATCTCTCTCTGTTAATCTATGCGAACAGTGGAATCAACCGGGTGGAATCAACTGTAAAACGAATTTATCTCGAGTCCCGAAATATTAAATTGCCAATCATTTTTGTGGATGTATTAAAGAGCAGTACTGGCGAACAATTGTTGCTTAAATACGCCGAACTTGATTTGACTTTGACGAAATTGGATGCGAAATTATGAAAATAATTCGACAAAGTTACAAAAATGAATGACCAAGGACGAAATTGACTATGAGATGCGCAAGATTAGGAAGAGAAAGACCGCAGAAAAAGCAGTATTAATAATGATGTGGCTATAATACCCTGAGTAAAGTAGACAACATTTTCACATGATCACAATTGTCATACTAGTTCTGTTTATTTTGCAGGCAAGAGTCGGGAACAATACTATCGACTGATCAATAGCGCATGTAGATATATCACCCGGTATGAAAACAGAGTATTATATTACCATTGCATCGTGTTTTTCATGTGATCTTGACCCATCCTAGATTTCACTGATAAGGCAAGTATAGTATATACAGTGTAAGAAAATATAAAATCTAGTTTCTTGTCGTGAAGAATTTAAAGATAACGGACAACATTTCTTCATGCAAACGTTTAATTCTCCCCAATTAATTTCACGTTGTGGCAACCAAAGACAATTCCACCGTTACTGAAAATCAACGAATCATAATTCCTGTCTTTTCTTCTTTCTATGTTAAGGATCACGTGACTTAAAAGTGGAAACCACGTTTAAAACATAGGAATGCACTCTCAAAAGAGTATCTTAAACCACTACTTTGTGTGGATTCCACTTAAAGATAAAGTTGAGTTCTGGTCATGCGATCGCATTGTGAAAGAAACGTTGTGGAATCGATCAGAAAAGGTTGATCATCTAGCATATAAGTATTGGTGTGTACTGCACGGTTCTGGAATCATCAAAATGATAAGAAATTTGGCCCAGTCTTTGTAAAGTTACAAGCACTGTACACAGAAAGATGTATATGGGACTACACGAACGTGTGGCGTAAAAATCTGTCCCGATTTTTATGATGTTACATGCCATATTTAGAATATTAAGGTATTTGAAGAGCCATGCTTTTCATGGAATATTTTTTATCTGATGTACATCCACACTTGCATAATACAATGATAACGCTCACAAATTATTTTTCACCTCTTCCAAGAACTCAACTTTCTCTTTAAAGTTGGAGGGGGAATCAACACTATAACCAAGTGATCCCTAATTAGGAGTCCTAAAAGAGTGAATAGCCACTCCATACCATAGTTGTATATCAAAGA
This sequence comes from Strongylocentrotus droebachiensis, assembly GCA_035222895.1. Lineage (NCBI taxonomy): Eukaryota > Metazoa > Echinodermata > Echinoidea > Camarodonta > Strongylocentrotidae > Strongylocentrotus > Strongylocentrotus droebachiensis. The sequence goes on from JAVYIG010003058.1 coordinate 83,910, forward strand.
GCAGCAATGGCAAACGATTGTTGCTCAAATTCAGCAACAACAGATGTTAAGAATGTTTTTCCCTAAAAGTTAAACCACATTATGATTATAATCAAGGACATTTATGGCCGGAGAATTATGCGTGATTCTTGTGGGAAATTGTCTTCTCAGAGACTATTTACATTTATTTTGTAATAGCATCTGCGTCAAGTAAAGTACCAATACTGCTCGTGTTGTACAATGGTTTTACAACGAAATATTGGATAACGTTAACCAACACTTCGTACATCAGATAGCGGTATATACGGAAGTACTCAAAACGTGATTACGTGAGTAGTCGTTACAAGCCCTTTAAAGATACAACGTCCCTTTTGCAGCCAACATCAAATTCTGTAGAACTTTGCAGGAATTATGAATATGTCATGTATGTCCTATCTGTGAAATTTAAATGTTAGCAGTGTCCTAATATATTATATTTAAATTATGCAAGGAAACCCGTTAACTTGCAAGACTTCACTGTCAGACACTATTGAGTGACTGACTGGCTTTTTTTTCTTCTTTGGTAATAATATACATAATATGAGCTGTAAAGAGTACATGAGCGTTTGTCTACATTAATAACCCACATGGCCAAAATTTAACTGATTCAATTTTTGCGCAGCATAAAACGTACGGCCATTCGGTACAATGGTCTGTAAATCAGACTATTACTTACTGGCTCGATAGCTGTTAAGTCGATTCGACATCTAATGGTCGTTATTTTCCCACTTAAAAACATTTTCAAATCCCCTATTTTTAGGAAAGTTCTAAATTAGTATTATCTTTAACCTTTTCATTTTTTGGCCTACAAATGTGACATAGTACCTTTAAGACTCAGTTTAATTTCCGCTATGTATTGTGAGCGTGCATCAATTTCATGCGTGAGTTGTGCTATAAATGCAGCGTAATGCGATATAAATCACTGATGATGAAAAGACACCTCGTTAAACATGTGATTGATTAGAAACATTCTCCAGAATTGTGTAAGGTTTTCTTTTCAATCTTATTCCGGATCTCATGTTGTCAATTGTTGGAACCCTTCGACTTTAAACAGCATTATGAATTCTTCTTCTTCCATTTTGAGTACATACCTCTTTACAGAGAGTATTATAAGGCATATGAGAGTTATCCCTGGTACTATCGTACTATACTGGGGTGTGTGCAGGTAGACCACACATTGGGGTTTCCCCCTACTCTTATACGAATAGTGCAAAGGTAGTGAATTTGACCTTACTTCAACTTAATAATGAGAGGGAGCGAGAGAAAAAGAAAAATGCTTCGAAACTTAAACCAGACAACATACTAAAGAGAAGTACATATCATGTTATATTACGACCATACATGTGATTCCAGGCAAGCGAATCAGGGGCTGAGCAATTTTACTCAAATAGACTACGAAACTTTATGGACCTGCTATATATAAAGACAAGCGGGTTCCAATTCTAATCACTTATACATCAGTCGCCACAGTGAACGAAAGGAAACTTGCCACTGAAACTGTAACTCCACTTCGAAGTTATATCACTGTGTATTATCTCATACTTCAAGTTGATAAGGATGAGTGGATCAAGAAGAATAGATTATTTTCTCTCTTTCTGTATGTTCTAAATAGTGAAAACTTTGACAAAGGAGCTCGTGGGCGAACCACTTGGAGTTGCTCGCATTCTTACCGGTGGTTAGGTGGTACATGTAGAGCAAGTCGAGCACACAACGGGCAGAGATCACACTACACCACACTGCTTGGGCCGGGAATCTCCTGCGAGAGCTAGAAGTTACTATCTTGATTTAATCAAAGAGCTGAAGGAAGAAAGTTGATATATTTTGTGGCAATTCTAGTCAAAATATCTTCTTCTTTTTTAATATAAACGTGACGCTGTCAGTCTAGCAAGATTAAGTTTGGCCTACAAGGTGTGCGTCTAAATTCATAGTGCATTGTACTCCCATCCAAGGGCAAGGATTCGTTTGTCAGAAGTGTGTACTCTAGCTATCGTGGAACTAAGGTCGTCGATCAATTCAATGCATGTTTGTTAAACAAGAAATCCTGAGTTCTCTGCATAATTATACGACTTTCTTTTGCCTGATGTCGCATCTTTAACAAGGACATGTCTGCTTTCGAAAGGTTTTGATTTAGAACAAAGTCTGATTTCTCCTGCTTTCATCCAGCTACCCGAAAGAGTTGTCTCTTTTTTAGCCTCACCTTAAATTTGGACATCTATTTCTTTAGCCATTGGTGTGAAACATAACACGTTCAGAGCTGTCGGTTTGGATTCTAGGCCACCATCAAGTTTAATTTTGGACATATATATTTGAACTCGAAGAAACAGAAAATGGCAACATCGTCGATAGCCGTTGCCCTTTTCCTCTTCGTGGTCGTAGGCCAACTCGGGACAGTTCACTCATCGGGAGGTAAGTCAACTCTTTCCAGTTTTATCTCTCTCAAATCTCATTTTTATCCACATTCGTAGTACTATACCTCAACCATGCCATATTTAGAGTCATATATATATTAATTTCCAGTCAAAGCGAAGAGAGCAATATTGTGCATAGCTTTTTGTTTTAGTAACTATCTAAAAGAGACCACAAGTGACAAAGGCTTTATATATTTCTCACATAAAGTCAGAGTTAACATCTTTCTGGCTCTTTGCAGAAGGATATTAATTATTTAATTGATTAATACGTTATGCTCATTAAAATGGTAAAGATCACATGGATAAGTTCATTAGCTAAATATTTACATCTTGAATAAACACTACAAAATATACTTAGAAAGGGCGGATGGTCAAGCGTCAACTACGTGGTGAATGTTGTGAATATCAGTTTTATCACTCTTCGACTCTTTTTAATCATGTTAATTTGTCATTAAAATCAATAAAATTATAACATTTTAGTTTATCTTCTAAAAGAGAAAACGCGCATGATCATCCGAGGGATATCAGTTACGTCATTATATAGTAAATGAAAGTGCTGTCAACTTCTTCTTCTTCTTGGCTTGGCTTCCTCCAGTTTGGAGAACTGCAGTTGGTGCAGGTGAAGTCAACAGTCAACCTGCAGGCACCTGTATGACATTTACTATTGCTTATGAATAGATTGGTTGTTGAGTACAAGGTAATCCTCTGACTCTAAACTATTTTTGTCTGTGTATTGTAAACGTTTATCCTTGTTGCACTCTCACTGCTGCCATGTTTTAAAGAATAACCCTGAATTAAAGAGGAGAATGCTCGTCGTTGCAGACATGTGGACTCGTAAAAAGTTATTAATGGTATTGGTCAACCTTTTCTGGTATAAGATACACATAAATCATGGCTCGGAATTGCTCGGTTGGAATCGGTGTGGAGTCGGTCTTGCGGTGTGACTGAGGTGTTTTATACATATCTCAATCACACAAACGAAACCAAGAACAGTCCGATAGCAGACCGTGTGTACTGTGGAGTCGGTCTTGCGGTGTGACTGAGGTGTTTTATACATATCTCAATCACACAAACGAAACCAAGAACAGTCCGATAGCAGACCGTGTGGACTGTGGAGTCGGTCTTGCGGTGTGACTGAGGTGTTTTATACATATCTCAATCACACAAACGAAACCAAGAACAGTCAGACAGCAGACCGTGTGGACTGTGGAGTCGGCCTTGCGGTGTGACTGAGGTGTTTTATACATATCTCAATCACACAAACGAAACCAAGAACAGTCAGACTGCAGACCGAACAACCAATGACATTACCCCCCAAATGATCAGAGATTGGGCGGTTTGGGGTCGGTGTGGGGTCGGTTTGGCGGTCTGTCTGAGGTATCAACCACTGAGTAATACCTCAGCCGCAAACGTAACTGGATTCTGGAACAACTGAAGAAGAAAAAAAAATATGTATTCTTCCAGGACAGTATAATTTCAGCAACCTCTAAACAAAATGTTCTAGGGGCCAGAACCCATATTTATAAAATCTTACCAAGCTAGTTGTCAACTCAATACATAGGCTGTGGTGCTCTACATTAGTTGCATGTACATATCAGAAGGGATAAACTGACGCAAAATCTAGGTTGAATGTCGTAATGTTAGTCAGGATTCATACAATTATTTTGTACCCATAAAACATTGTTTCTTAGAGAGCGCGTTATCAGTTCACAAACCACAGCGTATTTCATTGTTACCCCTACCTTTGAATTCAGTGACTATTCTGCACTATACAATGCACACTCTCCACTCTATTAGGGAGCATTTTATCTTGTTGCCTTTACGGACAATGCACATGTATGCCAATAATAAAAGCTTTGCCAATACCATGCAGGAACGTTTTGACATTATTTAATCCTAACTGGCGTTGCATGCCTTCGTTCTACGCCTCATTGAGCCACTTAATCCCGAGTCCCGAAAGAGAAAATCAATCACAGTGAAAAATTATTGTCGGGTATAAGAATAATGATAATAATGTTGGCTTCTTATAAAACGCAACAGACCTGTCAGGCATGACTCTCATGGCGCCTGACATACAAATGCGAATACAAAAGAAGGTACAATATCTATACAACATTAAAGTGACTCGGTAACAAAAATCCTGGATTTAGCTCATACTGCAATCATAATTATAAACATTTAGGTCAGTCAGGAATTCCATGTCTTTTACAAGCCGGTCGCCTGTCTGATTATCAAGATATTTACGATTGGAAATCGAAATTTCATTTTTCGTTTTCCTAACAGTTTTCATCACACTACAGTCTATTGAGGAAAATGAGTATGGTAAAACCGGTCACTCAAAGATTGTTACTTTTTTGAGGCACTTGATGATCAGTTTGAAGCGCAATTTTGTTTGGGCTTCAATATTACACCATATCACAGACACTGATAACACGTTGGGTCGTGCATCTCAGATTTAACATTGTTAAACGATGCCTTTAACATATTGAACCTAAAGCATTAAACTAAAAGCATATCAAAAACAGAATTATGAATAGAACTCACTTTTCATCAAGGTTTATTACGAAAGTTTGTTATTTTGGAGGGGTATATTTGTAGACAAAGTCCAAACTAAGCCCAAGTTTGCAAAAAGCTATACAAATTGTCCGGCAAGCAAGATATCAAGCTGAAGAAAAAGTCTTTCAAAAGTGCATAGAACTGGGAAGTTTTGATGGGTTTTTTGGAATCATCACATTGATGTAGAGGTGTCGTGGTAGAGTGGATATGTCGCTGGACTGTCGATCACAAGGTCCGTGGTTCGAGTCCCGCCACGGCACATATTTTCTTTAGGAAGACATTGATCTACATTTACCACACTCCACCCAGGTGAAGTAATTCAACTTTCTCTTTAAAGAACTTTTTGACGGAAATTATTGATGCATTGGTTAATTCTATTCTGACTTTATTAACGTCCCCTGAGCAATACAAAATGCTTTTACCCATCCAAATGTTAAAAGGCGCCATTTCAGGTTCTGTTCACCTGATCTTGCGTGAAATTTCGGAAGAACAAAACCTAAGCCTAACGACAGCATGCCTACACACCATTAATTTACCTTCTACTTCTACTTCTATGGTAATACTCATCAACGCCTGTTCAGCATCTAGTTGAGGGAAAAGCATAGAGTTGTTATATACAGCTCTATGCGGTACAGTTCCTGAAAAGGGAACTAAATTGTATCAAGAGCCACCTTGAACTGCTCCAAAGAAGGCAGTTCGACGATGATCTGAGGTAGCTCATCCCAGTCCTTAACTGTCCTGTGGAAATAACTAAATGTGTAAGTGTCCATTGAAGAGTCTAACCTTTTAAAATGTTTGATGAACGAGGTTCATTAAGATGACATTTCCCCCTTTTATTTACAGGAATTGCCTTTGGCGCCGAGAATATAATGTAAACCGAGCATTGAATAGAAGGGCGCACAAACGTAATTTATCCACTAGCAATGCATGCCAATGAGGCGTATGAAAAATACGTGTAATGGATAGTGATTAGAGAAATTATAACTCGATTAGTAGATGATGTGTAATAGCTATAGGCTTCTAGATTTTAGCCTTGGGCTGAGGTTAGCTTTTTTATGACAGGAGTCATTACTTCACTGTTTTTCCACTGTTTCAGTCTGTTGGTGAAAGTTGTTGAAGACTTCTATGTATTTTACGCAGTTAGTTTGAATACCATCGCAAAGGCTTTCAATACACTATCAAACTCATGTACGGATTACATGGTAACCTATTTGTAACTTTTCGTATTTCGATAGGCGATGGACAAGGCTGCTGAAGTTGGCTTTGGTAACTATTCTCCCAAATTTATTTCCCCTATAAACTCTTTGCTAAATTTAAATGACGAAGAATCATGTGTGGCGATTGATACCATGGATTTGGAATTCGGGCATTGGTATGTTCGCAGTGGTAGGCGTACATCGGTATTAGGGACCTTTAGATTTGCGTGGACTGATACGTGTGACGTCCATTCAAGGCAGTGCATTAAAAGGACGTCGATCGTAGCAATCCACGTTGTCGTTGTGCAAATCTAATAGTCCCTATTGATTGCTTCTTGACCAGAACCTGCCGATGAAACCATGGACCTTTACTAAGTAGGTCCATGATAAAACACCCACTCCTGATCAGTTCTTCTCATGCGTGCTAGCTTCAGTCACTCGACTCGCAAAACTGTAGCAAAGTGTATCCAGGCATATGATTGACATGCATGCCTAATAATGGTGTAATTATTGATAAGTGCTTCAGGATCCTCGGTTCTTGCGCACGAAAAGTTGAAACTGAAAAGGATATTTAGATGGAGACATAGAACAATCAGTCCATGTAATTCATAATGGACCAACCCTCAACCCCTTCCCAACTGACCTTGTCCTTGAGACCTTGACCATTTGGACCTTGGGTGTATTGCTTTGATGGTTTACCTAATTGCTACGAAAACATCTCCCAATACACTATGAACATGACTGACAAAGAAAGCGGACAAAATATACAGTTCCTCAGGTAGACAAAGGAACATCCCTTCACTGCTATTATGTAAAATTATGTAGAACAGGTGTCACATGCATATTCACTTGTTACATAATAGCAGTGAAGGGATGTTCCTTTGTCTACCTGAGGAACTGTATATTTTGTCCGCTCTCTTTGTCAGTCATGTTCACAGTGATACCTTCAACAAATATCTAGAAACTCACCTCTTTCGAATTCAGTCTTAAAGGCATAGACCAGTTTTGGAAACGCCCCCCTCTCAAAAAATGAAATGGAAGCTCTTATTACCAATCATGGGGGGGGGGGGGGGGGGGTGGGGGGGAAGAGGACACTTTTTTTTTTGGGGGGGGGGGTTCGAAATTTGAAAAATTGGCATTTCGTCCCGTTGGGGGGGGTGAGGTCACCTTTTTTAGGTGAGCCATTGGCATAATTAAAAATAAATAAAATAAAATAAAGAGGGGGGGGGGGGGGTCCCCCAAAACATACACAAATACATTTAAAAAAAACTTAAGGGGGGGGGGGGGTAACCCGAACCCCCCCCCCCCCTCCCTGCGTACGCGCCTGAGTATGTCTAACGAGGCAGTTTTGCATCGATTTCGTATTGAACCTGGGACCTGGTAACGAAAAAAAAAAAAATGGAGCAAAATAATGGGAATACCTTTCCCAGAAAGTGTGATCACATCCGGATGACATTGAATGATGAGAAGAGTGCGTCTACAGTGAATTGTCAGACCGGGGAAAATCCTACCTGTCTCTTGGCAAACAATAATCATTACCGGTCCAAGGCCCTCCAAACGAAATTTCAGATTTTACACTAATATAAAAGTATTTCCTTAGTTTAACAAGGTGGAAGCAAGCACTTCACATGTAGTTTTCATTGTCCTTCTTGGGGTTTACTCTTGGATTAAAGCTTCTGGTCGAATGGTCTCCTTTTATGTAAACTGTCACAGTGGTATAGCTAAGGATGTGCACGGGGGCAAAGTTGCCTCTATCGAATTGCGGAAGTAAGAAAAGAAAGCGAGAGAGAGAGAGAGAGAGAGAGAGATTATTTTAAGGATAGATAGAAAGAGGAGAGGAATAAAGGAAAAGTAAAAGGCAGATGATTTGATTAGGCCCTATTTCCCCTCTAGTCCACCTAACCACAGCCTTGTTTTTTCTCTTTTTTTAACGAATAAGAGCAGTGCCAGGGTGCCCACAAAGACGCCGCACAGTGGGCCAGAGAGGAACCAAAGTGCGCCCAAACTCGTTTTGGGGGATTTATTTTTTATTTCCAGGGATTTCCGCTTATAGTGTATTACCAACATCTTTTCTGATGTCTAAGCTTTAAGTTGATACCTGTTTTGGCTGCCCGATTCTGCCCGTTATTATGTTAGAGCCGTTTTCCTTGCAACATTGCCCCGAAAAATGTGTTTATTTTGGTCTTTGGTGTCAGAACAAGTGTCACGCGCCCCCACTACCGCGAATCCTTCATGATTCAGCCGCGGACCAAAATAAACACATTTTCGGGGCAATGTTGCAAGGCAAATCGGCTCTAACACAATAAAACGCAAACAGCCGCAGCCAAATCTGGTATCAACTTAAAGTTTAGACGTCAGAGAAAATGTTGGTAATAACATTTAAGCGGAAATCCAAACATTTCCTCTGGATTTATAAAAAAACATGGATAGTTAGTCAATATTTTAGTGAATTACCCTATAATATAAAGCTTTTGTTTCTATCTATTTTTAACCCATTAATGCAGTAAAATGAACTATCAGGAGTATGTGAGAGAATTTTGTTTTCATATCAATAACTTAAAAACTTCATGTTATAAAAAATAAGTCACTTTTGCACTAAAACTGTGAATATGTAAGATTTTGGTGTGTGAAGGAGTAAAATTTAAACCCTTATTGTGCATACCGGAATTAAACATTTTACTGAGGTATTCTTCAATGTATTATCTTTCAACTGGGCAAGAACAAAAAAAAAAAAAAATCCCCAAAAGAGTTTTGGCGCACTTTGGTCCCTCGCTGGTGCCCCCACAATTTATAGACCCAGGCCACGCCATTATCCGTAATGATTTATAATTGCCATGGTCGCTGGAAACATGCTGGAAGTAAAGATTTATATTGCCAAGCAAACTTAATGTCAATCATTTTTCACATGGAATGACAGACCTTATTTTCTTATTGTAATTTAGATTTAGGATAATGATCATGAATTGGAAAAAAAGTATGATTGGAACAAAAAACATAAGCAACAAAGACGAGATAATTTCATATGTATTAGATCCGTGCATAGCCGTAAAATATTACGAAATAATCCACTAACAACATTTGTGGATAAGGCATAAAAGATGAGCTAGGAAAAAATGAACGTGTTAAGAAGGTGACATACCTATCATTAATAAACTGATTTACAGACCGTCAAATCTTGTAAACCATAATTTTAAATGAGAGAGAAGAGTACGTTTGTATGTATTGAATTGAAATTGATTACAACATGGAAATAACATATCATTGTCATCATCAACAACAGCAACAACAAACTAATCAACTACAAAAGAAAGAAGAACATACGAGTTGAATTTATTTGAAACATAATTATAACAATACAAACATCAAACGCAAACTGAAACTTGTTCATAATACCACACCGTATATTACAGTGTGAAACTTGTTCATAATACTACACCGTATATTACAGTGTGAAACTTGTTCATAAAACCACACCGTATATTACAGTGTGAAACTTGTTCATAATATACCACACCGTATATTACAGTGTGAAACTTGTTCATAATACCACACCGTATATTACAGTGTAACCATATTTAGTAAAACCACGCACCAATTAAAGTAATACTTTATATCAAAGATGTCTTTGATATGTATGTACATATGATAACTTGTATTTGTTTTTACGTACTTAGAAAAACATAGATAACATCCCGAAATAAAATGATGTGATTGCTTTCTCCTCCTGCAAATACCAATCAAAGCCTTCTACTTTTTACTGAAAATATACACTGTAAAAGCTCTATTATTGCAAATGCACTGACATGGGTTAAAAGGTGTGTAATGCCGTGGTCTTGGTATCTTATCCTCGATTATTTCCCCGGTTTTAACGTCTATTTAATCGTGGCGTACCTTAATTACTGTTTGGATGTTATGAATTTGACCTGCGTTGCACTACAGTGGGCCAAGTATCGTACTATATATACCAATTAGGAAGGCAGATGGTACGTGAATAGATGAGCTAGTTTAACACAAAAAAGATTAAATGAACCGAATGTCATTAGAACAGACGTTTTTGTAATCAGCGTAAATATTTATCCTCAAGTTCATGTATTTGTGCATTGCATTCCTCTGACAGGTTTCGTCTATTTCCTGTTATTTTACTCTCCCTCTTGACTACACTTTCCATTTTCCTAAAGTCATCATTCCTACATGCCTCAAATCAAACAACACAGTTGAAAAGAAAAATACTCTCTGAGTGTAATTGCCTTGTGTACACTATAAATGGCGCTATATCAAAGCGGAATATTATTAGTATTATTATAATAAAGTGACCGTCAAGTCATTTGAAACCATACTCAGTCTGTAGATTCCATTGCCCATTACTGAATATTTCGAATCAATCTTGTTTGATACTTAACTCGTATTGTGATGTTATCGTTCGTTTTAAAATTGAATGAAAAGTGAATTGTATGGAAGTATATAATATTCCCACTTTAAACGACTCTATAATACCATTAACACAAAGCCTATAAATGCCCTAAAGGTTTAGGAGTAGGTACCATGCCTACGCTTCGTATACCAATCTGTCGCTATTCTTTGACTTTGTTAAATGCTTGTGAACTTGTTATTTCCTCCTACGCAAAATCGGTGAAAAAGATTTGCACCCACCTTAGGAATGGTAAAATCTAATAGGCCTATGTGTATCAGGAGTTTAATATAGGATTAATATAGAACTCAGTTATCAAGAATATACATACAGTACAGGGCAGAAACCAAAACATATCAAAATAAAATCTTCAATTCATCAAAGCCATATAAACTAGGTAAAATATATACTCACAAAATAAATAAATTGTGAATTAGACTTTACACGGTTTTTACTGCCGACTTTTATTTCCTATTGCATCAAATTCTTTTCTGGTACTCAAAGTAAAACCATTAAAGGTAAAGACCAGTATTGGAAACGCCCCAATTTAAAAAAATGAAATGGAAGCTCTTATCACCAATCATGTGAAAGAATATGTTTTGACTAATACATGATGATAACAATTTTGCCGGGAAACCGCCTACTAATTGATATATTTGGTAAATTAGTTTATCTACATGGTCTGTGAGAGATAAACGCACGTGCCGCGCACGTGTGCGTATAGTCCCATATGGCTATGTACAGTGCTTGTTCTTTTACGAAGACTGGGCCCGCATATTTCTTCTCATTTTGATGATTCCAGAACCTTGCAGTACACACCAATACTTATATGCTAGATGATCAACCTTTTCTGATCAATTCCACAACGTTTCTTTCACAATGTAATCGCATGACCATAACTGGTCTTTACCTTTAATAGGGACTTTTAGATTTGCGTGGACTGATACGTGTGACGTCCATTCAAGGCAGTGCATTAAAAGGACGTCGATCGTAGCATGGACCTTTTGTCTTCGTGCGAATAAGTGGTGGGGAACAACCATTACCAAAGGTAGCTACTTCATTCAAGAGGAGAAAATGATTGAGATTTATCGAATGCACGACGCAAACCTACAAAGGCTATTTCATTTAAATTTCCGTTGTCCACATTTTCTCACCATTCATTAACCATGCTTAAAAGGGCCGTTTTCGTACGGATCCAAATCATGATGCGATAAATATCCGAGTACATTCCAGTTAAACTGTTCTTCAATTATTATCGACAAAACCGGCAATAAAGATATAGATCTATATTTGTTTGTTTTGGTTGTACCCCCTCCTTCAGGAATTGGTATTTTCCAGGCATCGGGATGTACTGATGTTTGTAGAGATAGATTGAGTGTATAAACTAAACTTGTTATTACCTTAGTGAGGTTATAATATCCAGTTACGTTCTTACAAGAAACGATTTTATCTGTTTAATAACGGAATCGGCTTAGATATTAAAAACAAAATAAGGAAACTTTTTTTGTAGGTTTATACACTGTTGGTCATAATGGTGGAATAATAATTTTTACTCCAATTTAGGCAATGGTTTTGACAATGATTTATTCCTAATAGATCTAAATAATAGTATACATTCTCAGATTTTATTGAATAATAATTTGCGAGTGTTTGTTTTGCGTGACTGCTAAAGCATGTGTGTGCTACTATGCTAGACAATTTTGGTAGAGTCATTCTTCTTTATTACAAACTGGAACAGAAGAAAGGCAGTACGAAGCCGACTGCTCGTACAAAAAGGGTTATAGCTCGCTTATCAAATTAAAATACCCACGTTGTCTGACATCAGAAATGTTCAAAGCCAATCGATATATCAAACATATGGAAAAAGCAAACCTTAAGTCCATGGTCGTTATTTCTGATTTCGGAATTCACACTCTTTCCAATGACTAACTAGGCGGAAACTAGCGATGTCAAATCAAAGGCCACCTAAAATGGATTGTTAGTTTCTCGCCCGGATTCTATGAGGAGGAGAGAGTTCCATATTTCATAATTTCCCTGTACATAATACTGCAATTTGTACAGAAACATATCAATTACATTTAATTTCGAAACAAGGTGTAATTGCATTATATTATTTCCTTTTCCAACTAACAATCTAGAATGGCAAACAATCCCAAGAAAGGTGGCAGTTTTATTATTATAAACATATAGTTAGTGTTTTAAGGGTACCATCTCAATTGAAACATGCATATTTATTTTAATATAGTCTATGAGTATGAGTAGTTTGCCAAAAACCTTGTTTCATGTTCTTAGCTTTCTATTTGTTCAGCGGCTTGCCAGTGAGCTACGTAATGTACGTGCATAATTTTGAACCGCACCCTGCACGAGGGAATCTCCACTGCACCTATGATTTTAAAGGACAAGTCCACTTCAAAATAGTTTGCTTTCAATCGATGCAGAAAAACAAGAGAATCAGTGCAAAACGTGTTGTTTTTTAGCAGGCAGTCGGCCCAGTTTCGGCAGCTTTTTGGTGTTAGTGAAAGAAGCGAGAAATGGACCCAAGATTTAGTTGGTTTTTTATAGACACACTTTTCACAGTCACACTCTATATCGCCGAAGGTTACAACAGCTGCCTTGCATTAAATTTCGCCATAACGTTATAAATGTTAATCTTAATTTAGGCGGGTTGAAAAAAGGAAAGAGGAGGGGACGAGAAACTATAATTTCATCTTATTTGGCCTAACAGTGATCTTGATAAAAACTCACTTACCCAAGTATTTGGCGCTCATTATCTGCCTGGCGGTCGAAACTTATTGATAGAATTGTCCTCAGTAAAGGCCCGGTCACACAGAGGGGACGCATGCGGGACGCAAGGCCGGCGCATGGAAAATTTCCAATTTTGGCCAGTGCGTTGTCGTTCGCTAGGCGCGCGTCATCACTCGTTACTCGTTCGTCGAGCGCGCTGGACCAGCGCTATGCATTCGTCGTCATTCGCTGTGTGCGTCGGGAATTTTTGAGCATGCTCAAAAGTGTGCGCGGAGCTCGACGCATGAATGTACACGCCAAAGGCACGCCAGACGTGCGTTGAGCGCGCTAGACCAGCGCCAGACATACGCGGGGCACACGCCCTGTATACGCACAGCGCGCTAGCTACACGCTGTGCATTTTGTGTCAGCTCGCTAGCTTTTCCAAAATCATGACAAAAGTTAGGCACACGGCCTTTTCCGATTTCCAATGCGCTTGCCGTGCGTCGTAGAACGCGGTGCATGCGTGGACCATTCGTCCAGCGCGCTAGCAACACGCTGTGCATTCGTGGAAGTTGTTATCATGTGCGCTCTGGGAACGGTCTGTATGCGTACTGTATGCGCCCTGTATGCGCTCAGCGCGCTAGCAACACGCTATGCATTTGGTGTCAAAAGTTGGGCGCACGACAACGCACTGGCCAAAATTGCAAATTTCCCATGCGCTGGCCGTGCGTTCCCCATGCGTCCTCCCAGTGTGACGGGCCTTAACGTAAAACAATGTCCTTGCCCTTGATAAGTGTCTACTGCATCGTGAACAAATGGTGGTGTTAACACGTGTATCTTTATATGATAGTAAGAACACGTGTCTATATATCTTGTTGATCAGGAAGAGGGTACCGGAAAATATAAGTGTTTTCATTGACCATGGTATGACATGTGGTTAAAGGTATATAATATGCAGCGTCTATATACTCAGCTATTGGTTTTATAACCAATCAAAGGCCAGCTGAGCCGGATGCGAAAGTTAATGTGGTTAGATCAAAGAGTGTGCGCTTGTAAAAATGACGCCTGGCTGGAATGCTCACCAGGGAGTGAAGAACGTGCATACATTGTGTGCGGGTAAGCCTGATTCCGATGACCGGGGTAATAATATATCTGTTAAGCGCTTTGAGAGGGCCCGCGGTCCTGAAATGCACTATAAAAGAATGAACTATTATTATGTCCCTTTTGCAGCCAACACCAAATTCTGTAGAACTTTGTAGGAATTATGAATATGTCATGTATGTCCCATCTGTGAAATGTAAACATTAGCAGTGTCCTAGTATTCATATTATGCAAAGAAACCTGTTTACCCTCTATAGGGTTCACTGTCAGACCAGGGTATGTGAGTTCCCTGGTCAGACACTATTTTCGCCTTTAAACCACATCCCGGAGACCTGTGTGTGTTGCGTTTGACGTTTACACCATACCAAAGTGTATTAAAGGAAACGATCTTTCCCGGTTGGTATTTTTTTGCCCTACAATCATAAGGATTGCATGTCAAAAACTGTTGCAATATTCTTGCTATGTTTTAATACTGTTTAGACTGAATTCGCTTTAAAATCTTTAATGTAAAATAGTGAAATATAGAATTCTTCCTATGTTTAAATACTGTAAAGACTGAATTCACTTAAAAATCTTTAATGTAAAATAGTGAAATATAGGTCAGGGGTCTAAGAGAATCCAATTTTGACGTAAATAGCTTTAGGTCATTCCTAAAAGTCTTTTAGATATAATCAATAATCAATATAACATATTAAATAAGTCTTTTTCTATAAATGTTATTATTATCATTTTTTAAATAATTATTATCTTTATCATTTTATTACTATTATTAGTATTATTATAAGGAATTAAACGATTATTCAAAGATTATTCAAAGATTATCATGTTACAGATTATTAACCCTAGGCTAATCAATGCATGATCCTACGGTCTTTACATTCATGAATCTGATTCCCATTCAGATGTTCGACTAGAAGTAACAGATTTTGTCCAGGCCTTAATATGAATTCAATTCATTTTGTCTGGTTTAAGCTCTTAAAGGCATCGTTTATATAACAATGTTAAATCTGAGATGCATGGCCCTACGTGTTATCAGTGTCTGTGATATGGTGTAATATTGAAGCCTTAACAAAAATTGCGCTTCAAAATGATCATGAAGTGCCTCAAAAAGTAAAAATCTATGAGTGACCGGTTTTACCATACTCGTTTTCCCAACTGTAGTGTTATGAAAACCGTACGGAGAATGCAAAATTTGATTTCGATTTCCAATTATAAATATCTCGATAATCAGACAAGCGATCGGCTTGTAAAAGTCATGGGGATCCTGACTGACCTTAAGGTTTATAATTATAATTGCAGCATGAGCTAGATCCAGGATTTTGTTTCAGGATCTGATACAAAGTTACCCGATCCCTTTAATGAACGGGATAGCCCTTCAACCAATTCCCACCGTAAATATCCACCATGCCATTTAATGGACTCGTGATGTGAGAATCTCAGTCATATTTAAATGACTGTGCTTCCAATAACTTCCGATTGGACAATCGGTCAATGCCATTGGTGAGTTATGTCACCCATGTACCTTCATATGGGTGCCTATCAAGGATATCGTATCGGACGATAGACTGGAATGGACTGGAATGGAATTGCCAAATTGAGTATGAACGAAAATTTCACCAAAAAAGAAAAATCACTCTCTTATTTTTTCGAATTATCCGAAACGTTCACTGGTCTCCTTCTCTTATTTTATCGCTTCTTTAAAAGGGGGAAGTCCACCTTGATGTTCAGTTGATTTTAATATAAGCGTTAACATTAGAGGAACAGGTCAGTGAAAGTCTGAGCAAAAATCGTATAAAATTAAGAAAGTTATGCTTTTTTCAACTCAATGGCACTTTTATACCCTATATATACATTTATGTCCCGTAGAAATCACGCTCGGATTTCGTAATACGTCAGTCATGACCGCACATTCCAATAGATGATGCAAAGAGCGATTCAAATTGCCTCAGGTTGATCTTTAAAAAGTAGTTGCAATCGTGTTATTAGATTTTCACCGAACAGTTAAAAAAATGTGCCTACTTTGCGGCGATTTATACAAGCTTGGTCTACAACAAACCGACATTCACCGTGCTAAATCAACAACATGCCAATCAAAACATCCATAGGTCTGTTGATGGGATTCGTTTACTTGACGCTTTTAAAGTACCATGATTTGTGTGAATTTGTACAAGCTTATTAAAATCGGTAATAAAAGATCAGCATACAAAACGTTATTATTGTAATCTCCGGTCAACACACAAACTGAATCAATTTATGACGCTACTTTTCAAGTTTCTTTTGTGTAAAAAGGCAAAGTTCTTTTCAAAGGTATCCTCCAACTTTTATAGTTGGAAAGGGGATGGAAAGAGAAAGAATCCTAAAAATAGTCATTTATGACATGAAATTGTACATATAATGTATATATATAAATAATTCATAAAATAGTGTGTGGCAAAAATAGTCAACTGTGACTGATTGCCAAACAAAATCAAATCAAGAAGAAGAAGAAGGTCTTTTAAAACTTTATTTAGAGTCGGTTCACAATTTATTTATTTTCAATATGAAAAATGGCAACGCTTTGACCAGAGATTATTGATTACGGAGAGTGCCCCCCGACTCACGAAATTAAGAGGTTTCTTATTTTCCATTTCTTCTTTCTTTACTGCTTGTTTACGAGCCAGTGAAGCGAGCAAGCACAAATTTTAAGTTTTGAGGAGTCGCATTGTTAGCGAGCATAACGAGCAAGATTTGAGGGAAATTCGAGAAAAAAAAAAGTTGCTCTAAGTCTCTTTCGAAGGCCAAAAGCAGCTATGATATTGCTGTTAATATATGCAAGGTCTTCTCAGCTAGCAGCTTTCGTTCATTTTATGGTACTTTATGTCTTCAAATTTCATATGAGTCACATTTGAAGCAATTTCAAAGTCATACTAGGGGAACAACTACCTTTCTCAAGAACCTTGTTTTCCCGTATTAACCTATATATGGGGGTTTTACAGGAATGTCTTGTTTTTCTAAGATCTTTGGCTTTGATCTAGGCTATCCCACTGTCCCGGGATCCCCATCTCTCTCTCTCTCTCTCTCTCTCTCTCTCTCTTACCCTCTCTCTCTCTCTGCCTTTCCATCTCTTTCACTCTCTCGCTCTCACTCTGTATCCCATTTTCACCCCCTTTTCCTTACCATGTCCTTATCTTTCACATTGATTCCCTCTCTTTGTCTCTTTCAGTCTCTCTAAAAAGAAATACCATAATTTCCCCATTATCGCCAAGTGGGGGTGGGTGGGGGGGGGGGGGTCCCTCCATATCGTGATGGATAGTCTATTCACAGTCAGTTCGCTTTCCCTCCCTGTTTCAAAGAAGCTGACAATTTCTTATTGTGCCTCTTATTCTCTTTATTCATTTAAAGCCTCGATGAAAAATATTTAACATCCAAATATCCATAAATATTATAAGGGTTTTAACGATTAATAGGGGGAAATACATAAAAAACAATTTATTTTTTAATATTTTAAAGAAGACCAAATTTTGGGTGAAATATGACGCACGCCTAACCTCCAGATTTCCGTATGGTCTCTGATCATCATTGTCTGCATTTTGTTCATTGATAAAAAAAAATCTCTTTTTCTGAAGATACCGAAGTGCCAACGTCATATTCGCAACTCGTCCAGGTTACTGGTTCTAAACAACAGAGCCTGCGCATGAGGTTCTCCGGGGAATCAATCAAGCAACGGGTTGAATCAGAGCATATTCATTGTTTGACGTTGTTATGATCGCCACACCATTGTTCAGCACATGTCTGTAACCCGCAGCCGTGACAACTTGGCCGGTATGACGTCACACTTCGGTACTCTTATAGACCAACCAAACAAATGAAAGAAATGGCTTACTTTTCTTAACTTGTAACGATATTTTCCAGTAGAACGCTTCATCGATGACCCCAAAATTTGCTAATTAGTCCAAGGCGAAAGCCGGGACCAGAAGGATAATGACATATGAATAGTTTGTACACAAAGAATGACCTGTTTAACTTTACAGCTGGGTCAATATAGACGAATTCAGTAACAATTATGTATTTTAAAAAACAAAGGGAAAGGTTACAATAAGCGAAGTGCAATTAGGCTACCTGAATGCATCCCTTAATTTATGTGTGTCATTAAAGAGTCTCCCTCCTCTCCCTCCTCTCCCCCTCCCCCTCTCTTTCTATATTTATGTACTTATAATGATGATTGCGAAGACAATCAACATAATAAACACAGGCAATTTTACTATGCTTATACGTCATTCCCTGTCAAGACAAAATGTTAACATTAAAATATATTACATATAGAAATGAATATGAATTGTATAGGAGATAAAATAGGGTGTTGAAAGAGAATCGAATATCAATATTTTCCTTTAGTTTATAGGTCCAGCTCTCAACGTGTTTACCAGCCGATTTATTACCGCTTTATTACAAATCTGGTTGCATAATTATATTAAAGAATGTTAAGATGTAGTCAGTTCGGGTTAAGTTTAGAGAAGTGACTGGTCATCAGAAGGTGGAATGTTGATAGTACAGTGCGTCCTAGAAAAAAGCGAAACCGAGAATTATCGATGTTTCTTCATAACTTAATCACATTTATAATTAATAAATGACACATATTTGTAAAGCTTAGAGCCTCTTCTTTCATTTGATGCATGGGTGATTTAAATCCATTCGAGGAGAGGGAACCAAAAGTCATATGGCGGACGGTATCTGAATTTCAAAGAGAAAATCACATTTCTAGAAAGTTCGGTTTCTGCCCTTTCATATGACACCTCAATCAGGAAAAATGAGCAAGGAATAACAAAGTTCTGTTTGTTTAAAGTGATGCTTGCAGTTCCATAATTTGATTAAATGAATTCGTTTTCACTGGCTGCCTGCCGTAGCAACAAACGGAATAGACTAAAGACTTAACTCCGTTTCGTTGACGATCAGACATAGACGAAAGATTTCGTGCATGGCCGATTGTCAACGAAACGGAGTCAAGTCTTTTGTCAATTCTGCTTGTTGCTACGGCAGGCAGCCAGTGAAAACGAACTTTTAAAATCGAATTGTACAGCAATGTAGTATCAAAACCGAATGTAACATGTAACAGAATCAAAATGTAACATCAAGTGATTTAATTCGGAGACACGTCAGCGCATGAAAAATATGAATCTGCTATCGCTGCTGTATATTGATATTGTCAGATAATAGGTGATTTGAGATTATATGTGTTTGCATAGACAATACGGATGTTATACTAGGTTAAGTGTAGTGTTGTAATTAGGCTGCCTGTTGAAACACTTTACATGATTAATGATAGTATAACATTATAACATTCGGAAGTTGCAACTTATAATGAAACCACTTAAGGATTTAATGTGAGAGAGAGTTTGTAAATGTGAATTAGCATTCTTGTGGTTCAGATTGAAAAAATAAATCTCCTTGTACAATGTTTATAATTAGTTGCCGGGTATAACGGCTTTTGTTTCAGATTACACCAGTTTGAATTTATTTATGCTAGGTTTAAGAATGAAACAATGTATTCTCGGTTTGTAAATGTAAAGATAAAACGACGACAATGAATTACAAATACCTTATATTTCATATATATATTGATTATTTTGTATAGATATGTTTCAATCTTTTACATCGTTCATAGGTAATCCCCTGCCTAGTTGTTTATTGATTTGTATTTTAATGGAAGTCCTCTTAATATACACTGTAAAAAAGAATTTGTTCATTGCTAATTTTTACGTATTTTTTCCTTGTAGAATTTACTTGAAAACATTAGTTTTGCCACTTACGCACTAAATTTAAGTCTTGCTAACTCAAACTTTCAATTTAGTAGAACATACGTGGAATATTTAAGTAAAATCAAATACATAAGAACTTTAAGTAATTTCAGCTTGTATTAATTTAGTAATTTTAACTCAAAATCAGAAATTATACGTATTACTCAAACAATTTATGTTGATAATTCTTATCTTTTTAAAGTAAGGACCGATGCAGTGCGTAATAGAAATATTTACATAATTTATGAATATTCATTAAGACCAAATTAAACTCTTTTTTAAATAAAACAATTCTTTTTTGTGGTTGAATGAAAATTTAAGGACTTTAAAACATTTACTAATTCTTTTAACATGGCTAAGCAAAGACAAGACAATTTTTAATTGTTACCCAGTTCAAAACAAATAAAAACTTGATATTTCAGGAAATTGTCAACCAATTTTCCTTTTAAGATGCTACGATCAAGTATATATAAAATTTGGAGCCTTTCAATATGTGTCGAATTGAAGCGTATGTAATAGTTTGTGATGGTGGTAGATATACGGTTAAATCTTAAATAGAAGTAGTGTAAGTGAATAGTGATTAATCTTAAATAGAAGTAGTGAATGATTAGTGGATGTTACTTGTTAGATTAGATGGGTACCAAATCGTGCAATATGTAATCCTATCATAGCTTTTTTTTAATTATCTAAAATGATTACAATACGTAAATTATTTACGTTAATGTAACTCGATTTAACTGAGTAAAAATTTATTCAGCAAAATAAGTAAATTCTACTTAAGATGCCGTAGGTAATATTTACTTAATAAAAATAAGGCAATTCTTTTCCTCAATTTTATTGAGTTATTTCGACTATTATTTTTTTTACAGTGTACCTTGTATATGGTATATTATTGTCTACATAACATGATGAAAGTATGAAGGGGGTTGCTCAATAACATTCATGTATAGTGTATTCCTTTTCGCCTTAAAGGTATAGACTAGTTTTGGAAACGCCCCCTCTCAAAAAAATGAAATGGAAGCTCTTAATTATTACCAATCATGTAAAAGAATATGTTTTGACTAATACGTGATGATAACAATTTTGCTGGGAAACCGCCTACTAATTTACATATTTGGTAGATTATTATATCTATCCGGGCTGGATTTATATCGCGTAGTCCCATATACATTTTTACGTGTACAGTGCTTGTAACTTTACCAAGACTGGGCCAGATTTCTTATCATTTTGATAATTCCAGAACCTTGCAGTACACACCAATACTTGTATATGCTAGATGATCAACCTTTTCTGATTGATTCCACAACGTTTCTCTCACAATGCAATCGCATGACCAGAACTGGTCTACACCTACGAATTTCGAATGATCTGATTTTTCCCAGGTTCACTTTCGAAACCAAATGAAGGATTGTTTACCTAAATGCGAATAGCAAATTATATTACCAGATAACATTCCGACATTGTGTTTGCTCCCAGAATCAATGTTCACCTAATTCGCACGGATCACATAATGGATTTGAACTGAAACCGGTCGCCCAAGAGTTCACCCTCCTGTAAACGGATGGGCCTGAATGTCACAGTGGCGTAGGAACAGAATATATTTCGGGGGGGGGGGCACATGTCTCTTGATAAATGAAAGGGAGAGAGAGAGAGAGAGAGAAAGGGGGGGGGGATCATACATTGAAAAGAAATGAAAACAGGAAACGGAATTCGACGTGAAGATCATAAAACGACCGCTCTCCCTGGTACCAACCCTTGTCTGTCGCTGCGCTAATAGTAAGTGTCTGCACTGTGAGAATAAGCGTACATGAGGGGGAGGGGGGGGGGGGGGGGGGTGTTTCACAAAACTGGTCATCAGTGACAAAATGACAGCTTTTGTTATAAGCTACTGAGATCCTTGCTTCTGATTGGTTATCAGCACATTTTTTTCACTGATTTTTGTCAGTTGTCATTGTAAAAAGACTTTGTGAAACACCCACCAGGTCACTGCATATACTAGGCTCCGTACTTAAACTGGTCTGGATACAGCCATAGACTGACAGAGCTAGGCTCTGCTCAAGGCTGTAGGAATTGTGGTAAAGTGTCAAATTGGAGTACGTGCCTGCAGCCTACTCCCTACCCACAGTCTCATCCAGGGGCGGATCCACGGGGGGGGGGGGGGGTGCCCCGGCCCCCTGGCAAAATCAGTTTTAAAAAAAGACGGGCCCCCAACCCTGGCAAAAAAAATGTGGGGAAAAGTTTATTACCACAATTTTACCTTTAAAAAAGATTAAACAAATTTAAGTGCTCTTCTCACGAATTGAGCCCCCCCCCCCCCCTAGTTGCTATGGATTTAAATCAACCACATTTCTGCGAGACCGTGAGCCCCCGGCGTTCCAACATCAAAATTAGGAAATAAATTGTAGAGTAGGTGTTGATGCAAGTATTATTATGTTATCATATGGCTATTATTATATTTTTTCGTCATTATTCTCAATATTAGAATCGTTATTATTATCCTTTTTATCATTAGTAGTAGCATTATTATTATTATTATTAGTATTATTATTATTACTAATGATTATTATTACTGTTCATATTACTTCCACAGCCACCATTATCAAAAGCCCTGGTGGATGGTCATCAGTGGAAGGTTCTAATTTCACTCTTGGATGCTGGGTAAGCCTGACAAATAACAACATGAATGCCGACACCGTATGCCGAACCAGAATCCGATTTACGAAGAACTCGACGAGTATTGCCGAAGGCCCGAGGCACATCCGTTCGGGTTCTACTCGGGATGTAAATACCAACCGTATCAACTGCACCATGACGATATTTCGGCTACGTTCGGAAGACTCCGGAATGTACGGGTGCTGCTGGCCAGACGTCGCGGGGATGTGTTCCCGTCATCCGACCAAGATGCTTACGGTCATGCCAGCTTTAACTGGAGGTGGGTATATAGATGCTGTACAATACAGTCATGTACACTGACTGTAAACAATATCACGAAAATAGGGGGGGGGGGGGGAGGCTGTATGATTAATGAGTAATTGTGCCCATAATCCTCAGGGGCGGGGCACGATTACCAGAACACCGACTCTGTTTAAAACTCCATGTGCATGAACAAAAAGCTAATCAATGAAAAACAACATAAACATAACAAGACAAAAAATAAATCAAAATTACCAAACAATATTAGAAGTGACATTTTATTCTCTCAGAACAGATATTTAAAAAAAAGTTTAGGATGTCCGGCTGCCAAAGTGATCTTTCTTCGTTGAACTTTAAAGTAGCTCCTTGTTCACTTGACCCTTAAGAAGTTTTGCCCCAGCATGTTTTACTTTTCTGGCATCGCCTTCTTCTGCTTTGTTGTGACTATTTGTTACTTTATTAGAGTACATTGAACTGTTTCTATAACATAGAAATGTGACTATCAGTTCAAGTCAATATAATAACTTCCATTTTCGTCATCAAGTTTTTAAGTCAGGCTTCATCATTTTCTTCATCATTTTATTTTCGTGCTACTTTTTTCCCAGCTCCAACCACTACTCCAGAGTCACCGACTACATCATTAGACAGGCTGCTGACAGGGAGTAGAGCACCCAGTGAACACAACGAAGTAGTCTACAGAACAATCTCCATGAGGAGCAGTGCAGCATCAGGTGTGTAGCCCTAGGGGGGAGTAGGGGGGGGGGGGTGGTATCCGGCTTTTGCAATGTGACCCGTTTTGAAACCCAATTACCTTGAATGCTCGCGACAAATTTAATTTCGGAATTTTTCCAGATTGTGCCCCTGTTTACCAAATACTTTCATCCACGCGCCCTTTGCTATAAATGAAATAATGAGGTACATTGAATGTAGGTCATTCCAGAACTTGGCCCAGGAAAGGTAATTTGTGTATAGTAACTTGTTATAGGAGTAATTTTTATAGGAGCGGTTATGGTTGAAAATGTTTATGTCACTCACTGAGCACGAACAAAATGAAACTCTCAAAAGTAAATGAGACCGGTATATAGTTCATTGTCCCGTCATCATATCCTGCAAACATCCGCAATAACAAGAATGTTCGCGGCATGTCGAAGAAAAGAAGTCGTCTTCTGAGATGGAGCAAATGCCCTGATCAGACGAAATAAGGAGGGAGTAAAGAGCAAACAGGGTCATGGCCATATTCCTCTGTGATTCCTTCCATCTTGCATTTTGATTGTACAGTGCGTCCTAGAAAAAACGAAACCGGGAATTATCGATGTTGTATCATAACTTGGTCACATTTATAATTACTAAATGACACATAATTTGGAATGCTTAGATCTTCCTCTTTCATTTGATGCAACTCATATGATGCATATACCACGCATGAGTGATTAAAATGAATTTGAAGAGAGGAAACCAAAAAGTCATTCGGCGGAAGGTATCTGAATTTCAAAGAGAAAATCACAGTTCTAGAAAGTTGAGGTTCTGCCCTTTCATAATGACACCACAATCAGGAAAAATGAGCAAGGAATGACAAAGTTCTGTTTGTTTAAAGTAGTGCTTGCATTTCCATAATTTTATCAAACGAATTCGTTTTCACTGGGTGCCTGCCGTAGCAACAAACAGAGTTGACAAAAGACTTAATTCCATTTCGTTGACAATCAGCCGTAGACTTCATGCGTTCATAAATGTGATTAAGTTATGATAAAACATCGATAATTCTCGGTTTCGTTTTTTCTGGGACGCACTGTATAGAGGTGCATGGAAGGAATTTCAAATCGGAATGCAAACATAGAGGTCATTTGCGATTTCACATTTGGGTCAAAGTGAACAATACATTACAGTTTCACTTTAAGAAGCCGTGTCGTCTGTCGCACCCCGGGGGTAGTTCCAGGATTTCAAGAAAGAGATCAGAGGGGAGGAGAGGGATTAATCTCCCCAAAATGTGAAAAGCCGGGATTCTAGGTAAGGAGATATTGACCTCCATTTACAAAAGGGTTGGAATATTTGTTCGATAAGTATATCTCAATGTCATGTCAATGTCATATATCTCATTCCCTTTTAATGCACCAGTGCTCATTTCCAAAATTAATGTTGCTACATACGATAACACAATTGCAAAGGCTTTCACCAACAACAAAAAAACATGACGAAAAGGTGATTTCAATATCCCATTGTGGTTTAAACTGCTCACAAAAATGATATTCGAATCATCTGACATTTAAGTGTAATGGTCACAAACTTTATAGGGTGACACTTGTAGGCTATTATACACTTGCCTCAGGTTAAATTGCTTGCTTGAAAGTCTTCGCGATTGTGAAAATTTTGTCTCCTTGTTATTCTCTTTGTCTCTCTCTATTATACATTTCTCTCTTTTTTTATCTCTCTATATAATTATGTAACCCTACCTATCTCTGTTACTCGCTGCATCTCTCTCTCCCTCTCTCTCTCTCTCTCTCTCTCTCTCTCTCTATCTCTCTCTCTCTCTCTCTCTCTCTCTCTCTCACTATCTTTTTATCTCTATATCTATCTTTCTATCTCTCTATATCTCGCTCTCTATACATTTCTCTCTTTATTTATCTCTCTATATAATTATGTAACCCTATCTATCTCTGTTACTCACTGCATCCCTCTCTCTCTCTCTCTCTCTCTCACTATCTTTTTCTCTCTATATCTATCTTTCTATCTCTCTATATCTCGCTCTCTATACATTTCTCTCTTTATTTATCTCTCTATATAATTATGTAACCCTATCTATCTCTGTTACTCACTGCATCTCTCTCTCTCTCTCTATCTCTTTCTCTCACTCTCTTTCTCTCTATATCTTTTTTTTCTATCTCTCCATATCTCGCTCTCTACATATCTTTCTATCTCTCCAGCCCTCTATTATATATAATCTCTTTTGGTCTCTTTGTCTCTCTATCTGGCTCCCGTCAATACATACACATTTTCCATGAAACTCAGAAATTCAATTTCGATGAAGATTTATATTCTTCATTTGATAACCTTTTTTTACTATATTTTCACTTGACTCCATGAGCCCCCCCCCCTTCCCCCTTCTTTTTGATAAGCCAGTGCAGATTGCTAAACTTTGTCTTCATAAATCAGTTTCGATTATAACTCAATACCCTCAGCTCTTTGACCCAACGTGTTATGAGGTCAAAGTTGAGTTGCTCTTGATCGACGACGTCCAAAAAGCAAACACAAATTGCCCTTGTTGACATGTCTAGACATAAATCATATCATACAATTTATATTTGTGTACGGGGATGACCTATAAACTGTGTGACCTTTGTGTGGCATTTCACCATACACCGCAATGTACTAAGAACTTTTTTTTTTCTAGCCCCCCTATTTATACAATATGAATATGCATGTAGTATCTCTGTCTTATCCTGTATAGTTTATATAATGCCACGGTCACAATGTTCGTACGAACGATATAATTTCGTGCGAATCTCCCTGTTTTTGCATTGTCTTTCCGAATTTCCATTGTCTGAAAATCGTTCGTTGACCGAGGCTTAAGTAATGACATTGCGATATATTGACAAAGCTTATCATCCAAATTATCTGTTCATTTCATATGACTTAATCTCTCGTACACGTATTTTTTGCGATAAAGGATACTCTTGTTTAGGTACTCGTAATATTTAAAGAATTCGTTAATCCTCATTTTTGTTTTTACCTTGGACTTTAACAATGGGAAACCTTTTTTGGAGGGCCTAAAGGTAGCCAACGGGTTATGAGACCTTGCTTTTGAACGACACATCTACACCATTTATTTATTTTTCAATTTCGTAACATCGTTGAAGGTTGATGAAAAATTGTAATTTTCGTATGAAGTGTTACTTATTATATTCCTTCTACTGTACTTGCCCTCTAACAGGAAAATAATCCTAATAAAATACTCAAACCACAAAGATTTTTATGGATTTCTTTGAAGGCGTCACTGTGCAACACCCTCTATTAAACAGTGATTAAAAGTAAATTCTCCCAACCCTTTTTGAACTTTTCCAACCGTTTTTCCATGAAAACAAGACATAAGACAGGCTTTTAAAAATCTGTCATCACTTAAATGTCTGGAATAGTATATAAAGCCAATTCATTGCTTTGTGATGATTTGCATTCACCCAAAATGTAATTAAAGTGTAACAATATAGTTCTGTTGGGAGAATTAAGGAATCGATCAGATCAGTTTTTCCCTATTTTTATCAATAATAATGGTCTATTTTCACTCAAACTTTCATATTATCTTTAATTGTACATTTAACACTGGAGTCACTACTTTAGCACCATTTTCTCTCATCTGAACAATGTTACAAAGTCGCTTTAATTCCTATTTACTTGATCTCGATTTGCTGTTCATACAGCATTGCTAAATTTACCATTATACAAAGCGCAATTTCATATAAACATGTGAACAACACAAAATGATTGAGTGAGGTTTAATGTCCAAACGATGTCATATAAAAACTCATATATACACGCGACTTCTACTCGTTTTACTTTCTTTTTCCCCTCAGCAACATGAGGAAGTGGTTAGTCCTATTGAACCATTCTCTCACAATTAAATTACCCATGGGAAAATGACGGCATCTCTGTTTATACAGTCAAGTACCATGAAATAAAAGAGTGTGAGAAAACGCGTTCTAATAGGTCAAATCGGATTAGACAATCCTTTACATCCTTTATGATTATAGACTTCTCATTTTTAATACTTTTTTCTCTTTTCTTTTGATTATTTTCATATTCAGGAGGAGAAAATGAAGCCTATAATCAGAAATCGAGATCTTCTATTCATAAGACAATCTGGCCGCTTCTTCTTGTGATTGCAGTTCTTGTGGTAAGTTCGCATACTTGAAAGCTGTATATCAAGGCGCGGATCGGGGGGGGGGGCGAGCGGGCCTTGCCTTCCAGGCTGTTGCCCCCCCTCCCCATCAAGAACAAAATAAGAGAGAAGGAAGGAAAGGGAAAGAAAAAAGGAAAAGAGGAGATAAAGGGAAGGAAAAAGAAGAAAAGAAAAGCTTCCGGGGGCTCTGCCCCCTGGACCCCACCTATGGTCCTAAGGCGGGCCCCTAGATGCTCATCTGACCGTAATTAAATGCCTAAAACCCCTGAGCTTCCGGAGGCTCCGCCCCCTCGACCCCACCAGCGGGCCTAAGGCAGGCCCCTGAATGCTTATCTGACTTATAAAATGCTACAAAATGTTACAGGGGGCTCAGCCCCTGGACCCCATGCCAATTAGTGACCTGCCAGTGTCATGAATAAGGTATCAAAATATGCTTATCTGACCGTAATTAAATGCCCATACCCCCTTGACCCCCACCAGGGCTTAGCCCGTAGACCCCACGCCAATTTACGCTACGCTCTACCTGATCGTAAATACATGTACTTTAGCCTCCCCCACTATCTTTGAAAAACGTTCAGCGGGGCATGTAAGAGTGGGGGTGATGAAGATTTTTTGTCTGCCCCCCTCCAAACATTTTGCTCATTACGCCACTGCTGGTCACCATTACGTACCAATATTTGGCTCGCATAATTTCAAATTTGCCCCGCCTCCCCAAAGAAATCCTGGATCCGCCCATACTAATACCTTCAAGTTGTCAACCGAAGGTTGTTCACACCGAATCACACGACTGAATAGTAAGATTAAACTGCTTGAGCGGCTGTCATTGAAATTCTGTTACTTTTCGTTCTTGTTCTCAGTATGCTTTTTAACTTAAATAGATTTGTCCTTTTTTCTTTATTTGTTTTGTTTTCCTTTGTATTTGTTTGCCATGCATTGTCTGCCCTTTACCAAGCTTTAGTACCCCCCCCCCCATCATCACGCGAACCCTCCTCATCAGCTACGTTCAAAAATTGGTAAAGTTTCGAAATTCTAGGCACCCCCCCCCCCCACCACCTCCACCACCTATGCCTCATGTACTTATGTTGGTGATGATATAAATACATAATTATGATGATCAAATTTGTGAACACAATACAATTACTTACGACAAATTACCTTCGGGAATACAATGATGTATTATTTTGGGTAAATCAGTTACTGTGATTCCCACGAGGTTAGCTGAAATACGTGACATTTCCCTGCCGATATGAATTACATACAAAAAAATGGGGCAGCAACCCCCGAGGCATTTACCTCGTATAAAGTCCAACTTGACCTTTTATATTAAGATTTGTCTCCAATTCGAGAGCCGACGGCATCAAAGTTGCAATATTTTGTTGTCATCAATATGTCGGTTTTGCACAGGCAAAACAAGGATGATGGGTCTTCCTGCCATTATATTCTTGACTTGGGGTCAAATTTGTTTATGTTCTGAAACAACGATATTAAAATGTATGGGTATGCATGTAATTTGAAATAATTTAACGAAAATTGAGAACCTGTTCAGTTCTTTCCGATCTAATTTGCCTGTTTTCCATGTATGAGTTTGCCGTTATTCCTTAACGGTAATACAAAGTGTTGGTATGAGGTCATGAATTTGGTTCAAATGAAAATATTGGAAGCATATGCGATCCTATTCAGTGATCGTTGTCGCGGATGAAATCGAGTCTAAACTTAGGAAATTGTAAAAAATACAGTATTTATGTTGTATAGCTCCTTCTCAAGGTCTAGATATTAATCAAGCTACAAAACAATGTTTCTTGACTAAAATCGACCGACTAGCTGCTATTCCCGTTTAGAAGATTATCACAACTACATATTCTGAGATTTTCATGGTCGCAGCTACCATTGTACGGCCGTAGGCGCTATTTGAAATTTACCAAAATTTACCGGGGCACCGTTACATTTTTTGTATTCAATTTTTCTCGAAAGCATAAGCGTTTTAGGGGCTAATTTTTTTAGTGGTTATAATACATTCACAGGGGCATCCAAATATATCAAAATTGTAAAGAATCACTATCCACCCAATTTTCAAAATTTCCCAAAACTTTGTATTACCTTTAATGTCTGGAAAACACTATAAACTATGTTAAAGGAAATATTCTTCTTTATCGTCTTCTCCTTTCTCTTCTTCATTTTCTTCTTCTTCTTCTTCTTCTTCTTCTTCTTCTTCTTCTTCTTCTTCTTCTTTCCCCATTTCCTTCTCCTTCCAATTTCTTCTTCTCCTTCTCCTCCTCCTTTTCCCCTTCTTCCTCTTCTTTTGCTTCTGTCTTTTTTCGCTCTTCACTTTTCTTTTTCTACTTTTTCTTTTCACTGCTGGTCTTCCTCCTTTTGTTTTTTATTCTTTTTCTTCTTTGTCTGTTTCTTCTTCTTTTTCTTCTCCTTCTCTTTCTTTTTTCCTGCTTCTACTTCTCCTTCTTCTCTTTCTTTCGTTTCTTCTTCTTTTCCATTCCTACGACCACCATCACCACAACTTTTTACCATCTTTATTGTGCCTGCAGTTGATGATGTATATAGTAATTTTTTATTTTCTGTTGTTGTTTGTTTGGTTACGTATTCAGATCCTCATCATACTTGGCAAGCAATATTACGTGAAGAGGAAATCTTCCGACGGACACTCAGTCACGTCCAGAGACCCGGAGAGTCCTGAACATGTATCAACGGATCACAGCTTTCCATACGATACGGACGGTATGGTTGCTACCACCACTACCACAACCACAACAGTGCTCAACCGATTACAGGATGAAGACTCGCAGAGATGATCTCGTATATTAAATGTTTATCTCCGACATTACGTATCTGAGGAGTTGACACCTATTGAAGTATAGACTTTAAAGAAGACTAGAAACTGAAAACAATGAAATATAATCCTAAGCTTCAAGCTGAAGCCTTGGACAAGATGGTCTAGATTGTTTGTAGAAAAGTGGGATGCATTGATTGAAAGACTAACGAGAGACTGAAAAGAGATATAAATTAAATCTTGTCCATTTGAAGTCGTTTGACCCCGTTTGACCTTCCATTAGGTTCAAAGGTTATTGGCATGCCTATAAAAGATGTGCCAATATTCACGATGGTGGTGCTGTCCATGCAAGAGTGAAGAAATGTAAAGAGAATGTAGGACTAATGAGGCTGAATGTGCTGACTTCTACACTGTTTTCAAATTTTATATTTTTTATATATAACATTAACAATTAGCAAACTTAATACAGATGAATGAATATACATGAGTAGGCCTACTGAGAATGATTACATAACTACGATGATCTCACTTGATATATTGATGGCCGGTCACGTCGCCACCATGCATGAGAGAGAGAGAGAAAGAAAAATAAGGGATGAGACGAACAGAGAGAGAGCGGCATATATTATATGATGAAACAAATTTGAATGTCTGTACGAGCTGTGCCAATCTGTATAAAAATAGATATTGTGATAGGCCTAATATTATACATGTATATACTAGAATCGATGTATCCATTCGCACTTGCATTGTTCTTATATTTTGCTCATCTAAAAGTACTTTTTACTACGTTTCTGTACATTGTATTGAATTTTGTACTAAATACCATGAACATTATTTGTATGGTACATTTTGAAAAGATGCGTCGTGACTAGTATGACATATACTGAAAGAATAGAAAGTCGGACTACTTGTGTTTTTCATTATTCCCCGGTGTGCACACGCTTCCTCTGTGAGAACATTTACAACTTGAAGGTTTAGTTTCATGGACACAACCGAAAAACAAAACTGCTGTTAGGGTAAACTTCTATAAGATTTGGAGTATTAGCATAGCCAGATATTCACACGTTTTGATGTTCGGTATGAATGTTCGAAAATTGAACAAGATGTAGGCATATAGTCTCACAATAACTGCCAGAATAGAATAGTCTTTACATTAGCCGATGAATTGTTGTTACATATCCAATCAGAAATTAAAATTTTGTCATAAAACGTAATTTCAAAATATTGCTTAATATCTATAATGGGGTATAAGGGCGAATGAATGAGATATCGAACAACATATTCTGTTTCTGTGTATACTTTAAACCTTGTATAATACTGTACTACATTGTTTTCTGTGCTGATTATAACGCTTTATGCAATTACCTTTTTATCTTTTTGTGTGTATGCAATTCTAAAATAAGCTGCATATTGCAATGCCTGTAGTAGAGTGGGTTAGCTTTCAGTTTACAGTGGTGTTTTGTACTTCGAGTCTTTGAAACCAACATTATTTATGAGCCATATCTTTAATGCAAGAACTTCGATAAATAACGCGATCATAAAGACTTTCGAGAAATAAAGGCAATTTCCATCGCCTTGTTCATTAGCCAATTCAATGTGTTAACAATGTATTGTCGCATTACGAATCCGAACATGATTTCTTTGTGATATACACACTATGAATATGACGGACAAAGAAAGAGGACAAAATATACAGTTCCTAATTCTACCCTCAACAATTGCTGTGGTAGACAAAGAAACATCCCTTCATGCTATTATGTAAAAATGTGTAGAACAGGTGTCCATGCATATTCACCTGTTCTACACATGTTTACAGAATAGCAGTGAAGGGATGTTCCTTTGTCTACCACAGCAATTGTTGAGGGTAGAATGAAGAACTGTATATTTTGTCCTCTTTCTTTGTCCGTCATATTCATAGTGACAATAGGGTATTGGAAACTAGCTTCCGTTGATTTCTTGAAAGTCTTTGCGATCGTGTTACAATTGTAAATTTCTTTAACATTTCATCAAGCAATATTGAAACAGTAATAATATGTTTGAGGTTAAAACCTCTATGTACGCTATAAATATAATGATATATTATTGTGAATTGTTGATCTTGGGTCCAAAATGTTGGCTTAGTGTATATGAATAATTAACAAAGTGCTGAAATAAATACATCTTTTTATATATTGTTCTACTTAAAACGTGTGTTGTCTGACTTTTTTTCTTGAAGATTTCTTGAAGAATAGAATTTCTAGATAGACGGCGCTATAGAAATGCCTGTTATTATTATTATCATTATTATTAAAGAAAAAAGAGAAACAAATCGAGTAAGAGATGTGAGAGAGAATGGGGTGAAATGAAAATATATGTAGGAAGTTAGGAACACTATTAGTTTGGAACACTAATAAATGCGCCTCGGAATCTGCTAGAATTTCTAGAAAGACGGCGTAACAGTTACGGTTATAGAAATGCCTATTATTATTTATATTATTATCATTATTATTAAAGAAAAAAGAGAAACAAATCGAGTTAGAGATGTGAGAGAGAATGGGGTGAAATGAAAAGATAAGTAGGAGGTTATTAGGAACACTTTTTAAAATTTAATACACGTTAATTGACGATGACAAAAAAGAAAGACAGAGAGATTTGAATTTGAATTTGAATTTGAATTTGAATTTATTAACAACAACACATCACAATAATGACAGTACATATGAACAATCATACAATGCAAACAAAAAAAAATAATAATAATAATACTGATACATGTATACATAACATAAGAGTAATGTCGATTGAACAGTAATGGTTTTAAAACGATATTTTTTAGACATACATCTGCATACTATTAAATGTACAAAAGATATATACTTAAATATGCATATTACTATGTTTAGATGAGAGAAGGACTTAGAGAGAGAGAGAGAGAGAGAGCTAGAGAGGGAAAGAGAGAGGGGGAGGGAGGGCTAGGGTGGAAAGGAGAAAAACAAGAGGGAGAGAGAGAGAGAGAGAGAACGACAGAGAGAGAGAGAGAGAGAGAGAGAGAGATAGAGAGAGAGAGAAACAGAAACAGACAGAGACAGACAGAGATCGAGACAAACAGAGATCGAGATATAGGGGAGAGGTGGGGATGGGGTGGAGATGAAAAGGTACGAAAAAAGAAGACGCCAAGACCCACAGACTGTGACAGACATGACTGCCATACCCCGTCCCTAATCATTTGCTTTGTAAATTCACCTGGACAAAAATCCTCCGATTCGGTCCGAACGCTCCCGCTAGCCGATACGAGGCCGCGCCGAGGCTAGCTACGGTAGGCGCGGACGTACGTACACAAACGTTTGTAACACCGAGTCAAAACAAGAAATCTACTGCATTGTTGTTTGATGGCTTACATTCATATTCAAGAATCAACAGATTGATTTAAGGTACTATAATTGAGATAATTCATATGTTCACTATTTGCATAGCCTGCATATTAGCGTGTTAAGACAATAGGGGAATCTTTACAGATTATATCTTCATTTCCAGAGCTTAACATAAGAAAGTTAATTTTAAACATTGCCCCACTCATACATTTTTGCGTTGTACGGTTGTGCTTTATAATTTGTATTGACTATAAAATATAGGCCACACAGCTGCATTACTATTTGGCCATGTTGGCTGTGTATTAAAAGCTGTGCTATTGATTCTCAACATTTCAAACACCACTGTACAATACTCAACTGAGTTCACTAAAAATCAGTACTTAAGTCAAGACAATTGATGACACTTAAATAGCAGTAAAATGCAATCTTTTCAACTTACCGATGTAGAGGTCTAGATCTAGATCTAATTTAGTAATTACATCTAGAAAGAATATTTTGAAAATTCAAATTGTTAGTCTACTGTCAAACTTGCCGATCAGCCACTTCTATGTGCATTAGTGTGAAATTGTGTGCAGTGTGTGTGTTGTGTGCAATTGCTGCCTCTCAGCAAGTATACAGCGCTAGAGGGCAATACACATTCCATTAGCATTGACTCTATGGCGTGCTTCGCTGGAGTGATGCGCATTTCCTTTCACGAGCTTGAACTTAAATTTCCAGACATTTTGTGAAGATTTGTAACCAAAAATAAATGGTCTTGTTCACAACTGTGACCATTATTTTGGACCGGTGACTCCGGCATGGAGATACCTACATAACACACCAAAAATCATCTAAAATCTTCCACAACTGTTCAAATAACAGTCATGATTTAAAAGTCGTTATCTTTCTTACCTGTTTCGTGTTAATTTTCTTATCTGTATTTTGAGTATTTTTCTTAAAAACGAAGGTTTCTTGACAAACTGCTAGGCACTAGCCGCTGCACAATACAAATCCATACCGACAGAAGGCAGGGTGTGTACTAACGCGCGTGCGTGAAGTTAGTGACTGTAATCTCAGATCCTCATTAAATTCATGCAGGTAATTCACATTATGTAGTGGTGGTTATTTTACCTGACTGCTAAGAAAGCATAAATGCTTGTTACTGTTGTTAGTAAGTAACCAGAGGACCGACGGCTTAAGGTCCTCTCCAAGAGAAGTGGTAATGAGGATTAATGCCTTACCAAAGGGCACTAGCGCATCGCCTTGGTTTCGAACCCGGGTCACCGGATTACAATACCATTGGTCTTCTAATTGATGATAATCATTATGGTCGCCAACTTCAGACACACGCGGCTTGCACCCTGGCCAACTGTCGGTATGCACTTATTGTGCAGCGGTTTGCCGTGAAAAACACTCCAGAAAAGATAGCTAAGTCTAATCCCTCAGTGCCATAGATATTACACTGTCTTTAATGGAATGCCGTCACCATCATCTGACCTTGTTTAAAATGTTCTTATTTCTCAAAATCCTATGAAGCACTTTCATTCTTTCTTTACTCAGGAAAAGGAGATGAGTTAGAATGAATGACACACTAGCTACCATCAACGTTGAGCAGCTTAGTAGTGCAGTCAACGCAGTGGTCCAGTCCACTGCGATAGGACAAGTACCCCTGGACCCCTCCCCACCTCCTGGCCCTGCTGGTGTACCCCCATCCCGGCAGGAAGGGGGCAGCTTGACCCTTCCTCATGGTGGTACGACTCAGATGGTGCAGCCATGCGCCTCCCATTGCGGTAGACTGACAGGGGTGAGGACAGGGGTTCCGGTACCAACAGAGATGAGCATTCCAGTGACTGCTGTACCCTCTTCTCCGATCACCCTCTCATTATCAACCAATCAGCAACCTGCCACCCTGCCAATTTTTCATACCCAGGTAAAGCAAAGAAGTAAATTAAATGTACGGTTATGTATAAACAAACTCGACAAAACACATTCATTTCATCACAAAAAAAATAAAAATTTACAAAAAATGGCGAGGATATGAATAATTTTGAGAACAACAGTACATGTACATCAGACACACCTCCAAACTGATTCAAAATCACCCATTTTTTTTTTACATTCAGTTTATATTTTCTTCTGGGTATTGTCAAGCTGGTGTCTTTCTCCATGCTGTGACTTGGGTATTGTACATAATCTAAATCCTGGGTTATGACCCACACTCCAGATTCGGCCTATCAAAGGATTTGCTCAGAGTATCATAACATTTTGGAATTCAAATTGTTATAAAAAAGCATTCTATTCTGATGCAATAAATGGATGCTTGCTGTCTTAGGCTATCTGACACATTCGTCAAAAATTATTGAGAAGACAATATTGCAAGAAATGGGAACCATTTTACTACGTAAGCTTTTAACCTTAAAACCCCTCTGCAATAGTTTGGCATGGAGGGATTAGACCTCCCTGCAAGGTCACTGCCAGGTGGTTATCCCATCAAATCAGCTCTCACTTAACATAAAAAAGTGGCATCATGGGGATCAATGGGTACCACTTAGGCATTGTTGGCTGTATAGAGGGTGCAAGTAGCTATAAGTAGTGCGGTGGGGCTTTAAAGGGTTGGGATGTATTTATTGAAAGAGCACCCTGAATTAATACTCATTTACTAGTCCTCTTCTTTCCCTTTCCTATGCACAGACTGTCCCCCCTTCTGGACCAGTTGTGCTTGTACCTAATGCAGGGGTTCAGACAGGGCAGAGAATGGCCTTACTTCAGCATAACACACTGAACATCGAGCCTCAGGTACCTGCTAAGAAGCTCTACACGTTGAAACAGATAGGTAAACAGTGGTACATGTAGAAGTACATGTACGGGCAGTTACATATTAAAGGTAGCTTAGAGAAATAAAGTGGCACTACCTTGGGCCTGGCTTTTGATTCTTGGGAAGTTAGTTGGGTGTTATTTTATCAGCGGATTGGGCGCAACACGGAAACGGTCCAGAGGCTGGACTAGCTGCATGATTGATTTCAGCCCTGGGAGACAGACTTTCCTGACTAGCAACAGCACTGTGGCGCCAGTAATAATGACAGGCTGGCCAGATAAAACACCACCACAGGCACAGGCACCGGCAAAAACTTGGTCTAGCACTGCTTTGCATGGTCAGTAAATCAGAAGTAGATTTTATTATTCTCAGACCATGGCCTAAGTGGGCCAGTATCTTTCCTTTCCAGTCATATTCTACTAAGTTACCAACTTCTTTTCTAGCAGAAAGAATTTAATTTGGTAGTCTTAGTCTCAATCGACTAACAAACTGATAAAAAACCAATCCAAAAGAAATATGAGTGCATCGGACAAACCATGCAATTTATTGAGTCACACACTCTGTGAGCCAAAATTGGTCAGTGTGATCCCCATAAAATTGATGAAAAGACTGGATAATGCAAATACATGAAGGAAGTCATTAATAATGGATGGACAATTACAACAAGGTTTTAGATGGATGTAAACAAAATCAGATCTACCACCCAGTGTCCACTATAAAATTCATAATAAAA
The DNA here is from genome assembly GCA_035222895.1 of Strongylocentrotus droebachiensis. Classification (NCBI taxonomy): domain Eukaryota; kingdom Metazoa; phylum Echinodermata; class Echinoidea; order Camarodonta; family Strongylocentrotidae; genus Strongylocentrotus; species Strongylocentrotus droebachiensis. The sequence continues at coordinate 121,560 of JAVYIG010003058.1, forward strand.
ATAAAAACATTGTAAAAGTATTGTCAAAACATTATTTCAATAATTTCAACTCAATCTTCATGTGAGTACCAGTACAATGATCTGAACCATGAAATATGTGCAATAATGAACAGTAACACTCATTCTTTTGTTTTATTGACGTTGCCTATTCCTAGGTTCTAACTGGGTTCTTGTTCCAACACAATCACAACCAGCACCAGCTCCTGCATTCATCAACAATGCTGGTTTATTGAAGCCAGTCACAGGGAATCCTGAGACTGTTGTCTACCAACCATCCACTGGTATTATACAAGGCACTCACATCAATGCTACTCAACGGTTATCCTCACAAAGGTACGATTTTGATGTAGCCTGTTTTTACATGTTATGTACCTGTACATATAAATGCAAGTGAAGTCTTGTTATCCGATGCTGCTGTTAAACGGTTTACCTTATCTTATGTGCGTATAAGTTTTTCATACACTGAACGGTTTAAACCCATTGCGAGCAGGATCGGGCGGTTCCTTTACTAAGCCTATGAAGTATGACATAAAAGAACTCAGTGGTCAATGGATAAGAAAGAAATAAAACAAACAAAAGGCATGCAAAAGCAAAATAATAATATTAATAAACAAAAGTGGATTAGGAAAATGTTAAACTGTTTTTGTTGGCTTTCTTATTTCACAGATCTTTATACAAACAATTATTGCTCCTCATGCAATTCATTCTGTAGGTCAAATCCACCTCCTGTAAATATGAACATTGCCATCCACCTACCAAACAATGGAATGACCCACCCTGCATCTGGGGTCACTCAGGTCAATAGGTGTGGCCTGCAGCCAGCCCATCCACCAATCAGAACGCAGGACTCGGCCCATCTCCTCTCCCAAATTTGCAATCTCATCACCTCGACTGCATCCCCAGCATCGGTCGTTCAGCCAACGCAGAGCAATCCACCCCAGCAGATCATGATTGTTCCAAACCAACTTGGGTCATCTCAGCAGCTACAAAGTCAACCTTTCACCTCTCAGCTGACCTCATTACATTCCCAGTTCAACGTACTGCCCTCGGGTGGTCAAAGTGGACAATCTGAAGTAATGCCATTGGCCTCAAGTACAAACATTTCAGTACCTTCTGTCCTGACAAACAATATTTCAAACATCAACTTGTTCTCCCCTCCCCTCAACTTTGGGTCACAGACCCAGCTGCTGTCACCTTTGACCTCACAGAAAGGTTTCCATGACAATAACAGCTTCTCAGGTTTTTCCAACTCTATGGATTTACAACCAGCTTTGTTGAACCAGGGCCCTGATGTTTTCAGCTTACAACCCCAGCAGGTTTCTCCGGGGTTAGTGAAACTCTCATCCCTACCGTCCTTGATCACGCCTCCACAGGAGAGGTCAAGGGTCATGACCTGTGGGGTCGGGGTCAAATCAAGCGGTGGGATAGTGCAGCAGAACATAAATCATGAGGTTAAAAAACAGCAGGAATCATGTGAGTATATTCCCTACATTTTTTGGTTGTATTTGATACATGTTACATGTTCAACTAATTGAAAAGTTGGGCAAGGGTAAAGGTTCATTTGAGAAAGTAATTGTAAGCTAGTTACTTTAAATGTCTTGACTCTTGAGTCATTTCCCATGTGGGGGAAAGGCCTGTAGTAGCTAACATGGGAGAGCATTCTCTTAAAGGCCCACTGCACTACTTATAGCTACTTGCCCCCTCTATATAGAAAACAATGCCTAATCGGTGACCATTGGTCCCCCATAATCCTCTTTTTCTTATGTTATTTGAGAGCTGAGTTGAAGAGATAACCACCTGTCCAGTGACCTTGCATGGTGTTCTGATCCCTCCTGTAAACTAGTACTGATAAGCTTTAATATGTTGTATTAAACAATGAATGTTAATGATATTTATGTTATTCACTGCCCTCCAAACACTCATCCACCAAAGACCAAAATGAGTCCTAGAAAACCGTACTAAAGATACCATCAGCGTGTGTGTCATAGGATGATTTATGGACTGGTATCTCCAATTTCATACGGCAAATGATAACATTCACTGAGCAAAATACATGACGATGGCTTTTGATGCATATGGTGGTTCAATCTGTAAAATTGATAGATAAAATTGACAATAATAAATTTTTTGCTTACAAACCATAAAATCTGTAACCTTGTTCAATCTCATTTGTAGTACAAATGCATTATCTACTGACTTGAACCGAATACGTGTGTACCTAACAATTTCTTATCATATCACCAAATTTTGCTACATGATAGAATGTTTATTCCCTACCTATCTCATCTATAGTAAAGTATGCAGGTACAATCTATTTAATGTGATTTCAGCTAATGAAGGCATAATAACCCCAATAAAAATACATTTATCTGTGCATTTATGGTTGCCTAACCTTTGCATCAAATGATAATCTGCAAACATGTACTTCATGCCTAAATCTTACTGTAAACACACATTTAGTGCCTTCCGTATACATGTACTTGTATATTATGCAGTAGTGGCACATACAGTCATGCAAGCCTTAAATTTAACAATACACAAATAGGGATTGCGCAACACAACCAAATAATTATTGAAAATACTGTTTATTTTCATGCAATACTTGACCTTTTATATTTAATACAATCATTACAAATCGTACTTCATACTATTATTTAGTGCCTTTAACTACAAGATAAGATGTCAATTAACACTCACAACATTGGACTTGGTACAGGATTAATGAAAATTGTTGGTACAGGATTAATGAAAATTGTTGGTGATACTGGCATTCTTCAAACTTCTCTCAAAGAAGAATTTTGCAGTCAGTTGAGAAAAGGCCCACACCAGCAAAACGGAATTCATTGACTTTGATAATGTAAAGTTTTGGTATCATCAAAAATGAATTAATTAAATGACACAATAACTGAATTTTGAAGTGTCTGTGACAATGCCGAGAAACAGTAATACATGCAATTTCTTGGCCTGCAACTCTTTAACAAAGTCTTTAGTTTTCCTTCGCTATCTGTCATGTTCATGTACATGTAACTAGCTAGGACAAATATAGACTGAATTTACCAGCAGGAGCGGTTATAGAAGAATCATTTTGCGAAAAACCTATTTAAAATTGCTATTGTGTAGCAGTATTTCTTTCAACCTGCTTGATCCAGGATAGTGGAAGGAAACAAAATGTTTGATTAGTCCTTTGTTTGATTACCAGGGGGTGTTTCATAAAGCTGTTCGTAAAGTTACGCATGACCTTACGAACGACTTGTATATGAAAAGCCAAATGGGATGCTCAATCACTATTGATTTTCATTTATTAAGTTAATTGAACTGTGCAGATGAAGATTAACATTCTTATTATAACAAACACCTTTAATGCAAAGTATATTTTTTGCCATAATTTAATTGAGGTTATTGGAAATATCAGAAAAAAACTTGGGCATCCTATCTGGCATTTCATATACAAGTCGTTTGTAAAGTCATGCGTAACTTTACGAACTCTTTATGAAATGAAACACACCCAGGTCTTATTACCATTTTCGTCTTTATTGTTATCATTTTGTAGGGTGTAGTTCATGTAAATCTATTGTGAAATGCTGCCCTCATCAGAAACCCAGTGTGATGGTTATAGATAAAGCAGTTGAAACCAGAGCAAGGCAGTCTTTACCAGATCTGTTGATGTTTAAACCCTCCTCTGTTATTCCAGGCGAGACAGGTATGGTATTAGGATTTCTAACCCCTTGGTTTTAGTTCAATCATAATGGTGTATTTTTGATGTGCTCAAATAATACCCTGGCTATTACGAATGTGTACATGTAGGCTACAGATTTGGGTGCTCAAAGGATTAAAAAATACACTATTATGATTGAACACACTCAATCTATTTCGGCATGGCCTAAATGAATGGATACTAGATTTTGAAGTATAAACTTTTGGTGTAAAGGGGGAGGGGATGGTAACAGTCGTATTCATAATGTGATATAGAAGGTTTGGGAGGTTTTTTTGGATAGTGCGTATGTAATATCTTTGTTATATTTTGTGTTTTATTTCTGTGTTTAATTATCTATTTCTGGACCTCTAGGAAGAGCAGAGCCATTTTAATAACGGCTCTGAATAGAGCATTCCAGCCGTTATTAATTCTTGATTTGTATTATATTTGTTAATTGTATTCTTGTATGTATTCAAATTTTTATACGGAAATAAAACCAAACCAAACCAAGAAATTCCTTCATACCAGTATACATTTAACAACTGGCCAAAGAGTGCTAATGTAGTATAATGTCTTGCAAACGGATGTGCAGTGCGGTATTCGATCAAGTAACAGCTAGACTTTACTCTAAAGTAGACCACATGGTGACAAAACTCAACAAAGCACTCGACCTTGGCTGAGTTTACCTGGCTTTAGAATTCAGCTTTTAATATAGACTTTGAACTCTTCGGTAGTCTTGGACTGGATTGGAATCAGACCCAAGTTGTCTTTTTGAACAGACTTAAGCCATGCTGCACTACTTATAGCTACTACTATAGCTCCCTCTATATAACAAACACTGCATAATCGATGACCATTGGTCCCCCATGATCCTCTTTTTCTTACGTTAATTGAGAGCTGATTTGATGAGATAACCATCAAATCCCTCCTAAACCCTCCTGTTCACTAGTATTGATGGGCTTTAAGTTGTCTTTTTGAACAGACTTGACACAGTCTGTCTAAAATTCTTGAATATATTCAAGTCCCTTTTCTTACATTTTCTTGTCTCGTATTTTCCTCAAGGAGTTTTTGCAAAGCATGAGATTCAGATGAACACCCGTTTTGGTCCTGTTGTTGGGAAACTTGCTGACATCAATTCGTCCACAGACCTAGATGCTATTGGACAAAAGGCATGGAGGGTAAGACATTGTTTTATTATAATACTGGGTTCAGCTTAAAAACACAGTTATGTGATCAGTTGGCTGAATGCTACCAATAAGTCTTAAGAATTCCCTTTTTATGCCTCCGCTACAAAGTAGCCGGAGGCATTATGTTTTCGGGTTGTCCGTCCGTCCGTCTATACGTCCCGTTCTCGTTTTAGTATGTTTTTTTTTAACTAAACAAAAAACAAAAAAACAGTTTGCTCTACTTAATAATAATAATAATAAACAATATTTATAAGGCGCTTAATACTGGTGTCTCTAAGCGCACCATATTCTGACTTAAAGGTGAATTTGGAAGAAAGTGGTGAAAATATGCATGTTTGCTATTGTTGCAATGCTTATGACATAAGGAATACAAATATATTGATTGACAGAAATTTGCATGTGTTGTTAAATTATTATTAGACTTGGAAAGATCAAAAGTGTAAGCAGAGGAACCCGGAAGCGTTGATATTCTCCTTCGTGACGTAGTATATGTGACGTATTTCCGTGGACTGTTCCTAAACCTGGAAGTACAATGTATTATTTCAATGTAAAAACGTACACAAACATGGGTAATTTTGTTAGTAGATTTTGCAATTTTTGTGATATTTAATGAAGTGTTTTATCGAATTTACAATCAAGAAATAAACATTCTTTCAATTATATAAGCATTGGTTACTTCCCGATGTTTGGTTTCCTTGAAATATTGACGTTTGGTACTGTAAAATTGATCGTCTTGCAGATCCTGACACACCGGCTTCGCCTATGTTTTGTTTTGATAATTAGCGTAACTTGAATTTCGCGGCACGGGGAGAACTCGCGATAGCTCAGCTCAGCCGTTCGTAGTGCGAACTGCACTACGAACGGCTGAGCTGAGCTGCAATTGCAGCATGACATTTTTTGGAGATAAAGTTGTTTTTCTCGGGTTATAAATTAGCTGAAACGTCTGTCATTCGAACAAATTAAGTATTATTACTCGGCTTGTAATTACTACTGGTCTAGATGAAATGTCTCAGTGCTGATCAAAAAAAAAAACTCAGCAAAGAGACGGCGCGGTCGTGCGGTACTATCTCTTAGCCATGCATGTTGAATCGACGATATACAACAGGGAAGAATCGTCGGGGTAGGACGAAGAATCTCCCCCTTTTCCCCATCGAAGACTAATTCTTCAAATTATAATTTCAACTGGCCAGCCAGATGCTCAGAGAAGTCGAGCAACCTAGTAAAGTCAAAATTGTAATTACTCCCTTCGCATATTTTGAGATAATGTCGCCCCACCCGCTGCATGTTTGAATGTTTCTCTATGCACCCGCCGAAGCTCGGCGTCGGAGCTTCCTGGAGTAGGCCTAGCTGGCAGCTTGAACTCCCGCATCAAACGGATTCGATCAGCGTTACATTTTCGTCGTCTTTAATTCGCCCAATTCACCATCATCTTCACTTATATACCATCATCACTGCTACTAACTTCTAGCTTCTTCATCATACTCAAAGATCATTTCGAGTTCGTCTGAGCTGTTTTCTGTCATATTTACTGATGATTAATATCCCGATATAACGTCTATACTTTCACTCTGATATGTACACTGCAGTGCTATCTGATTGCGAATAGAATGCGCGCGGTGACCGTGTTGTGAATAGTCCACGGAATGACGTCACATGCTCAAATCTCCTAATGGTATCGTAGACGAAATTCTCTCAGAAAAACTTGATTCTCGTAACTTCATTCCATTATATCTCCTTCCCCTTATGTTTATTGAAAATGAACTTAAAAACAAAAATGAAGAACTGAAAATAACCTTTCTAACGATACCTAATTCAATATGAATGGAATTCACCTTTAACAATTATTTACCAAAACTTATAATAAACACACAACTTATACATCTGTTCTTTATTCAATAAATCATGCATATATAATAATAAAAAATAAGATAAGAGTGAGATCAAACATACATACAAGAGGTCAAAGATAGGATCAAACATAGGATCGAACAAACAAAAAATAAGACGGTGTGCACCTCCTTTGACCGACTCACAACTGCAGAATATTATTTATGAATTAAAAAGGTGCGTTTTCAGCAAGGACTTGAATTGGTCGAGAGAATGAATATTATGAAAGTGCGCTGGTAATTTGTTCCAAAGGATAGGGGCATTTACTGAGAAAGCTCGATCGCCATATTTTGTAACGGTACGAGGTCCGAGGGTTAACTGCAAGGTTGATGATGATCGAAGAGGTCTTAAAGAACTAGAAGAACGTAAGGAAATCAAATCTGAAAGATATTTAGGGGCTTGGCCATGGAGAATTTTGTATGTAAGAAGAAGAACTTTAAATGTTATACGATTGTGTATGGGAAGCCAATGAAGAGAACGCAATATTGGGGTTATGTGCTCAAACTTTCTCGAGAGAGTAACAAGCCTTGCAGCAGTATTCTGAATTCTTTGAAGTGGAAGTAGGGACGATTGCGGAAGACCAGAAAAAATTGAATTACAATAATCAAGGTGGGAGGAAACAAATACATGGGTTAATTTTGCAGTTGTGGGTCGGTCAAGTAGTTTCCTAATTTTCCCAATTTTGAAGATTCCAAAAGATGCCGACTTACATACGTTTTTAATGTGCTGTTGAAATGTAAGATTTGTGTCGATTAAAACACCCAGGTCTCGAACGTATTCACTACCCTTCAGTGAGCCATCTCCGGTAACCAAGTCGGGGAAGGAATCCGTGTTTCTGAATTTGGAAGTAATGTGGATCATTTCAGATTTTCGTTCATTAAGGCAAAGTCTATTGTTAGAAGACCAGAACCTAATGTCTTCAAGGCAACTGCTGAGTTTCCGAGTCGCATCATCCTTCCCGTTAGGCTTAAGAGTTATATATATCTGAGTGTCGTCAGCGTACATCGCATGTTGAATCCCCTGGTGAGAGTTAATGACCTGAGACAGTGGGCTGGTGTAGAGAACGAAGAGAAGTGGGCCGATTACGGAACCTTGAGGAACGCCGCAGATCAGTGGAAATGTTGCAGAAGGCGTGTCATTGATGATCACACGTTGACTGCGATTGTGGAGATATGAGCGTATCCAATCAAGCACAGTTCCGGTGAGGAAAAAGTCATTTTCCAGGCGATGAAGTAACAGGGTATGGTCGATGGTGTCAAATGCAGCCGTATAATCCAGGAGGATGAGCACGGCTTCACTACCCTTGTCTATGGCCAGGAGAAGATCGTTCAGGACTTTAACCGTAGCAGTTTCTGTTGAATGGTGGTTCCTGTAAGCAGATTGATGAACAGGAAGCATGCCAAATCTCTCGAGGTGGGCCTTCAGCTGAGCAGCCACAATCCTCTCCAAGACCTTATCTAGGAAAGGTAGATTTGCAATGGGCCTGTAGTTGTTCAGTCCATTTGGATCAAGGTTCGGCTTCTTGAGAAGAGGAAGGAGTAGGGATGTTTTAAATGATTCCGGGACATGACCAGAAGACAAGGAGAGATTAAACATCTTGGTGATAACAGGGAGGAGTTCGTCAAGGGTGTCCTTCAAGAGCCACGTGGGGATTGGATCCAATTTACAGTGTTTAGATGGTAGTGATTTAATGAGCTTCCTGACTTCTGAATCAGATACAAGACAGAATTGGGAAAGTTCATGATCAGACGACGGAGCGCAATATGTGACTGCTGGCACCGGAACTGAGTCAGTGAAGGAAGATACCAAATTGGATACCTTCTCGCTGAAGAACCTAGCAAACCTGTTGGCAAGTTCACTGTCAGATGAGTGATCCGGAATAATTGATGATTGATTTGGGGATGAGAGTGACTTTACAATGCTGAACAGTTGTTTGGTGTCAGCATCTGCAATAAGATTCTTGAGATACGTTGACCTAGCATTGTAGATGCATTCGTACTTAAGAATCGCATTCTCGACGATACAGTTCCCTGTCAACACAAAGCCCTGACTTGATCATACAGCGTTCCGCCCGGCGCCTTCGTCTCTTTGCCTCCCGCACGTCTTCGGTAAACCAGGGCGCTTTAGATCTAATTGTGACGGTTTTGACTTGAAGAGGAGCATGCCTATCAATCAAAGTACCCAAAAAGGAGTTGTATTGATCTGCAGATCTAGAGGGACATACAGGTTCAGAAAGTGGATGGAAGATCAGTTTAATGTCGTTGCGTAGAGAGTCCATATTGATGCTTCGAAATTTTCTGAAGCTCACTTCCTTCTTCGGGTTCTGGGGCCTGGTGAGGCTAACTGTAGCAACAAGTGCAGAGTGATCGGAAGGGAGTGAAGACAACAGCTTCACATGGTCGATGTCGTCTGAATCTCTGGTGAATAATAGGTCAAGGGTATGGCCTGCTCGATGCGTAGGTTCATGGACATGCTGCTTAAACCCAAGAGAATCAACTCCGCCCATGAAGGATTTTGAAAAATTATCATTGGGATCGTCAACATGTACGTTAAAATCACCTAAGAGTAGAGGGAAGTGATCGGTTACAGCAGCACCTTCAAGAAGAGTTAAAAATTCCTCCCGAAAGGTGCTGTTAGAGACATTGTTACTTGTGGAGGGAGGACGATAAATACAGTACAATCTAGCAGCAGAGGATGGGGTAAGGTTGATTATTAAATCAAGTAATTCAAAGGAAGAAAAATCATCATTGGAATTTACAGTACAACGAGCTGTGGATCTATAAAGTACAAAAATGCCACCACCCCTAGAAGACTTACGGGGTCGGTGAGTAAAATCATAGTTAGGCAAGCATAACTTCATATCGGCCAAAGTGTGACCGTCCCTGTTATTATCCCCAGATAGCCATGACTCAGTTATGACTAATACATCAAGGTTATTGTCTACAACTAAATCAGTAACTGCATGTGTTTTATTGGTCAAGGATCGTGCATTCCATAGGCCAAGTTGGAGACCAGTGGATGGCACAGAAATAGGTGCAGAGTATTGTGACCTTGGGACCCTACGCTTACGGGGCTTACGTCCGCGGTGAGTTTGACGTCGGCGACCGATACCAAGGTCACAAACCCTGGTCCACACAGGCTGAGATAGCAGCTGGTAAGGCTGTCTGTTCAACTGATAGAGAGCATTTAAATCATAGCAAATACGACTTGACGGTGCATAATCAGTATATTGAGATGTATGAACATGATCATGATCTAAGTTAAGACCATCAAGGTTCTGTGGGCCTGGGTTTGGCTCAATATCGCCAGAAAGTAAGGTACTCAATTGGAAACTTGCTGTAGTATTACTATAATACAATATTGGTCTACTACAGAACTTCAAACTGCTTTTAACAGGAATGTGTGGATTCAACCACCATTTCCTTACAAAAAAAGACAGGTCAGAACCACTGTGAGTTCTCAACACAGCTGTAACAAGTGTTACACACAAGAGCACTTTCAAAAGTCTAATACCCTCCATTGTAACAGGAAAATACCTTAAGAGGATTACACAAAAGGAGTATGTGTGCACAACAATTCATTCAGCTAGAATACAAAGATCACAGACTCAATGAAGTGTACGACAAGATATGCCAGAAAATGTACAGTAAAGTGAATGCAAATGGCAGAACATCAGAGTTCAAGTAATACAGAAACCAAGTACAAAAATGAAAACATAAGATACTCAACATTCAAACCAAATTACTCCTTGTAAGTTGACTAAGCTGATCCTTGACCAATAAGAACTCACTTAACAGCAACAAATAACAAAATCAAGCAATCTTTAAAGTGAAATTAGAGCAAAAACACAGAGCCTAAATGAGAGAGGCTACCCCTATGGAGGTACACACCTGACATTGTACCCAATTTGCTCTGCTGTCAGATTTATGACATGTTACCCTAACAAGACCATCAGATAAATCACTTTTTGCTGTAAATCACTTTCATAACCAAGCTCTAAATTTCTGTTACATGTTTATAACATGAAGAAGTAGATCCTAATCAAATGATTGGTTAACAGCGACAATGTTACCAGGCATAACTTGTTATTAGAATTTTGTAATGACTGGCTATTAGCATTTTTAATGACTGGCCCTTTGTTGTGTAGATCTAAAGTTTTCATTTGATAACCTTTATTGGTGAAAGGTTCATTCATATTATTTTCTTTCTTATTCTTCCAATGGCAGATATTCTCTGATGGAAAGCTGTGCCAGCTCCTATTCACCAACGATGAGAGTTGTTCCAATTGGATGATGTTTATTAAGATTGCCAAAAAACATAACCTGATGGCTTTTCAGAGTGGTGCCTACATCTATTTTACTTCATTTCAAAACATTCTACCGGGTAAGGAGCTCATAGTCTGGTATTCCAAGGAGTATGGCCGACTCAGAGGTAACAAAATAATAATAATAATAATTACATTTATAGGGCACTTTATACACACGTTTCTAAGCTCACAGGTGGTACTGTCTAACTTAGTATAATTATTCAACATGTCCAATACCTTAAAAGCAACAAAATGAAATAAAAAATTACTAATACAATACAATACAATCCAATTGAGTTGAATGGAATGAACTATTTGTGTGCACCTCCAGTATCTATAACTGATTAAAAATGTGGGTTTTGAATAATTCAAGTGATTGGGCATTTTGAATATGGGGTGGGAGTTTGTTCCAGAGGGCGGGGGCAATCAATGAAATGGCACGGTCACCATAACTGGTTTTTGTTTGTGGGCCGGGAATTAATTGCATGGAGGAAGATGAACGGAGGGATCTGGCAGACTAGGTCAAGAAAATAGTTAGGGGCAAGGTTATGTGTTATTTTGGATATATCTGAGGTTGGATAGTTGTTATGCCCATGAAAAATCCCTTTTAGAAAAGGAGCAATGTCTGTGAAACTTGGTAGCTAGTGCAAAGAAAATCTAGGGGTGGGAGATAGGGATCTGTCAAGGTATGATACTTCACAGTTTTAGAGTACATGCTATTTTAAGGAATATATATCATGTTTAAAAACCTTACACTTTGTGTGCTACACCATTTATATACAATATACAAATAAAACAGTTTTTGTGTTTCCAGAGTCCGAATAATATCAACTTCATGAGAAAGTTGAGTTCTGGGAAGAGGTGAAAAATAAGTTGTCAGCATTATCGTTGTTATTATGCAAGTATGGAAGAACATCAGATAAAAAATGTTCCCTGAAAAGCATGGCTCTTCAAATGCCTTAATATTTTAAATATGGCATGTAACAGCATAAAAATCGGAACAGATTTTTATGTCACGTGTTCGTGTAGTCCCATATACATCTCTCTGTGTACAGTGATTGTAACTTTACCAAGACTGGGCCAAATTTCTTATCATTTTGAAGATTCCAGACCCTTGCAGACACACCAATACTTGTATGCTACATGATCAACTTTTTCTGATCGATTCCACACTGCTTCTTTCACAATGCAATCGCATGACTAGAACTCAACTTTATCTTTAATTCATATTAGTAAATGTCAAAATAAAGTAGAATGAATATAAAATCCTGTGGTGAACATGGTTGATGTGGAATATTGAATAGTATCTTAACCCATTGCCTGCGGAAAGGCTCCTGTGTCAGAGGCTATGGGAATAGGAAAATTCAGTTGTCAATGCGTTAAGTACTATACATGTGATCATCATCACTGTCATCATCAACTTCATAATCATCTTCATTATTAATGTTAACAGCATCATTATCATCGTCATCGTCATAATCATCGATCACCATGATCATTATCCTTAATGTCATTACCATTGTCATTACTCTCATCATCACTGTTGTTATCACTATCATAATCACTTTCTTAATCATAATAATAATAATGATAATAATACTCAGCTTTTATATTGCGCGAATTACAATTAAGTCTCTAAGCGCTTCAAAACTTGGAGATTATTACCCCGGCTTAAGCTGTGCTGCCATTACGGCGCTCTAGCATTTCAAGGAATTAATTCCTGCCAGGTACCCATTTACATCACCTGGGTTGAGTGTGGCAAATTTAGATCAATGTCATTACCAAAGTCATTACTTTCATAATCGTTTGTTATTTTCCCATCCCAATTGTTATGGTTCAGGTATCAAAGATCGCAAGGGCAGCCTGGATTGTCAAAAATGTGACCGAAGCTTCCTGGATAAGACTCAGCTGCGACACCACCTCAAGGAGGCCCACCCCTCTCTGCGATGCCTAGACAAGATGCACAAGTGTAACGTGTGTTCCCACGTGTACTCGTCATCGTCCAAGCTGCGTACCCACCTGCTGACCCACCTAGGGGTCAAGCCTCACCGGTGTAAAGTCTGTCATAAGGGTTTCACAGACCGCAGCAACCTCAGGGCTCACTCACTTATACACACAGGTAGGATATTCATTTCCACAGTGTGGAAAGCAAATCTTGCCCAAGGTTTTGAGTGTTGAAGGCTGTTTTTATTTTTAACATTAGCCATGCTATTCTCTGTACATAGAAATGTTCCAGTAGGTTGGCCTTTTAAAATGGATTTTCCTTTGTGGCTTCTTTCCTTTTTTGCAGAATGTGAATATCTTCATCATTGTTTCTGTTATATTTATATAATATGGACTGGCCTTGAGGGAGATACAACAAACTAGACTCATATTGCCCCGAGTCAAAGACGAGGGCAATATGGGCCTTGTGAGGGCAATATATGTGGTATCTCCCGAAAGTTAAGCCAGTCAATATTGTTATTGTGATCCAAATCAGACATCTAGAGCAAATACATAAATCAACCATGACAATCTCAAAGAACTGAAGAAACTTTTTCAAACCAGCACTGTGCATCCAGTGCTTGACAAATTTTTGATACACTGCAATCAGTGTGCCTTTGGTGTGATATTACGTCACAAAAGAGTGCGCGCAAAGTGTGCAGGTTCTCGAACGCATAATAGATGCGCAATGAAACTGAAAAAACATGGCGCGGTGAATATGAGACTTTATTTCCTGCTTTTTTAACATGTAAAGGCCATAGGCTTTTTCATGAGAGGGTTATATGGTCTTATATTTACTGATTAGCTCTTTTAGGATTACAAGAAGTGTAATATGATGTTGTAAAACCACTGCTCAGATGTCTGATACGGGTAATAATACCATTTGTTGTGATTTAAACAAGTTGTTTAAAGTTGTTTTGTATTTTTATTGCAAAGTGAGAAAAAAAAAGGTTTAACAGAATGTCTGTACATTGATAGTGTATATCTCTCTTCCAGAAACAGACAAAGTTAGCTCAATATCCATATACCATTCGCTGTCAATGTTATTATTTTTTTGTCATTTTTACTGTTATTTCTTTTGCTCACTGTTCTAGGAGTGAAACAATTCACCTGCCAAGCCTGCAACAAGTCTTTCCGGCAGAAGATCCATCTGGTATCTCATCAGGTCACTCATACAGGCAAAAGGGACCTTCAATGCTTCGTCTGTGAGAAGATGTTTGCCAGACACAGCGACCTCAGCTATCACATGAAACAACACAGAGAAGTCAAGAAAGTGAGTTCCATTATCATCTTCTGCTTGGTTAATTGAGGTGGGGTTGGGGTTGGAGATTATGTTTTCCTTCTTCATCCCATTGTCTATCAAACTCATACTGTATCCCACTTGAGGTATTACGCCTATTACCTCATCATTTATGTAATCTGTCCTTTTTATGCCTCCGTTACGAAGTATCCGGAGGCATTATGTTTTCGGGTTGTCCGTCCGTCCGTACGTCCGTCCGTACGTACGTCCGTACGTCCCGTTCTCGTGATCGCGTTATCTGAAGAACCAGTTGATGGATTCCTGCCAAACTTTGGTCATGTATGTATCTTGCAAAGCCGATGAACTGATTAGATTTTGGGGTCACGAGGTCAAAGGTCAAAGGTCACAGGGCTCATTATGTATGCAAAACAGCTCGTGATCACGTTATCTCAAGAACCGATTGATGGATTCCAGCCAAACTTTGGTCATGTATGTATCTTGCAGAGCCGATAAACTGATTAGATTTTGGGGTCACGAGGTGAAAGGTCAAAGGTCACAGGGCTCATTATGTATGCAAAAACAGCTCGTGATCGCGTTATCTCAAGAACCGATTGATAGATTCCTGCCAAACTTTGGTCGTGTATGTATCTTGCAGAGCCAATGAACTGATTAGATTTTGGGGTCACGAGTTCAAAGGTCAAAGGTCACAGGGCTCATTATGTATGCAAAAACAGCTCGTGATCGCGTTATCTGAAGAACCGATTGATGGATTCCTGCCAAACTTAGATCATGTATGTATCGTGCAGAGCCAATGAACTGATTAGATTCTTGGGTCATGAGGTCAAAGTTCAAAGGTCACAGGGCTCATTATGTATGCAAAAATAGCTTGTGAACGCATTCTCATTAGAACTGACAGATGGATTACTAGTTAACTCAGGACATCTTGCAGAGCCAATGAACTGAGTAGATTTTAGGGTCATGAGGTCAAAGATCAAAGGGTCATATATGTATATGAGAAATTGCTTGTAATCATGATATTCTGAGAACCTGTTAAAGGTATTACAAAGTTTTGGTATGGGGTCATGAATTTGGTTCAAATTAATATACTGGAAGCATATGCGTTCCTACAATATTCATTGATCGTTGGGCGGTTGAAATCGAGTCTAAAGTTATGAAATTATAAATAATAAACTCTTTACGTTGTATAGCTCCCTCTCAAGGTCAAGATATTAATTTAGCTATGAAACAATGTTTCTTGACTAAAATCGACCGATTAGCTATTCCCGTTTGAAAATGATATATCACAACTACATATTCTGAGATTTTCATGGTCGCAGCTACCATTGCACGTCCATAGGCGCTATTTGAAATTTATCAAAATTTACCGGGAGCACCGGTAAATGTTTATATTCAATTTTTCTCAAAAACAGAAGTGTTTTAGGGGCTATTTTTTTTAGTGCTTTTAATACATCCAGAGGGGCATCCAAATATATCAAAATTGTAAAGATTCACTATCCACCCAATTTTCAAAATTTCCCAAAACTTTGTATTACCTTTAATGGATTACAATTGAACTTGAATTTGAAAAATTTCTTCTGTTTTGGTCTGTAAAATTGCTCTTTGAAGGAGGCATCATTTTCGACTGCGCGCAGTCGAAGTTCCATCTAGTTTGTGGTCAGCCTCTCTTCCTCCTTCCCCTCTTATGCTTCTCTATTTATCAAGTCATTGAACTCTCTCCTCTCTTCTCTACATTTTAGTTATAGATGAGTTGTCCTGTATGTGAAAGAAAATATTGGAAGGGCTTTGAGCTGATAGGGCAATAATAATAATAATAATGGTGGCTTCTTATATAGCGCACATGTCCGTCACGTTGTGACGCTCCTGGCGCTGCCCCGATTATTACCCTGGCAATGACTGTTCAGAGCTCAATATGCACATAAGAAGTCAACAAATATTCTCTTTTTATGTTGTTACAGGTGAGCTGTCCTGTATGTGATAGAAGATTTTACAAGGACTCCCAGCTGATGAGGCACATGAAGATCCATAGCGGACAGAGGGACCACCAGTGCCATCTCTGCGGCAAAGGCTTCATCACCAAGTACCACCTTAGCAGGCACCTGAAGTCATGTGAGCGGTATGAACGCTTCAGACGGAAGCCGTGGCCCGGAAGCAGCAGCTTGGAAAACATGACTGGAGTGGTTAGTAGTACAAGTGATGAAAGACATCTTGTGAGACCCATGGCACCAGAAGAGGCTGTTGAACAGCAAAAGTACATTCCTGCAAGGAGAAGACATCAAATAGAGGAGGTTCAGGAAGTGACATCTTCTAGGGTTTTGAGAAGCTCTCGTGGAAGACCTATCAGACCAAAGCCTGTTCCTACATATATGGCTGAGTTGGTAAGTCTACCTTCGAGAGGGCTGGGCAGCGCAAAGAGAAAGAAGAGAGTGCCAAGGAAAGTCAGCCGTCTGCCTGATGCTGATCCTGATTGTGGTTCTATGGCAACCCACACTGTTTCTGTGACGTTGTATGAAGTGCAAAGTGATAGTTCCCAAGCAATTAGGCAAGCTATAGGCCAACCGACATCTAGTCTGGGACGGTTGGTGCATGACACCATTTCAGAGGAGACCAAGGAGACAATACCTTCTGATCATTCTGCATCCATTTCTGTGTATGGTGTCCGAGGTGAGGAGACAGAAGGTAGTACTGATCCAAGCGCCGATCAGCAGCAGCCATGCAGTACTCTGTCTCAGCTTGCCATTTCCGTTCCTCAAGAGTCACCTATAGTTCTTGACTGTGACAACTTTGTTTCGTCTTCATCAGTCACACGATCGCACCTGGAATCATCCTATCCCTACACCTCAAGTGATACTCCAGGGGATGATGAGATCCACGATGGCTCCCTGACGACACCGCTCTTTGACCTTGGTGAGAGTCCATCAATGTCTTCTGCTGTCCAGTCTATGCCGGCGTACAACTCTCAATCCTTCTCACTCGAGGAGGAGGACGACAGCCATTCGGACGCGTTTGCTGGATCTCAAGAACACTGCAGTTCTGCTCGCTCTTTATTCATGACAGATGCTGCCATTTCAGACTCCGTGGCAAGGAGCTCCTCGCAGAGCCTGAACCACCAGACACATGTGGACTCTCTAGCTGAAGACAACCATGCAGATGCCTTCTCGGGAGGGTCTCGGGCGCACTGTTCTTCTGCCCAATCGCTCTTCATGACTGATTCTACGATGCCCGACTCTGTCGCCAGCACATCATCCCAGAGCCTGGGACATCAGGCTCATGGAAGCTCCCTTGCAGAAGATTCTCTCTTCTCCATGGACCCCTCTGATGAGGCTGGGACATCACTACCCCAACACACTGGAGACAGTATGAATGACATCGGTGTAGACTTGAGAGCCATTGAACGGGTGCTAGACTCAGATGATGAAGAACAATGCACTGACGAAAGAAGGGGAGATTCCCCATCAGAGAACATAGAGGAATGAATATTATTTTTTTAATTTTATTATTATTATACAGTTTTATTTAGGCAGATTCCTTGAAAAGATGAAGAGCTCAAGCTTTGTGGTATGTGGCTGAAGTTGGTAAGCTACAGTATATTACCATGTGATATGTAATTACCTGAATTGCAGATTTACAAACATTAATGTTTTTGGTGGGGGGGGGGGGGCATGAGGGGTTGCAATAACACTTGATGTTTTATATGAATGTTCCAGTGCAATTAGACCAACACAGACAAAGTAATGGTCTCTCCCTGAAAATTCTGAAGTTCCCAGAAATGAAAGCCAAACTGTCAACTCTTGCCACTGATCATTATCCAAGACCATCATGTTTCTGTTCATAATTTATATCATATTCAAATCTATTCATGGATAAGTATGTAAAAATCTTATTCTGTAATATACACTTGGCAAAATACTCAAGTGGACACTGTAGTGAAATATTTAAATGATTATTTGATATAAACTTATCTTTCATATATGAAAATAAACATGAATAACTAATCTTTAATTTCAAATGCAAGAGGAATCATACCATGCCTGCATGAGTGAGCAAAGCCATTTAACAATAAATGGGTCTTTAAGAGAAAAATTGCAAACATGGGGCATCTGGCCATTCAAATGTTGATGAGCATTGGAGGTATCCAATGGCTCGTTCATGATCTTGGATGGAAAGGAGCGTCATCTTGACCTTGCTTCTCAAAACCATGCAATCCTGAGCCTACATTTGACGTCCAGAGCTCAATTCTCCTTGTTTTTCCTTATTCTTTGATTTCATGGTTGAACAAGAATGGCTTACATATGCACATGTTCATTAACGTTTGAATAGCTGCTTGCTCTTTTTTGTATTTTTTTTAATCAGACCCTCTATTAAACGGTTAAATAAACTTGCATATCCAAGTGTGAAAGTTAAAAACTTGATCGTAATTGAAGTTGGTAGTCCGATACAGTACTACATTTTTCTATAATTTGACATATATTTTATTATTTTTTATCGACCATTTATATGAAAATTTTGTACAATAAAAAATGTCCTTTTGCTGAGTGTATTTTAAACAGTAAAACTGCAATGTTGTCAATGTCCATCTAATGTGCCCATTGTAAAAAAGTGTACAAGTCTAAGATTCTTCACATCCCATGGAAAATATGACATCATTCATCTTATGGTAACATAGTAACCTGGGTGCTATTGATATCTTAACCAATTTCCTTAGGGAATACACTGGTTCCATGTTTTTTTTCTTTGCCTGATCAGAGGATTTATTAGGTATACATGTTTTCCATTCAAAGCTACAATGATACAAATCAAACTAACATAATCACAAAAGCATCGTACTTGGCATAACAAAGAATTGAAATTTAGTTTTTGCAAAGCATTTGATTATCATTAACACAAGAAATATATTGACGACTTTAAGTTTCTTCTTTTGTGGGTGTATGACTCCACGGTGTGGTAGATACCAAACACGGCCATCATCCCTCTTTGTTTCATGTGCGGGCACCTTCTCCATATAAGCTTTGTTATGCATCTTCTTCACACATTCGGTGTAGTCCTGTCTGAAATCCGACTGCCTCTCAAACCTTTTCTTCAAGTGAGCCGCCCTCTGCGTTGCCTGACTCTGATTGTTAGGAAGTTTAACTTCCTCTCTTTTCATAGGCAAACCAATTTCGAAATGTCCATCATCTTGCTGCTTAGTTGACTTCTCAACTTTCTTGATGAAGGACAAGTCCTCTTGCAACTTCTCTTGTTTGTCGTTGATAATCCTCATTAAAGTCCTGATTGAACAGACTTTCGAGTTGTTGATCTATGTTTGTCTTGGCCTTTACTCTGTGAGAATATGAACTGTATGTTGCCTGGCCTGATCCTTAGTTGCTCTGTACACTATCCAGCCGAGAGCGGTCTTACATGCGAAAGGGCCGTTGACCTCGACTGGTTCCATGGCCCTGGGAATATTACTTCCTATTAACAGACCAACATGCACATCTTCATCTGAGGTCGGCAGCTGGATGTCTTGAAGGTATGGCCATTTCACGAGGTCTCCTTCTCTTGGTATGTCATCTTCTGACACTGGTATTTGCTCTCGAGCATATACTTCAGGAAGGTTTATGCTGTTCTGTCCATGTAAATCAGTAATTTCCAGATTGCTTATGATATGGCTTGACACCACCTTCTCATCGGTCATGGTTGACATGTGAATGTTCATCTTTTTTCCTTTAACCTTCAGGTCTCTAGCCAATGCATCCGTGCAAAAAACTGCATTGCTTCCTGAATCAATCAATGCATATGTCTTCAGTTGGACCTGTGTGTCATGCGAACGAATCAGCACTGGAACTACTCCAGGTAGTACGTCAGCTGACTCAGCTCTGGAATCGATATAACTGCACTTGATATTCCTTGCCGTTGCTTGTTGGCGGTCATCTAAATTTCCATCATCATTTTCATGATTGTTTATCTGTGTCTCTACTGAAGGAGTCAACGTTGCTTCTGCCTTTTGGGGCTGCAGTCTGACATGCTGCCTGTCAGAATTGTTGCTATCTTGACTGTTACTGTTAGAATTACCCTTCCAGTCTCTGTGTAACGTTGTCGGATGTAGCCTGTTGCATTTGCTGCATTTTAGTTTCCTTCTGCAATCTTTGGCAATATGCCTGGCCTTCTATTCAGACAGTTGAAACATATCCCAGTTTTCTTACAGAAGGTTATCCTGTCATCATAAGGCTTTGATGATAACACTTTACATTCCTCGATTTGATGGCTCTCATCATTACAGAAAGTGCAAATTTCTTTTCCTCCTTCCATTATTCCAACTTTTATAGTTGTGTCATTGCTGGCTGTATGTGAAGACTCTTGATCACTTCCACTTGTCTTTGTGTCTTGTCTCATAGCCGTGTTAAGGCTGGCCTTATGTGAAGCTGCAGACTTTCCCAGCCTTCCAGGTGTTCTTCTCTGACTCTGTGACTGTGTGTATTTCAGGTCCCCGTAAGCTGGGTTTGTCATAATCCTGGTCTGTTGGGCAATGATCAGGCCTGCACATCACCAAATGTAATTCTCCTTTGCCGTTCTTCTACAATGTCATCAGCTTTGTACCTCCACTTATCTCTTAACTTAAAAGGCAACCTTCCTATGACCATATCTTTACATTTTGTGTGTGATTTACTTCTATTTCCATGTTTCAAATCTATTGCCCTGTTATACAGTTCTGTTATGAATGTGGAATACTTGTGAAACTCCTCTCCATCTTCTGACTTGATTTCAGGCCATTGTGAAGCTTTCCTCTTCATAGCTTCCATTATCTTCTGTTTATCTCCAAACTTCTGTCTTAGCAGCTTCTTTGTCTTTAGGTAGCCTGCTTCACTTGATCCATACATACAGCTCTTGACGATGGATTTTCGATGAAATAGCGACAAATCATCGTGTAGAGCGTAACTTGCGTTTAATTGCAAATTTGCAAGTAATTAAACACAAGACTTGCGCTTGATTTTAGGGATTTGCGTTTAAACGCAACCTTCTTGCAACGCCCCAAAAGAGCGTGACTAACTCTTGGCTCATCCTTGTGCAGATTACCCATATGTCTTGTTAGTTTTTCTCTGCAACCTTTATAACAAAAGGGGGATATTCTATTTGGTTTCTTGTATGAAACTTGGTTCTGATTTGACCGACTCTAGCTGCATCGACTGGCTCTGCTTTAAGCGACTCTGGTTTGATTGATGATGTTGATTTGCCTGATTCTGGTTAGACTATAGATTCTGCTATAACTGAGCCCTATGGTAACGAGTGTACTTCCAATTCTGGCAATAAAAGTCTTAATGGAAAGTCATTACTTTTTTATAACTTATGATCACTAATTGATTATTACCAGTTAAAATAAAATTGTATAGCACCCAATATGAGTGGGCCAGGTTTTTATTTTTTATTCAGTGCTCTGATTTTTAGACAAGTTTGAAATGCATCATACCTAAGAACTGTTTTTCAGCTTCCTAACTGGAATCCTGTGCATCACCCTCCAAATGATAGCAAAAGTGGGTTTACAAAACCCTTGAAATATTAATAATTTTTAAAGACTTTGATAGAAAGTCTATGTCCAAAATTGAACGGGTTTGGCTGGGTAAAGTTAAAGGAAACAAATATTCAGTGTGACATAAATGATATAAATATATTTATAACTTATCACTCATTGATTATAACCAGGTAAAATTGTATCGCACCTATATGAATCAATATCGTCTCTGCAGCTTTTACACACATTGAAAAGGGATACCATTACAACATAAGTACAGCAACATAATATCAATTGTTCCAATCATAAAAACTATAACTTTAACACCTGGGGATTGACAAAAAAAAACTTGAGATGTTTTTTGAAAAGATCTACTGAGGGAACTAGTTTTAGGGCCGAGTTAATGTTATTCCTTGGGAGCGTTTCACAAGACTAATATCGACTTTAAGTTAGACTTAATTATGGCAGGCCATTTATGCCGTTGGTTGCTCTCACCACTGGTCTCTCGATTATGTTCTTTAGATAATATTTTTCCTTCAATGATGAACTATCAAAAAAGCTAAATTCTGAAAAAGGTACATTTCATCAGTATAATACAAGAACCAGGGGAATATACGCTTGCCACTATATTCAAATAGAATTTTTTTCTTTCAAGAAGCACTATAACATTTATTGGAACGAAATGCTGGAATACTGTCCCAAATGATTTGAAACTGTGTCCAACGTTGTTAAATTTCAAAAAGAAATTTAAAAAAATCTTATCTGCTGTGCAATAGCATTTAAAAACCCATGCATGTAAACTGTATCTTTCTCTTCCATGATTTTTCTAGTATTACTTTACACGGGGATAACCGTATTAGCTAAGCCTTTATTTGGCTGCTATAGTGATCCCCCAAATATCAAATATCCAAGTGTACAGATAATTCTTACCTTCTCCTTTTCGTATGTTATTGTTGAATATTTTGTGTATATATAGTTTGTCTGTAATTTGGATATCATGTATTTTTCTATATATTAGGCCTACATGTATATTGTTTTTTTCTTGTTTTTTATCTTTGAATGTGGAAATCAATAAAGAAATGAAATGAAATTTTGCAAATATATATATTTCAGTAGAAGAAAGAGTTTCCTGGGAGGTGTTTCACAAAGATCCTAAGTTGAACTTATCTCTAAATTGGACTTAACAATAATGGAAAGCCGTTAGCATCATTGAAAATATTTTATAAAAGTTCTTATAAAAGGCATAAAATGTTGTTTTCAAATCATTCATATTTTCTATTATCATTGGAGAATTCATGTTATTGATGTGGAATTTATGAAAAGTCTAAGGTACTTCAAATTTTGCTTTAAAATATATTTATTTTAAGGCTACAAATGGCTCTCCATAATGTTTAAGTCCAAATTAGAGTTAAGTTCGACTTAAAATCTTTGTAAAACACCCCTGGTATTTCTCTGACTACCTCATTGCGTTTATATGTAGAAATCTGCAAAGAAAAGAAATATCAGTACTGTAAAATACACAAAGGGTAACTACAACACATCGGAGAAAGAACAGTTGCCTGTGTTTAAGCAACATACAAAAACAAGAGCAAAAATATATGGAAGATTTCCTAAGTTATACGATCGGAAATCACATTTTCACAGACAAAATGTTAAAGTAATGAGCCGTGGCCATTGAACTTTGACCTAGAGAAATCATTGTTTAACTTACAGGTTGTCTTTCCCTGCGTCCATCTGTTGGCAGATTTTGTTACCAACTTTGATACATGTATATCGTGGCCGTGAAGTGCGGAGATGGGACGGTCAGCGACTTTACGTTTTACACTGTAGTTCCGTCATTTTCACGATAAGTGAGTAAAACCGGGCTGCAGCAAAGACTACATGTACAACTGGGCGTTGTGGCGTGCGCCTGTAATCCAAGCTGCGTGGGGGAAGTTACGAATTGATTCAAAGGTTGAAATAGGCTCCCAAACGGCCACAATTATTTATTGCCTGAACTTGATCATCATCAGCAGCAGCCAACATCATCATCTCTCTCTCTCTCTCTTGGTTGATCCCTCCACTTTCTTTGGAGATTTCTTGGGTGATTTTATCGTCTTACACTATAGTACAGTTACACTACAAAAAATCCACATGTGGGACTAGTCTACATCTATCTACTATCTGTGAGACGTATGATAAAACGTTTTTTTATTTTAAATTTTTCATTTACATTCCTGCAATGGATCAGGAAGCGTTGTTTGCGTAATGTCTTCCATGGCAGATTATGACATAAATCAACCATTAATGAAATATAACGTCAAGAATGCGAGAATAACCTGGCAAGTTCAGATCAGGCGCGCTGTTCATGAAGTACTAGTCTTTGCTGCAGCCCGGTTTTACTCACTTATCGTGAAAATGACGGAACTACAGTGTAAAACGTAAAGTCGCGGACGGTCATCCCCTTTCCTAACACTTTCCTAACACTTTCCTAACAATTCCTAACAATTCCTAACACTTTCCTAACACTTTCCTAACACTTTCCTAACAATTCCTAACAATTCCTAACACTTTCCGAACACTTTCCGAACTTCCCTACAAAGTGAGTACTTGTTCTGGCCGAGTGGATATGTCACCGGACTGTGGATCACAAGGTCCCCGGTTCAAGTCCCACCGCGGCACTAATGTCCTTTGGCAAGACATTGATCTACATTTGCCACTCTCCACCCAGGTGTTAAATGGGTACCCGGTAAGATGCGAAAGCTAATGTGCTTTAATAGATTAGCAAGTGTGCGCTTGTAAAATTGACGCCTGGCTGGAATGCTCCCCAGGGAGCGGAGAATGTGCATACATTGTGTGCGGGTAAGCCTGAATCCGACGACCGAGGTAATAATATGATCGCAGGGCCCTCAGGGAGAACAGTATGAATACTGATGAGGCTACCCTGGGTAAACAAGACTATATTATTATTATTATATCCAAACTAGGCGTATGAGAGAGAGGATGATGAGGCAAGAAAAGATTATCACATGTAATTTTGGGGTAACTGTCAGAAGTCATAGGTCAAGGATTGATGCCATTTTTATAAGATTTGTATATCTATAGAACAATATGATGAGGGCGTTCAATTAAACTTACATAAGTGAATGACCACAAGGACTATGGTGAAATGTAGGGGATTAAAGGGCAAGGGTCATAGGTCAAGTTTGAGTTCCTAAAGCAGTTTCCATATCAAACCTTGAAATTAGTCTTAAGTTCTTCATAGCATCTTTCAATCGTAGCATTTCAACGATAAATATATCTCGTTAAAACATTTGCTTATTTCAAGTTTTGAAATGTAACCTACTCTGAACTATTCACAATCGATCGTCATTTAGGGTCGTTGCCAACACATCCATTGTAAGTTTAACAAGTTCTTGCCTTTTTTGTGTGATTATTCTAACGCTTGAAGAATTTGATAATTCTCTAATCTAATTTTCCTCTATATTATTGTGTTTGGCAATTTTTTTGCTGCCAGTTACCAGAGCAACGGCACAATTCCCAGTTAAATATGATATAAAATTGGATTTGAGAACCCGAATGCCCCCCCCCCCATCCAAAAAAGGTTGTTTTATAAGTTTTCTCTCATGCCGATATTACATATTCACAGTCATATAGTATGCACATTATATAATATGTCTAAAAGGGTAATCAAATTGATTTTTTTTATCTAGGGCAAAACCTTGAGGAACTCAAAACAACTCAAATGCAGTGTACTCATATAATTCACGTGGTAGGGCACACAACATATTATGACTGTCTCTCGAACATCTAACTATTGCGTACCTCAGGCTCACATGTCTCGTATTAGGTATTTCTCCGTTATTTCTTTTCCTCATTAGTAGGCCTATCGAAGACGATACTCGATACAGCCACATGCTTACAATAAAACGTATTTTGAGACAAGTTTCAATGTATCCAGATCATTTTTGTTTCCATATTATTTTGATGCTGCAATCATTTACTTTTGTGAATATTCCCACCATATTTTATAATTTACAGAGTACATTTCAACACAAGTTTACTTACTGGATTTTCTAAAGATAGAGATTTTTTTATTTTCAAAATGAGCTATTCCAATGTTTCTGGCACCTATAGGAAAGTTTAAAAATTGTGTAAAATTACTGTCTATTAAAGTAAATAATAAATAAATACCTACATCTTAGATGATGTAAATTACAAAATTAAAGTTCCCGAAATTATCTACTCCTTTTAAAAAAATAAGAAAAAAATCGTAAGCCCGTAGACATCTCATTTGATACATTTAATTCTGTTAAATACTTTTGCGCAAGGCGATTTTTGCACTCTTGCAAACAATGCCTCATGTTCATCCAAGTATGAACACATACCACACAAAAATGATACCAAACGATTCGGGATATAACACTCTTTTTAAACATGTATGACAACCTTTCGTTCATATAGCTGACTTTTGAAATAAATTACAATTTTCTGAGTGTCATTTTTTTTTTGACTCACGGTACAAGGGGTTTATAAATTAAACAAACATAAACATTCTGACTGTTATCATTGTTAATATCGACAAAGTGAGAATTAAATACTATTATTATTATCATCATTTCGTTGAGTGAATAACAATATTATCTCAACGTTTGTGTAGTCTGTTCTTACACAAATAGGGAATAACCAAGCAGGTATGGCAAAGTAAGTTCAGTTAATCACGTTTCGATTACCCGAACACATCAAATTAATTAGGCGAGGGTACAATCGAAATTTCTTTGTAGGCTTCTTGAATTGAAATTAATAATAGAAAATGTTGGATCGTTTAGCTCACCTTCATGACTAAATTGACATCACTTTTTAATTCAGCTTTTCTTGAGAACGTGACATTTTTGTTTTTCATCCTTGATTTGTAATCATCCTTTATAGTTGTTATTCTAATTAGCACTTGCTTGTAGTGTGCTTGGTGGTAACGTTAAATAATCATACGAGTACGTCACATAATGGAATCTCTAAAAAAAAAGGGAAAAAAAGATGGAGAGGGTGAGAGAGAGAGAGGGAAGGAGGACGAATGAGAGAGAGAGAAATGAGAGAGGGAGGTAGAGAGAGAGAGAGAGAGGGGGGCTATAATAGTGAGAGAGATAGAGAGGTAAGGAGGAAGAATGAGAGAGAGAAAAAGAGAGAGAGGGAGGGAGAGAGATAGAGAGGGAAGGAGGAAGAATGAGAGAGAGAAAAAGAGAGAGAGGGAGGGAGAGAGAAAGAGGGGGCTATATAGTGAGAGAGATAGGGCGTGTTTATGCTTAACGTTTTCTGGCCAGAATCAGTCATCTGTTACGCGTTTAGTTTAAAACATGGTTGCGTCCATGCACACTTTTGTAGAATCACCGAAAAACGGCGATCACGATCACCGATCGTAAACTCACAAAAAGATGCGTTTACAATTTGTAAACGCGTTTAAATGGGGTCAACGCACTGACCTCTAGTGGTTCTACGTAGCATGCACAATGAAGGTTTGCGAATCCAGCTGGAAGACCAATTAAGGCCACACAGGGAGAATCGCCTGGAGGAGCCTGAGAAGTGAGCATAAACAGTACACCGTGGAACTGCGATTACGGTGAGCGTTTACGATGAGCGTTACAAATCGCTCATTCTGCCTTAAACATTTAAGCTTAAACGCACCCTTAGAGAAGTGAGGAGGAAGAATGAGAGTGAGAGAGTGAGAGAGTGAGAGAGAGAGAGGGGATGGGCTATAGTGAGAGAGGTAGAGAGGGAAGAATGAGAGAGAGAGAGAGAGAGAGAGAGAGAGAGAGGGAGGGAGAGAGAGAGAGGGGGGAGGGAGAGAGGGAAGAATGAGAGAGAGAGAGAGAGAGAGGGGGAGGGAGAGAGAGAGAGAGAGAGAGAATGCAATTGATGAGACTTCTTGTCATGTATAATTCAGAATTACAACTTACTTGAAAAGGAGTTCAATCAAAAGGGGATTAACGCAATAACGCATATGATTTTGACGTCAAGTTAATACAAAGGACGATGAAGTATTTGATATACTTGAAGAAAACCTGTAATATTCAATCACTCTTCAAATTGAAAGGACTGAAAGCTTTGATCTCTTTTGAGATGGACCTCCGTGAATGATTGGACAACAAAAAGTATTAATAATATTCATTCGTGCATTTGTAGAATATAATTTTTTGTTGATCTATTTCTCTTTTGTTCTTTATTTTTAAAATCTATTCATAACTGACAAAAGTACAATTAATATTTTATCGTAGTTTACATGAACTGCGCATATTTCTTCTAGATTTTTGGAAATACCCTGTTAAAAAAAATCAGTTAAAACACAAACAAACAAAATCAACAAAACAAAAACAGAGACCAAAGCAAAAGGAAAAAAAGAACAAAAGAACAACTGGAGCAAAACAAACACAAAAGAAATCCAAGAAAAACCCCTGTAAAAACAATGATGACAATGATGATAATAATAAATAACAATTGTAGTAACAGAGCATAGTAACAATGATAATTATAATTATAATAATACTACTACTAATAATAATGATGAAAATGATACATGTTATATATGAAAGTACAACAACATTGCCCTATTTACTTATTTTCGGCAATGTATCACTTCCCCTGTCTGGTTCCGATCCCGGGCATAACTCTTCGTATCACGTTCAATGAGGACTAGGGATTCATTTGGAGTAACAATTCCCTAACCCTAACCTTAGCCCATTGTGGAGCCCACAATCTGCTTACAATGACAGTCCTTCTTCCGCAAATAATTTTATAATGTTTTAAAATGTTTGGGGAAAGTGTTTATGACAGTTTATCTTTTTTGTTGTTGATGAAAATAACGATTTATATATATGTATTTGCTTACTTATGATTCATTGTCAGAAAATACTAATTGTACATTACATTATTATTGTTATCGAAAAATTGTATACTTACATGAATGCAGAAGAAAATAAAAATCAATGCCGCGACCTTTCAAAACAAACAAAGCAACCAAGCAACAAACACAAAAACATGTGAGCTTAGAACCAATATCATCTGTAAGACAAAAATCACTCCTCAGAACAGCAAACAAACATAAGACACACACGAACACTTTTGTTTTTCTCAGTCCTCCAAATAAACAAAACAAAAAACATAAGTAACAATTTCGTGAACATAATCATGCATCATAAACATGTATGTTCCATTAAATAAAGAAATTACACATACATAGCAATTTACATCTCGTAATTATGAACTACGTACGAATAATGAAAATTGGAGGTTGTTATGCCAACATGAAAAAAACCCTCCCCCCCTCCCCATTCACACTGACACGAAGCGTTACGTATTTGTGTATGTGAAGGAATAGTATAAATTTCGGATGCATACTTTATTCGTGTATGTACGTCATGGCAGTGTGTATGGTACCTACCAAACGCAATATATAAAGAGCTGTCAGGATGACTGTACTATCATTCGAAGATGTTTTTTCCATTTCACTCGGAGTTGGAGGTAAGTTTTCTTTAATTAATCATTGTGTTATGTTGCATTCCCTATCACTTTCTTACACTGGAAATGGTTATTTTATGTTTTTCCATCTGAATATGGTTATTGTTATGTTTGTCAATGTCTTATCACGGATATATTTATTAAGGTGCACATATAAGAAACGAAATGAGCAGATTAATTGCCAAATAAAAGTATGGCACATAGTCTCTACTTGGGGGACCACATCGACAACTCTTTATTTTGGAAGCCTGTATGATGTGAAGCTGAGGTTTTGGAAATCAAGAAGGCTTGTGGTCATTAAACTATATTTGCACGATTGCAAAAAAAAAAGGATCGTGCTCTTTATATAATGTTTCCTGGCATCAGGGTTGTGATCAGTAGAAATGTCGGAGTCGAGTGGTCTAAGCACTTCAATTGAAATTCAATGGTCAACCACCCTATTTATCAATGTCATAAATAACATGAGCGAGGAATAATTAAAAAAATGTTACTTAACTAAGATAATAATGTTCAAAATTAAAAACTCTGCTTTTTTATTACAGCCAAGGATTTTTAAAGTTGCGAGAATTATGCAAAGAGGTTGCTAGATTGAATTTATCGGAATGTCAAAGAAACAGTTTTACCAAAATAAATATTATTTTAATTCCATTTGTTGCGACGGCAGGCAGCCAGGGAAAACAAATTCGTTTAATCAGATGATGGAAATGCAAGCATCACTTTTAACAAACAGAACTTTGTTATTCCTTGCTCATTTTTCGTGATTGAGGTGTCATATGAAAGAGCAGAAAATGAACCTTTTAGAAATGTGAATTTTTCTTCGAAATTCAGATACCGCCCGCCAAATGACTTTTTGGTTTCCTTCCTTCAAATTGCTTTTAATTACTCATGCGTGAAATATGCATCATATGACTTACATCAAATGAAAGAAGAGGATCTAAGCTTTACAAATATGTGTCATTTATTAATTATAATTGTGATTGAGTTATGATAAAACATCGATAATTCTCGGATTCGTTTTTTTCTGGGTCGCACTGTATTGCGATTATCTATAAATAATTACAAATCACAAGTTCATTGATTACATATAATAAAAAAAACCATTGTCATTATTCATATTTTAAATGCTATTATTTATGAATAATCACATTCACATTTTCATTTATTTATAAATAATTACAATACGAAATGTAATCATTTATAAATAATTAAATTCCCATTTTCATTGTTTATGAATAATTGCAATTAACTTCTCCATTTATACACTGTTGGTCATAATGGTGGAATATTTATTTTTTACCCCAGTTTAGGGAAGGATTTTAAAAAATTATTTATTTCTATTAGATCTAGATAATGGCATACATCCTCAGATTTTATTGAATATTAATTTGCGAGTGTTTGTTTTGCGTGACTGCTAAATCATATGTGTGCTACTATGCTAATCAGCTAGGGAACCTACGTCCTTAAATCATAATTGACAGTAATGAGGATTAATGCCTCACAAAAGGGCACTAATATAGCTGATCGACACGATTTTTATCCTGGGGCCTCACAGTAACGAGGCCATTGCTTAGCCCCTGAATCATGACTGTACGCAGTGTTTGCTAGGGTACGCGGCCGCCCCCACAAATCCCCCAAAACGAAGAAAATGCAATGAATTGTCAGAAATTCATTGCATTTTCCCCCGGCCCCCAACAGAAAAAATTCTTCTGTAGGGCCATGCATTATGGTTCAAGGCATGGCCACACAGAGGAATTTTTTCTGTTGGGGGCCGGGGGAAAATGCAATGAATTTTTGACAATTCATTGCATTTTCTTCGTTTTGGGGGATTTGTGGGGGCGGCCGCGTACCCTAGCAAACACTGCGTACAGTCATGATTCAGGGGCTAAGCAATGGCCTCGTTACTGTGAGGCCCCAGGATAAAAATCGTGTCGATCAGCTATATTAGTGCCCCTTTGTGAGGTATTAATCCTCATTACTGTCAATTATGATTTAAGGGCGTAGATTCCCTAGCTGATTAGCATAGTAGCACACATATGATTTAGCAGTCACACAAAACAAACACTCGCAAATTAATATTCAATAAAATCTGAGAATGTATGCCATTATCTAGATCTATTAGAAATAAATATTTCTTTTAAATCCTTTCCTAAACTGGGGTAAAAATAATTATTCCACCATTATGACCAACAGTGTATTTACAAACAATAACGATTCCCCTCTTCATTATTATAAATGACAACAATCCACGAACCTATCATATATATATATATATATATATATAAATATAATCAAAAGCGCTTTACATTTTATATATATAATGGAAATGCGATTCTCATTATTTCACGGCGCCTCATATTCAAGTGCCGCCCGTGGTTTGTGCGACTCTGCCACCGAGGCCTGGGGGCGTTTCACAAAACTTGTCATCAGTGACAAATGACAGTTTTTGTTATAAGCTACTGAAATACTTGCTTCTGATTGGTTATCAGCAGAGTTGTCACTGATTTTTGTAATTTGTCATTGAAAAAAGGCTTTATGAAACGGGCCCTGATATATCATAAATATCCCTTTTGGATTGAAGTTTGTACTAATGATGAAATATAATGAAATCGAGATTCAAACAAAAAATCACATTGCAGAAATGGTTGAGGAAAAGGTTTATAAAAATACGTGAAAGCTTACCTTGTCAGTGTACTGAAAATTTAGGCAGACATGTATGTTTGTTGTATAAACCAAGCAGCTTTTCCAACCATGTCACGGCACCCTTTAACGAAATATAAAAGTTTTGCGGCAACCCAATCCCAAATTAATTTACAGAAGATTCTTTTTACATCACTCTGACACTATTCAAGTGCCATATACACATGGGCACATTTTATTTATAACTTTGCGAGCGAGCAAAGCTAGCCATCCCCCAAACAGACAATTTTAATATAGCAAAAATGTTACTGTTGAGCTAAATTTTAAACAGAACATTGTACTGTACATCAGATATATCGTGTGAGTCAACACTTTCACAGCTGTAACGTTGCATTCATAACTAAGTGTCCTGATTAATCTGTGTGCCTTAGGGTCTTTATAATTATTCATTCATTGTTTTGTGAACGGAACTGATGTCTATCTTTTCAACCATACGCAGCCAAAATTCTGCCCAGATAGATAGCTTGAGGCATTATATTTACACGTACGGTCTCGCGGGCCTTCGGTCACATAGACAAATGGGATGATAGGATAGTTATACCGTGTGAGTCAAAAAAAGTTTACACCTAGAAAATTGCTAATTAAAAATCATCTATGAACAGTAAATTATTATACATCTTATGAAAGAGCGTTTTATCCCAAATCATTTGGTATCATTTTTGTGTGGTATGTGTTCACGCTTGGATGAACAGGAGGCATTGTTTGCGAGAGTGCAAAAATAGACTTTCGCCAAAGTGATGCCTACAGTATGTAATATGTTGGGATTAAAGTGAGAGAATGAATTGAATGTATCAAATGAGATGCATTCCATATGCTTTTTGCAGAAGCAAAGTCTCACACACATACACATACACACACACACACACGCGCGCTCGCGCACAGATGTTCGTTCATATTTGATATTCGATATTTGATATGTGTGGCATGATTAATTTTGTTAGGGATGTTATTTGGATCTGCAATGACCGAATTAATACCCAAACCCAATTGTTTTATTCAAACATCACATAAGCAACTTTGGCGCAAGTCGATTTTTGCACTCTCACAAACAATGCCTCTTGTTCATCCAAGCGTGAACACATACCACACAAAATTGATACCAAATGATTCGGGATAAAACACTCTTTCATATGATGTATAATAATTTACTGTTCATAGATGATTTATAAAATAATTAGCAATTTTCTAGGTGTAAACTTATTTTGACTCACACGGTATAACTATCCTATCTTCCCATTTGTCTATTTGAGTTTGACCGAAGGCCCGCGAGACCGTACGTGTAAATATAATACCTCAAGCTATCTATCTGGGCAGAATTTTGGCTGCGTATGGTTGACAAAAATAGACATCAGTTCCGTTCACAAAACAATGAATGAATAATTATAAAGACCCTAAGGCACACAGATTAATCGGGACACTTGGTTATGAATGCAACGTTACAGCTGTGAAAGTGTTGTCATCAAGTTTGATGATGTTAAAGATGCCCTATAAAAGAATGCTCTTATTAGTGATAAAGATTTGTATAGAGTATGCTTGCGGTTGCACTATTCATCTCCCTGCACCATGTGAGAGAGGGGGAGGATTGGGAGACCTGGAAAAGACTCTCGGTAATCTTTCTTTCTTGAGTGCGTGTATAGTCCTGAAAAGGACTGTTGGTTTTCTATCTTAAGTCTATAGTTGAGCTTAAACTGTGAAATAGGGATGGGAGTTGATTGTGAGAATATTTATACATTGTCTAACAAAAAACGAGTGTCTTGTATATTTAATGTCTTTAAACGATGAAATAAAGGTTGCGTGTAGGAAAAATAATTTGAACTAGTAATTGTGAGAATCGCTCTCTGTTTTAGCAAAAAAAAAGAATTAAGGGTGATAGGTTGGAAGATACCTGTTGAGCAGTTGAGTAGAGCTGTCATTGAAGGTTAAAGAGGCAAACAAAAAAGGGCACATTTATAATGAAATTTAGGGCGTTGTGCCTCTATCCCGATTCCATAGCTTTTCATCGCGGCGGTAGCCATATAGGGTACCTGTTACTAAACAAAGCTGCTCCCATTTGACAAATCTATATAGATATGACTAGGTATATAACGGCAAAAGGGCCAACTTCTTCCGCGACAGAGGGAAATATTTGTACGAGGACAATTATTAGAAACGAAAATGGACCCTTTATATCAAAAGTAACAAGGGGAACTTATCATAATTGTAGGGGGTCATTAGTAAGAAGAGGAAAGGGACTCTGTCTTATTATAGATGAAAAAGGGGCGTGTAACAGTAGGAGATACGGTACTTATCAGAGGTGAAAAGCGGGTACTTCTTATACCTAAATAGATGCACTCAGCAGATTTAAAAAGGGGCGTTTATTCAAAGGAATAGGGGAACTTATTATAAAGGAAAGGGGCATTTGTCGAAGTAACATGAGCATTTATCCGCGCTTCGACATGAAAAAGGGGCACTCATTAGATGTGAAAACGGGCAATTCTGAAAAGAAGAGAGGTGCATTTATATTTTAAAGTAAAGGTGGCACTTGTCAAACTAAAAGGGGCATCCATCAGATTTAAATAGGGGCACTAATCGGAGGTGCAAAGCGGCACTTATGAGAAATGGAAAGAGGCACTTATGAGAAAGTAAGAGGAACAATTACCTGTAGGAAAAGGAGGCAATTCTTCACCGTGAAAAGGGGGCACTTGGGCAGGGGCACCTCTAACAATTATCAGTCGGTGTTTGGGGATGACCCCATAATTTGTAAATGGTTTGTGCTGTTGTTATTACAGTTATACTTTTATCTCACTTCGTTGCTTATTAACCGACCTCGTAAGGCAGTGTTCCCAAGACTGATTGATAATATAGGTTAGAGTAGATGTTTTTAAAAGGCAATTAACAATTGCAAAAATATACATTGATATTGTGTTAAGATAAAAGCCCATTTTATTTTGAAAGATATATGATTCCTCTTTCTGTTTAACGTTTTTGATGTAGGCCAGTAATGACTTTATGGTTTGTACTATCGATTTCTTGTTTTCATTTGCGTACTTTTCATTTGTTTTTGTTTGCTTATTTCAATGCAGATCCATCGAAGAGGTACAACGATAGCTCATTTTTAAAAAGCGACTTAGTACATGTATCCGACTTCAACATAATATTATATTTGAAGCCCGATACGTTTCGACAAGAGATTTCTCCTTGTTCCCTTGCTGCATTTCGAGTCAGGTCTATCAAATTTGTAACTGTACAATAATTATTCTCGCTCCCTCTGAGAAAAAGCCTGAAGCCAGCCACAAACATGACGAAGTTTGTTAAACATAGTGTCGGTCGCACAATGTTTCGTACAATGTTGATTTCCATGACAATCATTGCTAATTCAGCTAGATATACCACAGATACTACAGGGCAAACAACATGGATCATCACCGATGCAGATGGTCCAAGTGTACGGCCATCTTCATCGGAAATGATCTTGGGCAATTTTGCTCCGACCGATGCGACGCAGAAGACATCGCCATTGTCCACTGACATGGTGGAAACCTCTATGCTAACATCGCAGAAGGACTTTGTGACGTCGTATCAAAGATCACACCAAACAGAAGACGTACAAGACTTCGTCAGCGAGCTTACCACTATTACTTTCAATTACATATCGACAGAGACAGTTTCCATGGAAACAGGTGGATGGCAATGGGAATTCTCTTGGGATTGGTACATCATCATGCAACTGATCCTGTCACTGGTGGGCGTCTTTGGTAATCTCCTTGTGGTCATTGTATTGATGACCCGCAAGTTCACCTCGAATTCGACAGACATTCTCATAATGGCTCTCACAGTCTCTGACTTGCTGACATCAATTTGTAATATCCCAATTCCACAGGCATCGCAATTACCTGCTTCGATACTAGGAGCCTTGTACTGCCGAATAATTCATTACAAATATCACACTTGGGTGTGTGTCATTACGTCAAGCTTCATCCTCATGGCATTGTCCGTCGAGCGGCTTCTGGCGGTCCACCGTCCTCTGCATTTTCGGAAAATCTTCACCAACCGCCGAGTTTACATTTTCATCCTTTTAACATGGATGTTTTCCCTTCTTTCCTGCAGCTACTACTTCATCGATATCAAGGCCATGTTGCAGGTAAGCTTCTCCAATGAAAGAAATTGTGAAGCGTCTGCATCTGTTCCAGCAAGAATAAAGGCACTGAAATTGTTTACCGTGATCAATTTTGTAATACGTTTGGTAATTCCGACCGTGGTGATGATAGTTACCCAGATAGCAATGGCTTCTATACTGCATCTCAAATCCCGGCATCTTCATGGGCCCGGGTCGCAGCAGTCAGGTCAGTCCTACCACATCGTTGCCAGGAATCGCATCATCAAGCTCATGCTCATTGTGGTGGTCGTCTTCATTCTCTGCTGGGCTCCAAGCCAGATCACATGGGTAATCATCTCTTTTCAAGGATCAGCCAAAGACTACTCCCACAGCACCCTCCGTCAGATCCTGAACTTGGCCACTTTCTTCAACTCCTCCATCAACCCTTTCATCTACACATCGCAGTATCCCAAGTTCCGTTCTGCCCTCAAGGATATTCTAATAGGTAAAACGCAGAAAAATGCGCCAATGTTCGGATCCAACTTATAATATACAAATAAACCTTGTCTTGAGAGGTTCTGGTTGAAACTATGAGCAAGAGGTGACTCCAATAGTACTATTGTGCTGAGGGTCGCAGCCCCGAAGTAAATGGTACTATCGTTGTCACCGAGGCATGGTTTATTTGTTTTATATCCTGAATCAACAACAACAACAACAAAGAATTATTTATTTTAAAAAAATTGAACATTTTAGAATTCATTATATTTATTACAAAAAACAAAAACAAACATTGTATACAAAAAATTAATAATTTGAACAATCTTAATAAAATCTAAGAATTGAAAAAAAATTATTATACAAAATTTCCACTCCAAAATAGTTCTCCCAAATAGTACTTCTATTTCCAAATAGTACTTTTTTCAGAGCAACCTTAAAATGGTTGAAATATTTCTGGTCACGTGAAGAGCTCTCAACCAGTCAAAAACAATACATTTGTTGATGCAGGATATAATATTAATTATGTAACTTTCTCAACCCGGAAACGAAATTCTTGTGGCCATGATTGTGTAACTATTTGCTATAACCTCTCCTCTTCAGCACCATAACAGATCCCTGTGAGCAGAGGGTGACACTCCCGCCCCCCCCCCCGCCCCACTCAAGTGTTATTTAGGGTACGCATATGCGTGTTCCCTCCTTTTGAAGACACCCCCCTAAGTTCGGTGTGTAAAGTCAATACGGGCCGGATTTTTGTGTACTACGAGCCGGACTTTGGTGCGTGAAAAGTACCCCTTTACCGGACATTTTGGGAACACGCGTGCGGTACTTCCGACCCCGGAGTGGGGAAGGGGGGGGGGGGCGGGGTGACACTGTGGGTAGAATATACCACAATTTAGTAGTCACTATCCTATTTTAGTGGGAAAGATATGATACTAGATTAAGCTATCCTCCTCTCACGACCCATACATGAGATCACAGCGGGTAGAATATACACTATCACGTACGCTATCATGCTTTCACGACTCACAGAAGAGATTATAGTTGGTAAAATGTGCCAGTAACTATCCTACTATTACGATCGCGACCTATAACATATGTTTCTTTTTTACTTTATGATCATGGTAGTGATGATTGCTTCTGCTAAAAAAAACATTTCTCCATTCTATTCTCAAACCTTTTAATTAAAAGCTTTTTTCTTCTTTTTATTATTATTATCATTATTTTTATTATTACTACTATTATCATCATGATTATTATAATCATCATAATTATTATTATCATTATTATTTTTATAATTGTATTAATACTTGTTATTGTTATCATCGTTTTATCCGTAATGTATTGAATACTTTAGATGATACTGTAAAAATGTAAAAATGCCAAAATGTAAAAATGTAAAAGTGTAAAAATGTAAAAATGTAAAAATGTAAAAATTTAAAAATTTAAAAAATTAAAAATGCCAGAGGTAAACATTTCAGAGGTACAAAATTAATGTCAGAGGTAAGGGTGAACTCTATACAATCAATGGGCATGATTACATTTGGATTTCACCTTTCCTCTTGATAGATCAACTTATTCAGCTGCATGTAATAACTATGAGCCTACATCCATGCTTGGTTCGAGAATACTTAATAGGGGAGGGGGAGGAGGGGTTCTAGGGGTTGCGGTTCAAAACTAGAGCGACCATTAGGGTGTGTAGGAGTGTCAAATAGAGCTTTCTATAAAAATCTTGAAACGATGCTACGGATTTCACATGGATATTCACCTGTTCTACACATTTTTACACTAGCAGTATAGGGATGTTCCTTTGTCTACCACAGCAATTGTTGAGGGTAGAATGAGGAACTGTATATTTTGTCCTCTTTCTTTCTGTCATGTTCATTTTGAGTAGGCCGGTGACATCTGATATTGTTTCCTCTGACCTTTTTACCTGGTACCGTATTATAGTGTATTTTTGTACATGTATATTTAAATTCAAAGGATAAATTTTGACATGGAGAATTAAAAAGAGGAATATAAAATGTTGCCTGATACCGGAGCTGGGCGTGAACGACACTTTTACTAACTTCTAGTTCCCATCAGCAACTTCACCTCGAGATAATGCGTTTTCCATGTAGGCCTATATTTAAACGAACTATGTAGATCTATGTCTATGTCTATTATATACCAGTGTTAATCCATGTAAACAAACAAACAAATATATACATACATGTATATAACCCTACATGTTTTATTAACAGGACATCTATATAAAACCATCAAAGGTTCATTAACAAGACATCATAAAAACTGGTGTATTACCTAACCCTAACCCTAAACCTATAATCCTAAATTCAAAAAAATGTAACTAATAAAACTAATTACTAATGATTAAACCTATTGTTTCTTGGGAGGCCTTTAAGTTTCCTCTGTCTGCAAACGTACGTAACGGTCAGTAATTATATTGTTCAATCGTTAACAGGACATCACGAAAATGTCCTACTAATGACCATGTCCACTTAATAATGACTCATTTGTTCACTATTATATTCGTCTAATGACGCTGGATGTATTACTTTCACTCTTTATAATGTATGTAGTTATGTATCACCAGGGCCCGTCTTATAAACAGTTGCGATTAATCGTAAGTTATTTGCGATTAATCGCAACCATGTAAACAATTCATAGACAGAAGAATGCAAACTTGCGATTGGTTCGGATACATCGCAACTCTTTATAAGAAATATTGTCAAATTCATTTTGGAAATAACCTGTCATTATTGTAATATGTTCTTCATAAATTTAAATAAATTTCGATGTAAAAATAGGCGCCTTTATTTTTCTCATGTCATTTTAATCATTCATTTCATTAATCATTTCTTGTTATTATTATGTGAGAGATGGGGACAGAAAAGGGGGAGATGTGAGTCAATGTGGGTCGAGTGGATCGAGGATCGAGAAAAGGGGAAGAGACTAGACAAGAATGAAAGAACGAAAGTACGAAAGAAAGAAGAGAGAAAAAAAAGAGAAAGAGAGAGAGTAGACAATAGAGAGAAGATGGATAAGCTGAATATAAAAGAGTGTGATGGAGAGAGAATGAAGAAGACAAAACGAGAAAAAGTTTCAGAATAACCAGTGGTGTATTTGAGGTTCTTTGTCAAGTAGAGAGAGGATGGGGGGCAAAATTCTATGAGAGAAACAGGAAGAAAAAAAAAATAACCTAAAAGGTCTTAAGCTCTCTCTTTCTTGTCCCCCCCCCCTTTTTGGGGGGGTGGGGGGGCAACTGAGCAAGAGAGATTAATAGACAGAGAAAGAGCTGTGAGAAAAAAGTTCATACATGTACAAAGGAATTAAAATGTAAAATTAGAACAGAATGGCCCGAATTCACAAAGGAGGTTTGTAAAAAAAACGCTTCGAAACGCAGTCATATGACGAACATAAAGCTAGGTTTGTCGACAAACCTCCTTTCTGAATTCGGGCCAATGGGTTCGGGTTTTCACAGTAGCGGAAGTGTACAGACAATAATGACAAAAGGAATTAAAGTTACCCCCCCCCCCCTACATCCCTCATAATTATGCTCAATTAGCCCAATCGTTTCTTCCATATTTGAATGGAATAAGCTAGATAATTCGTTGAGAACGGCTTCCTCTGTCAATTCATTTAAGAGATTGTTTAAACAAAGTTGTAATTTGTGAATGGCTCAGCCGAACATACACTACGTGCATGTTTTGTAATATTAACATGACTTATTCACATAATTGCGACTTAATCAATATTTTGCTATTGACATTACTGTTTACTAGGTTAACGATATATGTTTATTTTGCAAATGAGTATTATTTTTTAAAATGTTTTGTATAAACGTTATAAACGATGTAAATATGTTCATGTTTATTCAGGGCCCCATGGAAGACCACTACTTGTTGGTGAATGGGCTACCCTGTCAAAAGATTAGAAATAAATAAATAAATAAATAAAATAAACATCAAAATCTGCAGCACTTTACAGGAATTATGAATATGTCATGTATGTCCTATCTGTGAAATTTAATTTGTTAGCAGTGTCCTAGTATTCATATTATGCAAGGAAACCCTTTTACCTTCTATACTGCACTGTCAGACTTGGTGTTAAAGTTCAATTCTAGTTTTGGTGTTAAAAAAATCCAACACCATTTCTTTCAACACCAGTGGTGTGTAGAATTTATTCCTGATTTTTTTGGTTAAAATCAATACCAATGATTTAACACTCAATTGAAAGATCCTGCGACGTCTGTTGGATTTAGTGGTAAAATTGTTCTAACTTTTCTGTCTGCAGAACAAATTTTCACACTTAACGGCATGATTGCGCTGATGATATAGGATTATTCAGACCTTGACTATAAATTCCACAAACCACGCTATCCCGAAGCAGGCGCGTAGCCAGGGGGGGGGGGGCGGTGGGGGCGGTCGCCCCCCCCCCCAAAAAAAAAAAACGCCGGCCAAAAAAAAAAGAGAGAGAGAAAGAGGAGAAAAAAAAAAAGAGGACGTAGGAAAAAAAAGGGAAAAGGAGTCGAGAACGGTACAACGAATCGTCAAAGCTTCCGCGCTTCGCGCGGGAAGGGGGAACTGAGTTCAAATTTAGGATTAAGGGTCGGGAAAGGTAAAAGGAATCGTCTTCCTTCTCTAATAATTTAATGAAACGTCAGAACTTCGCACGAGAGGGGGGGAACATAATTCAGACAATGATTAAGAGTCGAGAAAGGTACAACGAATCGTCTTCTTTCTCTAATAATTTAATAAAACGTCAAAGCTTCGCGTGAGAGGGGGGAGGGATTAAATTCAGACAAGGATTATGAGTCGAGAAAGGGACATCGAATCGTCATCTTTCAAAGCTTCCGCGCTTCGCGCGGGAGGGGGACTGAATACAGATAAAGATTAAGAGTCGGGAAATTAGGTACAACGAATGGTCTCTTTTCTTTAATATTTTAATGAAACATCAAAGCTTCGCGCGAGAGGGGAGAGGGACTGAATTCAGACAAGGATTATGAGTCGAGAAAGGTACAATGAACCGTCTTCTTTTAAAGCTTCCGCGCTTCGCGAGGGAGGGTGGAAACTCCCCCCCTCCCTGCACCCACCCCCCTAGGGAGCGCGCTTCGCGTGCTCACTACCGCCCCCCCCCCCTAAAATGAAATCCTGGCTACGCGCTTGTCCCGAAGAGATTCTTAACAGGTAGCTCGCGCATGCGCATGCACGATACGACGTCATATCATATGACAACTGTCGTCAAATGATTTTGCTCGAATCCACTAACTTATGCGCATGCGCAAGTTCAACACCATGTATAACACCAAGACTCGGAACATCAACCTGTAATTAAATATTTCAACACTGTTGGTGATGAACGGACGTGAACGGACGTGAAATTATCACCAAGGGTGTTGGTTTTTTCTATTCCGGGCTGGTGTTAGAAATTTAACACCCTGGTTTTTGCAGTGCATACCTGTCAAACATATTTAAAGAGAGGGGAAGAGAGAGAACAAAATAGACTGCGAGATTGAAGTGAAACATACAACACAACAATACAAATAAAACATGAGTTTACAATTCTTGCAGACTTTTTAGACCCCAAACGCTCTCGATATGGAATCGATAGAATGTTGACTAAGGTCCCTGGTAATTTAATGAACGAAAAATACAACAACAAAAACGTTACATGCAGAACAACAACATAACGAGTAAAGGATTAAAGTATTGTCAGTCTTTATGGGGATGTTGAACCAAACAGGCGGAGATAATTTAAAAAAAAAATCTCCTCAGTTTCAAAGATAATAGGCAGCATATTTCAGAACGATAAAGTCTATTCTTGTCTCCAGACACGCCGTTACATTAATGTCAAGCTCTTATAATAACTAGATTTTCATGAAATAAATGTTATTAGACAGGACATTGAGATGAAATCCGGTGGGGAGCTTTTACCACTCCTTTACTAATGTTATATACTCTCTTTTGTTACCAATCGTTATGAATGTGTGGTTTTAATAATAATCCAGCAGATCTCTTTAATAGTTGTCAATATTTTCCCCAAACACGTCTCTCCTGTTTATCTATTCAATCTAATCGACACAATATCATAGAATACTCCTTCCTTTACAATGATTGAACACAGTTTGATTCTTTCACGGATTTAGTATTGTGAACATTTTAAAAACTCCGGTTATGTTCGAATTTTACGTTCCCCAGAAGATATTGAGTCATTTTGGGTGGGTAGTGTTCGCTTGATTGGATTTGCTCCTTAGGAGTATAAATTCAAGATTCTAATTTACTTTACTACCCCCCTCCCTCCCCAGGTAAATAAAATAAAATAAATAAATAACAATAATAATAATTTAAACATAAATAAAAAAAAGAATCGCAGAGAGAAATGGAAGATTTAAAATATTTAACAAAAATGCATTCCCCCCTCCCCTTTTTTTTCATTTCAATGCGTCTTTTTCCTTCTGTAGTGGTATTGCTCATGTAACTAAATTCGAGTGTTAAGTAACTGCCTATACATTATAAAGACTTTTCTGAACCACACACGCATTATAACTAACTTGCAAACATAACAGACTGGTTAGACAATCGAATTTATTTCCAGATATCCCCTGATATAATTCATGCTTAGAGACCTGAAATCATGTGAATGAAAAATCATTACTGAGCATCATAGTAATAACAATGATAATGATAATAATAATGATAATGAATTAGAAAAATAATAACAATAGTTTTAATAATGAAAATAATAATAATAATTATAATAATAATAAAAAGAAGAATAAGAATAATAATAATAATGTGTGTGCGTGTGTGTGTGTGTGTAATTGTTTTTTTACAGACTTGTATCAATCAGATATTATTATTTACGCCTGGTGACCGACCTTTAAAGACCGTCAATACTACTGGGCCAGAAGGGATTAGACCACCCAGCCAGGTCACTGACAGTTGGCTCAGCTCTCAACTAACATAAGAAAAAGAGGATCATGGGGGACCAACAGGCACCGATTGTGCACGTTTTCTATA
The DNA here is from genome assembly GCA_035222895.1 of Strongylocentrotus droebachiensis. Taxonomy (NCBI): domain Eukaryota; kingdom Metazoa; phylum Echinodermata; class Echinoidea; order Camarodonta; family Strongylocentrotidae; genus Strongylocentrotus; species Strongylocentrotus droebachiensis. Next base: position 165,138 of record JAVYIG010003058.1, read on the forward strand.
TAAAGGTAGCAAGTAGCTACGAGTAGGACAGTGGGGCTTTAACGTCACCATCCGAAAGATGGGAGTGCCTGGTACATTTATATTGAGCACCCAATCATGCATTCAAGGAATAACTTTCTACGTACCAGCTGCATTTAACAATATTCTGGGATTTTCAGTTCAGAAAAATATCGCCATTACTTTCAACGTAACAAAAAAACATACGAAGTGCTCGTAAATGAAAAGTACGCGTCAAGTGATTTTAACATAGAACTTAATAAACATGATAATGCTCAAGATATTTCAAACCAAATACATTAGTTTTGGAATGGCGAAATGCTATGGACATGAAAAGTAGAGATGGTTTTATTTTCATATAGGTAATACCCTTTATATATCCTAAATGTGCACAGTATTAAAGCTATATATTAAAACAAAAGATAATCAAATCTGACCACAAACTTGTAAAGAAGCATAATGCCCTGTAAAGAATCTCATTTTTGCAAGCACTTAAGAAGAAGTTATTATTTAATGAGTCTTCCTATCAGATAATTTGATCTTGAGATCTTTACACGACTATATTCATGAATGTGCTAACAAATTAATCTTTAAACAACGACATCAACAACAAAAACAAAGCGGTTTAAATCCCCCTCCCCTACCCCCTTGGGAGGCCAAGTGAAGACAAAAAAAGGGGGGAAAGGGGAGGGGGAGAAGAAAAAGAAAAAGAAAAAAGTAAAACAGTGAAACGGCGCGATTTTTGGAAAATCCTGGATTCGCCACTGGGTCAAACCCCCCCCCCCCCCCTAGGCAAAAAGCTAGATCCACCCCTGTACATCTAACAAATGAAAGGCAATTTCAATTCTTTGTTCGTCACATATTGAAATTTGCCAACATGACAATAAGGTATTACGTAATTCGAATATGATTTTCATTGGATACACAAAAGGTATTGAAATTGCTTTTGAAATAGATTGTTCGAAAAGAGCTGCGATCGTGTTATATTGAGATGTAAGGTTCCGTTACATACATGGTGTTGTGCTTGATAGAAATGAACAAATTTGCTGTTAGCTTTCATTTATATGTGTCTTTGTTAAAGGTAAAGACCAGTTTTGGAAACGCCCCCCTCTCAAAAAATGATATGGAAGCTCTTATTACCAATCATGTGAAAGAATATGTTTTGACTAATACGTGATGACACAAATTTGGCCGGGAAACCGCTTACTAATTGATATATTTGGTAAATTATTATATCTATCCGGACTGGATAGATATAGGGTAGTCTCATATACATCTTTCTGTGTACAGTGCGTGTAACTTTACAAAGACTGGGCGAAATTTCTTATCATTTTGATGATTTCAGAACCTTGCAGTACACACCAATACTTATATGCTAGATGATCAAACTTTTCTGATCGATTCCATAGCGTTTCTTTCACAATGCAATCGCATGACGAGAACTGGTCTATATACCTTTAAACTAAATAAAAGAACTTACGCATAAATTATGTCAGGTTTGACAGTCCAGCGGAAGATAAGTCGACATCTTCAGAACCTCGATAATCCGAGGGAAGTGCTACGCAAATACCCTCAGAAAAATAATGTAGCAGAAATCAAATTTGATAAGATTGGATTATATTTGATTTATTGATCTATATAAAATCTACTAAACATAAGCATATAATTATGCGCATTAACATGTGACTGTGACTTTGATATATTTTCCCAAAATCCAGTACTAAAAGAAATGAAATTATATGACGAATTCATAATCAATATGAAATAGATATGCTTGATATAGGAGGGCTATCGCGTTAGCATGAAGTTTGGTGTGCTTGCAGCCAACTAAGAAAGAACTATGAAATGGGGGAGTGAATTACAAACAAGATTTGAGAGAAGGTCAACCGGAGAAGTACGATGGTTTTCTAACTACAAAGGTAAGGTAAGGTAAGGTATTTATTCATCAACATATCGCAGCCAATGGATGAATTGCATGCATGAATTACAGATATTTGGTTTAAATATATATTTTTTTAAACATCATATTTACAATTCTTTATTTAACAATAATTCGACGAAAAGACTCTGTAAAACTCAGAAAGGGAAGAAAGGAATAAAGGAAAAATGTAGAGCAGGAAAATAAGGAGAAAAGGAAAGGAAAGTTGAGGGAGAGGGAACGGAGAGAGAAGGGGAGAAGAGAAGGTAGAGCGAGGGAGAGAGAGAGAAAGAGAGAGAAAGAGAGAGAGAGGGTGAAAGAGGAACAAAGAGAGATATAAACACGAACACAGAGCTGGTATAATATAATACAAATTCAAAATGTAATTTAAAAAGTTATATTATCCAAGTTATTGGAAATCCACTTCAAAGGAATTGATTTACAAAAAAGGGTAATTTTGTAAACTGTACAACAATAATAACAATAGTTCAACTTGTTATTCATGTTATGTGGATTAAGCCTTCGTATAGTATGTAGATTTAGATCAAGGGTATTATTCATTGCAACTATGGAACAAATTTCCTATTAATGATAAAGAATGTTCTTCTCCTGATATATTCAAGCCTCTGTTAAAGTCTTACCTTTTTCAAACGTAATTGTGTACTATTCTTTATACAATACAATGTATTATACATGTACATGTGGTTTCCCGTTTTTATATTCATCATGCTATTATGTTCTTATCATTTCATTTCTTCTGTACTAACTTATTGATTTTTTTTCTAGTTCCATAGCGCTTAGAGATTTAATTGTAATTTGCGCTATATAAAAACTGAGTATTATTATTATTATTATTAATGTTGCAATAATACAGTATAGAAACGAGACAGTATACATTTCGGAGAAAAAGAATTATTCCGTGGAAAAAGTATGGAAGCGGAGCCGACTCATAAAGAGAATTTGAAATAACTAGAAAGTCTTCATATCACTTGGAGAGAGAAAAGCACTCTAAAAACACCTTTAGACTTGTTGTTAAGTTTTGCATAAGACGAATACATACGCACGATCGTTCACTCAATAAATAATACTTGATTGAAATAATAAATTATTCGTGTCAGTGTCATCCTAGACTTGAATTGTGTCACGTCAGATTACATAGGTTTGAAACAATCTAAAAATAGTTCTGAATACTTAAAGGAACTGCAGGGTTTGTAGATCCAAATCCCCACACACCATGAACATTTGAAAAAAAGTTAAAAGCGTGCAAAACACTTTCCAAACAATTACTGTACAATTCGATATAAATCAGAAAAAATGTTCAAATGAAAGGAAAAACTAATATAAAAAACACGGTATAAAATATGATACATCATCTTGATAAGCAAAGCGCGATATCACTTTTTAAACAGCATTGCGTCAGCTTATTCACTTTTGATGCGGATTTAAAGTTTCGGGATACAAGCAGCCCAAGCCCCCCCCCCCCCAACCCCAACTTAAATCCCAGCTGCAAAACTTAAGTATTAACCATAATTTATTTATTATGATTATTATGATTATTATTTTGATTATTGCTAATACTATTATTATGTTTATCATTTTCATTTTTGTTTTTATAACAAATTAATTAGTACTACCCCACACTAATCCTAGAATCGTAAAATTCGGCACCATTAAAAATAAATATTAATATGGTAGCAATTGGATGCTTCATACTTAGCTGAAATAGTATGTTTTCATTATTAATTCTTTTATGCGACATTGGAAATTGAAAACATATTGAGCTAACTATGCATTTATAGTATCAGGCACTCCAAGTCCATTGACAAGAGAATAAAAGAGAATACTTGTAGAGTAGTCGGGACCCTTGCATAAAAGGATGCAATTAAAGATGATAGAAATTTGTATCAAACTCAATTTCAGCACAGTGAATAGAATGGTTGGAAGTCTGATAACTTTTTAAGTTTTGTTTTTTGAGTACCATTAAAAACTACTTAAAAAAAAAAATCCTCTTTATAAAACTTCAGTGATTTTCGTCATTACGTAATAAACCATTAATTAGAGTCGAACAACAATTGCTAAGATTTTCAATAAATGCACTCTAGGGCAAATTAAAAGACTCGGAGTATCAGTAGTCATGATGAGACTTCCGCTGCAATTACTTTCATTGCAAACTAAATTTCTATAGGCAGTACAATCAGATGTTGAAATGACCATAATAGTTGCTGAACGATTTTGTCATTTCAATTGTTTCAATTGTTAATATATCAACTCTTGATAGTGAGTGGAAGTGACTTTCAGGAGATCCCCTCGAGAGAAATTCAAAGAAGGGCTTTGCGCATCGCCAATCATCGAGTGCTTCTTTCAATCACACTTTATATAATGCCTACAAAATTGCTCTAGGCATTACGATAAGATGATGAATGAACCTAAATTGGTTTCTTGAAATTCTATGCATAGGCCTAGCTCGTTCAAGTGATTTCTTCATTGAAGAAAAAGTACTTGACAAGTTGAAAAAATAAAAGGAGAGACAATGAGCAAACCGATTGCAAAGACTTATAACAAATCTACTCTAGGGCCCAGCGCAATGCTTATGATGGGAATAAATTAGAGATATTTACACTTGGCGAGGCGGGCTGGCTCAGTCAAGCGTCTGACTGTCGAACCAAAGATCTCGGCTTCGTATCCCACCCAGGCGGATGACTGAAGCCTGCGTTGCGTTGTGTGTTAACGTGTCCCTCCCCTTGTGACATAGACGCAGGCTCCGTCCTTCGGATGGGGACGTTAAATGGAGGCCCCGTGTAGAGAAGAGTCAATACCTTTGCACGTAAAGAACCCACTGCACTACTCATATAAGCACTGGAGTAATGATGGGGGGGGGGGGGCAGTTGAGCACCTTTGCTTTTCTAATAACTGTCCTTTTACCTTTTGATAAGTGCCTACTTTTCCTTTCTCCATAACATGCACCCCTAATTCAAGGCGACTTAGAGCCCCTTTTTCTTTAATTTTCCCTAGATCTAACTCGCTGCGCTCGCTCGCATTTATAGATGTTATAATTATGTTGCTTACAAAAGAACTTTTCAGTCTTTCTTCATAAGACTGTGCTTAATTATACTCATCAGGGTTTTTGTTGTTGTCATCTTATACGTGATGTAATTTTTCGCACTGGGACCTCACAAATCTTAAAATTTATGCTCGCTCGCTTCGCTCCCTCGAAAATTAATATTCAGACCATCACACCCAACTGCAAAGTATGTTCTTAATTAAGCAGTATCTTGTACTATATCATCCCTGGCAGTGTAATTACAATCATATAGATGTAGGGGTATATACCAATGTCTAAAAATGGTGTAGGTTAATTTTGTTGATGTTTCCCTTTGAAGGTGCCCCTTTTTTCCAGAAAGTACCCTTTTTTGTTGGTGCCCCCTCCCTATTTTGGAAGACACTCCGCCATCCCTGCATTATGCTATTTGGTGGTGATAAGGATTTTGTTCTGACCCCCTTCCCCCCCCCCCCCCCAGATAATACTCTGTAAAGAGGGATGTACTCAAATGGAAGAAGGAGCTCTTATATAATATAAACGCAATTATAAAAGCAGTACAATATGCTACTGAAGTGGCCCTTATGTAGGTTTATTGACAATCTAGAAATTAAAAAGTGTTAACTTTTACTTCGAGTACTTTCTTGATGAATCGACTTGAAAGACAACAAATAAAATGATTGCTAAAGCATAAACTAGGTCAACTTAAAGAGGGCAAGCACACCACCTTATTCTCATAGGCTTGACGACAAACTCACATATTCCTATACACAGTGGCGTACGCAGGATATTTTCAAGGGGGGGGGGTTAAAATCGGGCCCAAAATTTCGCAACGACTCAGCCAGCCGCTGAATAAGCGGGGGGGAGGGGGGGGGGGGGGGGGTAAGAGGACCCTTTTTTTTTGGGGGGGGGGTTAAAAATTTGACATTTTGTTCCGTTGGGGGGGTATGGTCACCTTTTTTAGGTCAGCCATTGGCATAATTTGTGTAGTTGTTTTTTTTAGTTTTTTTTTATTAACAAAGAAAAAAGTACTCTCACATAGTAGTTTTTCAGAGCAGTTTTAAAATAGATGAAATATTTCTGGTCACGTGACGAGCTCTCAACCAATTAAAAGCCAATAAATTGTTGATGCGTGATATAAACTCTAATAAATATTTTTATGGGCAATACAATAGGTTCTAAATATCGCCTTTAAGTTGATTTCTAGGAAGTTCGTTGTCGGTCATGGTACGGCTACGTCTTGATTACGACGTGCATGTATATCTCAATTATTACCGCTTAATATAACTTCTAACAAGTTACTAAAACGAAATCCACACTTTAAATAGGCATTATCATGACTCTCTTTGAGAGGAAGGGAAGGGAAAGTATAGTTTTGCACTACACAGTTTACCCTTATTATTAATAAAATACTCGCACCCTGTTTATGGTCGACACCTAAATTATTGCCCGCACCATCGAATAAACGGAAGCTGCACAGTACATGATACCCACTGAAGAGGAAAAGAAACAGCGCTATCTAATCATCAGTGATGAACAACTAAAAAAAAAGAGCACAGCCAGACAGAAATAATCTTTTTAGATTTAAAACCCAACAACAACAACAACAATCGACAAAAGAAAGAAAAGACACTGTTTTCCTGTTGATTGCGATTTTATGAATGTTAATATCATCTTTAAAACATATCTTGGAAAGCGCACATTGACAATATCTGCAAAGTCATTGCTCGCAACACGTTGTATCCTTAGCAAATCAAGACACTTCCTATCCCTTTATATTATGTTATCCAGTTGTATTCCACGTTTAATCTTCCTTACTTATATATTACTGAATACTTATATATCACTGAATATTGTAGGATCGCATATGCTTCCAATATGTTTGAACCAAATTCATGACCCCATACCAAAACTTTGTAATACCCCTGAAGAAAAAAAATGTTATCTTACATTAGTACACTCTAAATTACAGGGATTTAAATTTAAATCTATAGGATTTATTTTTAAATCTTTCATGTACTGTAGGTAGGGACCAATCGATGTGGATTTAAAATTAATCTTCGCTAGGATTAAAAAGTTTTAATCTGTAAAGGATTAAAAAATAAGTTCAAAAGATTTATATTATAAATCTTTCTAGATTAAAATTAACCCTGATAAAGATTTAAAAGCAATCCTTTTTGGGACTTTTTTTTTTAAAATCCTCATAAGGATTTAAATTATAGTATCTCAATTCTAGATATGCTGAAGCAATGAAATTGAATACTAAACACTCCAAAATCAAAGTTTGGTAAGTTTGATTTATTAATATCATTGAATCTCAAATATATACATAACAAAACGTTTCAAAATGAAAAATACACAATTTGCACAACATTTTTTTGGCAAACTTGGTCTCAAAAAATGCGAGACATTACCGTTATACGGCAGTCGTGGATTTTGTACAGGGGGGTCAAAATGACCCCCCTCCCCCAGTCAGACAAGGGTTAAAGCTCAATTCTAGTTCTGGTAGTGAAAGGTAAATGGGAATGAATGTCATCATATATGTCCTCATATTATTCCATTCATATATAAATATACCTGTGCGAAATATTGTTATGGTCTATGCATGCATGATTGCCAACGAATTTAGTGTAAATATCTGGTGGGTTTGATGAAACCAAGGTTACTATTGGTAAGCTATTCAGCAAGTGCTGTGGGCAAGGCTCTCTCGAATAATATCATTAAAAAAACATTTCGAGAGAGCCCTTATTCCTTAAGGCTATCTACATGTACGTTATCTTCTGATTCATCGGCCATCGTGTTCGATGATGCTGCAGCTGATTAATAAAAGGGAAAAGACAATCATATTAAGTTCATGACCACAAGAATGCTTGTAACAAAAGAATCCTTATCACTTCTTCAACACGTAGATCCAGATCGACAAATCTATCATTTTCATGGCCTCTTATACTTTTTTACACTTTAAAAATTGCAATCACTATCTATATGTCAGCCATTCTAGTAGACCCTATTCCATTATCAATTATAGGATCTAAAAAGTCTATTCATATTTCATGAGACATAAATCTCATATTACTGTACATTTCTACCTAAAAGTAAAACACGAGTGTTAAGCAGCTTAAAAGGCAATCAGTCTACTTAAAATGCACACACATTTGAACATACGGGACTAGATCTAGGCCTACATTTACTAAAGTTGGATATAGGCCCACTCTCATTACGTCGTATTATCAGCTTTATTAGTCATAACAATGAATAACCACAAACTTTGGTTTCTTACCGTACAAATGATACCGGATTGGAAGAAAATCAATGCAGAATAGCGGACTATGTACAAGATTATGATGTTGATTCGATAAGAATCCCGTTGTTTGCAACAGGACAGCTGATCACGGCGAAGGTGAAAATGTACTAGAATTATGTCCCGGCATGCTTTGCGATGAAACAACCGTGAAGGAACGTATTCCCGCTCGCATGATGTCACATGTCATGTGACAAAATCTTATCGCCAGGATTGGTCAATTTTTTAAAATCTTTTGGGATTGAAAAAAATATATTTGAAACTCGGATTAAGAACCAGTTTAGCAATCTTTTAAGATTAAAAATCAATCTTTATGGATTTAATTTCATTCAAATCCGGCTTAAGATTTAAATTTTAAATCCCTGTAATTTAGAGTGTATGTTTAATGTTAAACTGAAAAAAGCTATTAAAAAATATCTATTCGATCATTAAAATAAATACAATGCATTATTCGTGCGATGGGTAGTCTATTTTTCAGGGTATCATGAGGGGGGAGGGGGGGGGGCAATCTTGAGTTTTTAATTGGTAGAAAATCAATATATTTTCAAAGAATTATAGAAATTGTTCACAGGATGTTCATGAATTCAAAGCAAACACATACGTTTAAGTGTGATCTCCAATTATTTATTAGAAATGCACTTCCTGCCAAAAAGTAATAAAATCAATAATAAAAGCATTTTTATACAAAATGAGGCTGTATTTGTGTAATCATCAATAACCAATGACGTTATTAAAGGTAATACAAAGTTTTTGGAAATTTTGAAAATGGGGTGGATAGTGATTCTTTACAATTTTGATATATTTGGATGCCCCTGTGGATGTATTATAAGCACTAGAAAATTTAACCCCTAAAACACTGCTGCTTTTGAGAAAAATTGAATATAAAAATTTACCGGTGCTCCCGGTAAATTCTGATACATTTCAAATAGCGCCTATGGCAGTACAGTGGTAGTTGTGACCATGAAAATCTCAGAATAAAATTATGTAGTTGTGATACATAATTTCCAAACGGGAATAGCTAATTGGTCGATTTTAGTCAAGAAACATTGTTCTATAGCTTAGTTAATATCTTGACCTTGAGAGGGAGCTATACAAAATAAAGAGTTTATTATTTATAATTTCATAACTTTAGACTCGATTTCAACCGCGACAACGATCACTGAATATTGTAGGATCGCATATGCTTCCAATATGTTCATTTGAACCAAATTCATGACCTCATACCAAAAACTTTGTATTACCTTTAAGCTATCGAGCTACTCAATGTACCCCCCCCCCCCATTTTTTTCTTTGAGCAAAATGTCAATCATTTGTCAGGATTATAGATTAATTCGCTAATTGCTTATATTGAAAGGTTGCCCTCATTTGACTACAAACCAAGTAATTCTTCTTCTTAGTAGGCTACCAATTCATCTGCCAAACAGACATGTATCATTCAAATCAACTTAAAGCCTATCTGCAATAGTTTTGGCCAGGAGGGATTAGACCTCCCTGCATGGTCACTGTTGTGACAGTTGCACTTAAATATGTTATCACCCAAGTCATTTGTTTCTTTAGTACTGATGCATGCCATGAACACACATATATTTGTAATATCACTTCCTCAGGCAAGGTGCCTAGTATAGCGCCACCTATTGATAACCACTTGATATCAAACACTCAGAAGGCTACAAGAACATGGTTGTGTTGAGGTCTAAGGATCCCCTTTTTGTCAGCGCATCATGGGGATTTCAGTCTTAAGATTGTCATTATGTCAGGCAAAGAGGTTAGTTTTGTTGTATATTGAATCTATTTCTATGAATTGTTGAAACATAAAGTGTAAATTAGTGTGTGTATTTTGTACTTCATACTGAGATATGTCGATGTTAGTATGTAGTGTAAGACATGCAAGCCCATGCTGGTTTAATATGTACATTTGATTTGATTTGAAGAACAATGATGATAGTGAAGATATTGTTAAATAATTTGATGATATATTATGAGAGTGCTGAAGCACTAAGTAGAGATTCAGAATTTATAATTGTTTAGTTCATCGATTCAAGCTATAATGAAATCTAGTTGTGACATTTGTAGTGTGAGTTTGTATTTATGTAAAGCCATTTAATACATATGGAATAGAATCAGTGACTGGGGTTATTTTAATAAGTTATGAAGATCATGACACAGTGTACATTATTTTATGACTTTCTCAAAGAGACTGTGTTTATTGCTATATTGATGATGCTATGATGTACTTATATTTATTATTCTTTATCTGTGATTTATCCACAGTTTTCACGGAATTTACTGGAACGACATGATTACTCCAATTAAAGATACAAATTCCCGTAGAAGCCTTTGTTCAGACTTTTGATTTATTTTATCGACCTCGCTGCAGCCACAGTGAAAACTCTTCTGTGTGATGACATCAGATCGAGCAGAGTGGTTCATTCCAAGAAGTGAATCTTCCATCACTAGCTAGAGACCGTCATCATGTCTGAAGGAGAAGAAGCGAGCAAAAGGGATAGAAGACCCACAGAGAAGGGTATCAAGCACCAAGCGGGTGTCGCAGTAAAGTCATGGAAAGTCGCCATTCGACTCTGGAATAGAATAGCAAATAAGCATCGTGAGCTTATTGTAGAAGATGACATCCAAGCTGAGGTGATTAAAGAATCCCGCAACAAGGTACAGAAAGCTATGGATAAAGCCATAGCTACTCAAGAAGTGCTCGCTGACTTAGATCCTTCAGCAAATCTCGATGATGATGGTGAAGATAAGCTTGATGAGATGGAAGAGGAGCACTCATCCTTGATGAGAGAGACCATGCGAATCGTCATACAGTTAAAAGGCGGAACTCACGCTTCGAAGTCTGGTTCCCGCTCAGCAAAACCAAGAGTTCGAGACTGGGTGAACGATCAAGCACCCGTCTCTCCCATAGAGCCTGCAGCCAAGAGAGATGATGAAGTTAGTCATCAATCTGCAGACAAGCCCAGCAACGAAGATGTTCTAGCCAACAGTTTAAAGGAGCTGCTCTGCTTGAACAGACTACCTCTTCCGGAGCCCGGACATTTCTCAGGCAATCCGCTTGAGTATACATCATGGAAGAGAAGCTACGACGCCTTAATCGAGCATCGAGGAATTCCCATTGAAGAAAGGTTCTACTTTCTTTTAAAGTATCTCAGTGGTGAGCCGAGATCCCTGGTTCAAGGTTATTCCATGATCGGAGATGCTGCAGGATACAACGAGGCAAAGAAGGTATTGGAGCAGAGATATGGAGATCCATTTGTGGTATCCAATGCCTATCGTGATAAGCTAGACTCCTGGCCAAGAGTGGGTTCCAGAGATGCATTTGGTCTTAGGAGACTTGGAGACTTTTTGAAGCAGTGTGACACAGCTTCAAAGTATGTTCATCACTTAAGCCATCTTGATGATGAACGAGAAAACCGGAAGCTACTGATGAAACTCCCAGATTGGTTGGTCGTGAAATGGAGCAGGAAGGTCGTGCACTGGAGGCGAGAGTGGGGGACATTCCCACCCTTTTCTGTTTTCACCGACTTCATTGAAGAAGAAGCTATAGTAGCTTGTGACCCTGTAACATCTCTTCAATCTCTGCAGACCTCGAATGAAAGGAAGAAAGCAGCTACTTCCAGCTTTATGCAGACAGAAACTCATCATCAGAATCAAAGAGATGGCTCTGCTGAGAGAGAGACTCTTTCATGCACCTTCTGCAAGGGTCGACATCACCTTACTGAATGTTCTTCCTTCAATTCAGAGACGATGCAGAAGAAAAGAAAGGTTGTTATGGATAATGGACTCTGTTTCGGCTGCCTTCAGAAGGGACATATTTCAAGGAGATGTACGAAGAGAAATACATGCTCTTCATGCAGAGGGAAGCATCCCACTGTTCTACATGATGATGAGTGGAAAGAAAGACGACAGGATGCTACCAACAGAGATAGAGATAACATTGAAACCTTGGAGTCAACATCCTATGCATCAAATTCTGATTCCAGTCATACTACAAAGTCGACAATGATCGTTCCTGTGTGGCTGTCTCACGAGTCCTGCGACAAGGATAAATTAGTGTATGCCTTGTTGGACACACAATCTGACACATCCTTTATTCTCACGAAAACTAAGGAGACAATGGGAATTAAAGGAACAGAGGTAAACCTGCTACTCTCTACCATGACCAAAGCGAATGAGAGAATTGCAAGTGAAAAGGTGACTGGTCTTCGGGTGAAAGCATTCAACGACTCCACGAAGATCATCAGCCTCCCTCCTACCTTCACGAGAGACATCATGCCAGCAGATCGACATCACATTCCTACTCCTGACATGGCAAGATCCTTCCAACATCTGTCCAGGATTGCTGACATGATAGCTCCTCTTCAAAATGTTGAAATAGGACTCCTGATCGGCTACGACTGTGCCAAGGCTCTTGCTCCACGCGATGTTATCCACTCTCCTGACGATAGAGGTCCATATGCAATCCAGACGGATTTAGGATGGAGCATTGTTGGCACAGTAAAGGCAGGGTATGCAGATAGTCACAACGATCCTATGGGTGTGAGTCATCGCACAACAGTACGATTTGTGCCTGATGAGGTACAGCTACAAGTAAATGGACATCGATCCGAAATGAACTTCACTCATTCAGCGACCATGAAGGAAGAGAAAGCACCTCTTCATGTTGATCGACTTCTAGAGGCCGACTTCACTCCAGATGAGGAAAAGCCAGAAGCTGTAGATCTTTCTAAAGATACTGAAGTGGAAAATCGGACCCATGTGCAGAAAATAGACAAGCTCGAGTTGGAACGATTTGATCGTCTCTCTAGTTGGTGTCGAGCGAAGAAAGCTGTGGCAAACTGTCTACGCCTCAGATCTTACTTACCGAGACGTTGCTATGCAAGATGGGACAAGAGAGAAGAGAAAGGTGGTGTCAAGAATGTTGTGATGGAACCTCTATCTGCTGAACTACACATGCGAGCTGAAAGGGAGAGCATAAAGTTGACTCAAAGGAAGACCTTTAATGATGTAATGCAAGCAGTAGAGGGTGACAAACGCTACAATGAAAGTCGTCTGCATCATCTTGACCCCTTCATAGACAATGTTGACATCCTAAGAGTGAAGGACTTTCTTCAGAGAGAGGAGTGTGACTTCATTGCCTTCAAATGCAATGTACCTACTTCGAGCCACATGGGTGGAGTGAGGGAGAGACAGATTACCTCGAGTTACCTTGATCGCCCTATTCAAGCTAGTTCTTCTTGTTCCGAACGTAGACCAGGAAGAATTCCCGGCCAAGGAGCCACAGGACTGAAGACCGATACTTTTATTTACGAACTATAACTTAAATGATCAAACTGCAGACATTTGCCTTTAATTTGAACTCTAATTCACCGAGAATTTAATTCAGTGAATGTGCAAAGTACAGACTCAAGTCAAGAATACTGATATCTAATTTATGCATTTGTTTGTTTTTTCAGGGTCCGAGAGACTACGGATGACTGTTTGAAGAATATGAAGTATAATCTAAGATTCACCATTTAAATGCTTCTATTTGATTATGTACTTGATTCCATTTTTTGGACAGTGTATTATAACATGAGTACTTTGTTCGCACTTGTGTGATTTTGAATTTAAGCGACATATATTATGCTATGCAAGTTTTAAGCTTTACAATTGTATTCTGATGCTTTAGATTTAGCCGAGGCTGTCGACCATTTTGTTTATTTGTAATGGCGTTCTTAGAGTAAATTAATTCTTAATTTAAAGGAGCCATGTTGTGACAGTTGCACTTAAATATGTTATCACCCAAGTCATTTGTTTCTTTAGTACTGATGCATGCCATGAACACACATATATTTGTAATAGCACTTCCTCAGGCAAGGTGCCTAGTATAGCGCCACCTATTGATAACCACTTGATATCAAACACTCAGAAGGCTACAAGAACATGGTTGTGTTGAGGTCTAAGGATCCCCTTTTTGTCAGCGCATCATGGGGATTTCAGTCTTAAGATTGTCATTATGTCAGGCAAAGAGGTTAGTTTTGTTGTATATTGAATCTATTTCTATGAATTGTTGAAACATAAAGTGTAAATTAGTGTGTGTATTTTGTACTTCATACTGAGATATGTTGATGTTAGTATGTAGTGTAAGACATGCAAGCCCATGCTGGTTTAATATGTACATTTGATTTGATTTGAAGAACAATGATGATAGTGAAGATATTGTTAAATAATTTGATGATATATTATGAGAGTGCTGAAGCACTAAGTAGAGATTCAGAATTTATAATTGTTTAGTTCATCGATTCAAGCTATAATGAAATCTAGTTGTGACATTTGTAGTGTGAGTTTGTATTTATGTAAAGCCATTTAATACATATGGAATAGAATCAGTGACTGGGGTTATTTTAATAAGTTATGAAGATCATGACACAGTGTACATTATTTTATGACTTTCTCAAAGAGACTGTGTTTATTGCTATATTGATGATGCTATGATGTACTTATATTTATTATTCTTTATCTGTGATTTATCCACAGTTTTCACGGAATTTACTGGAACGACATGATTACTCCAATTAAAGATACAAATTCCCGTAGAAGCCTTTGTTCAGACTTTTGATTTATTTTATCGACCTCGCTGCAGCCACAGTCACTGACAGGTGGTTATCTCATCAAATCAGCTCTCAATTAACATAAAAAATGGGGATAATGTGGGAGCAACGGGCACCACTAAGGAATTGTTTTCTATATAGAAGGAGCAAGTAGCTACAAGTAGAGCAGTATAGGGCGTTAAACGAGAAACCCATCATTTCACTGGTGGCTTGAAATAGTGCATGGTATATTTGTTTCAAATTTCTCAAACCAACCTTCATAATAATAATAATAATTTCTGTCACCGAGGAATCCACAAAATCAAGACTGAAAGCTGGCGCTATACAAGTACTGCAGAATAGTTGAGTGGACGAGAACAGCCTGAACGTCCAGTGATTTATGGCAAGCCGCTTTAACATCCATTCCTATTTCTTGATATCACGAATTCAATGCTTGATATCAAGAAATTATTTTCTGTTGTAAAGCAATGGTAATTCTTGACAGGCGCGTACGCAGGGGGGGGGGGGTTGAACCCCCCCCCCCTTTGGTATTTTTTATGTGTGTATTTTGGAGGGAACCCCCCCCCCTTTGGTAATTTGTTTTATATTTTTTTTTAAATTAAATAAAAAGAATAATACAAAAATATATATATACCAATGACTCACCTAAAAAAGTTGACCTTACCCCCCCCCCCCCCCCCAACGGAGCAAAATGTAAAATTTTCAAATTTCGAGACAAAAAGTGTCCTCTTACCCATTCGTTGCGATTTTGGGGGGACAAAAAAAAAAGAAAAAGGGTCCTCTTACCCCCCCCCCCCCCCCGCCCTCCCCCCCCCTTGAAAAAATCCTGCGTACGCGCCTGATTCTTGATATCAAGAACTGAATTCTTGATATCAAGATATAGGAATGAATGTTAAAATGGCTTGCCATTGATCATGACACGCCGTTCTCGTCCATTCAATCTAAAAGTTCCTCGTATAGCACAGCGTGAGCGCCGTGACAACGCCAGAGTTGCCCGCTGGATTACGGACCAAAGCCAAATAAAACTGAGCTCCTTACTTACTATTTAACATATTCAATTGGTTTTCGACATTTGGACATTTATTTTTTTATGCTCTTTCGGAAATTGAAGAAAAAATAGAGAAATAATAAAAAAAAAATAATAATAATTGATGACGTCATACCGTGGATGACGTCATGGCATATCACATTTTTTGTATCGGTAACATCAAAGCAATGTTGTGTTTGGTCACATGATGCTATGTTGACCATCACTGAACAGGATTTCATTAAATATAATACTTTGTGCCAACGTACTAAATGCTATTTATTATTATTATTAATATTATTATTGTTATTATTATTATCACCATCATCATTAACAACATCAGTGATCAACAGAGTTTATCAAATACCTTTTCCACAGTCGCATAGTTTGTTTGTTTGTTTGTTTGTTTTTATTTCTGCGTTTTCAAAATAGAACATAATCATATAGCCTACATAAAGTAACAATTATTTCTTCTTTTTACATAATTATACATTTTTAAGTACATTAAATAAGATGCATACAAACACAAATATTTTTCAATGAAAAAAGATAAATTACAGAAAATGCAGGAGACCGCCATCGTGAGCGGTAAGCTTGAAATCGATGGCGGCCTCGAGAGAATAGCGGCAAGTACACGCGAAATTGATCAAGTGGGTGAAATGAAAGTGCATGTGCAAGTGCGAATGGGGTTCTGGTACGTAATGTTTATAATCCGATACTAGTGTATCTTAAGAATTAATAAATTAAAAATATATTCGAATTCAGAGACGTAAGATGTTGTTTTTTGGTGATCGTTTCATTTTCATTACGAGCTCCTCATGATATCTTTTTATGTTGCCGCTCAACTTTCAGTAATCATTGGCCGATCATCTAGTTTTATTCTCCATTTTTCACAGTTGTTACAATATAGAATTTGTAACACCTCTTGTCTTATTACGTAATAACAGTGATCTTAAAAGTTATGCAATGCATTGATATGTAGGCAGGGGCGTAAATCCGTACCGAGGAGTGGGGGGATGATCGGCGATAGCCATCACATACTAGCACGAGCACACGCCCACACTAATTTACGCAAGCGCGCGCGATCGCGCACGCACAAACACACAACACACACACACACCACACACACACACGCACACACACACACCCACACAAACAAACAACAAACACACACATACCCAAACACATACATACATGCACGCACATGCCAAATTTGACAACCATAAAGTAAAAGAATTTGACATATTTCGAAATACTGACAGCTGCAAACTGTAGTGTTTTATTATAATGAACTCCGAAATAAGACGACACACTTTCAAGTAGTAACATAAAGATTGAGTATTTCGTCAGGAAGATGCGAACTCTTTATTTTGAGTCCCAACACTTAGAAAATGATGTATAATGGTCAGGGGCGTCGTTAGACCTTTTTTAGTGTGTGTGTGTGTGTGTGTGGGGGGGGGGGGTGTATAGGCCAACGATTACCGACAAAACTAGCCCCCAATTACCGACAAAATTAAATGTCCCAATATTTACAAATTTAACCCTATATACCCGGGGTCGAAGGCTAAATTGTTTTTTCCTGCGGACTATCTATAGTACATGCGTATGCGCAAATGGTCATTTTCCTCGACGACATAAATAAACGAATTATTTCGTCAACTTAGTCAGCATCATAGCTATATATTTTAATGCAGGCGCGGAGCTAGGAACTCATTTTAGGGAGGGGCGGTAGTGAGCAGGCGAATCACTCAAAGAGCGCGCGAAGCGTGCTCATTAGGGGGTGTGGGTGATAGGCCTACCGCGCGAAGCCCGGAAGCTTAGACGTTTCCTTAAATTATTAGGAAAAGAGGACGATTAATTGTACCGTTCTCGACTGTTAAACCTTGTCTGAATGAATCCCCCCCCCCCCTCCCTCGCGAAGCGCGAAAGCTTTGACATTTCATTACATTATTAGAGAGAGTAGACGATTTGTTAAACCGTGCTCGACTCTTAATCTTTGTCTGAATTCGGTTTACCCCTCCCGTGCAAAGCGCGAAAGTTTTGAGGTTTCATTAAATTATTAGAGAAAGCAGACGATTCGTTGCACCGTTTTCGACTCTCAATAAGCCCTAATTATCTGAATTCAGTTTCCCCCTCTCGCGCAAAGCGCGGAAGCCTTGAAGTTTCCTTAAATTATTAGAGAAAGCAGACGATTGGGTGTACTGTTCTCGACTCTTAATTCTCGTCTGAATTCAGTTTCCCCTTCCCGCGCGAAGCGCGAAAAGTTTAGACGTTTGATTTAATTATTATAGAAAGAAGACGATTCGTTGCACCGTTTCCGACTCTTAATAAGCGCTATTTATCAGAATTCAGTTTCCCCCTCTCGCGCGAAGCGCGTAAACCTTGACGTTTCCTTATTTTTTTTTAGAGAAAGCAGACGATTGGGTGTACTGTTCTTGACTCTTAATTCTCGTCTGAATTCAGTTTCCCCTTCCCGCGCGAAGCGCGAAAAGTTTAGACGTTTGATTTAATTATTATAGAAAGAAGACGATTCGTTGCACCGTTTTCGACTCTTAATAAGCCCTATTTATCTGAATTCAGTTTCCCCCTCTCGCGCGAAGCGCAGAAGCCTTGACGTTTCCTTAAATTATTAGAGAAAGCAGACGATTGGGTGTACTGTTCTCGACTCTTATAATACCATGCAAAATAACGAAAAATTATTCTGAAGTTTATGAAGTGCTTGTTCGCGCACGTCGCACGACTTCTCGTATGATCGTGACATACTGTATACGTGTAGGCTATACAGTTATACATACACACTAAAATAACTCATTTTCTCAAGCATTATGCTGAAATTGAAACAATCACATTTGTTTTCTTCTTCTTCTTCTTCCTTTTCTTTCTCTCTTTTTTTGTCATCTCAGGGGGGGGGGATATTTGTACAGGCCATCCCTCCCTCCTTCAAGCGAGGGGGGGGGGGGGGGGGGTTGCATCACCCCATCCCCCGGGATTTACGCCCCTGACTACAGGCATTGCGACATGCAGCTTACTTTAGAATTGCATACACAAAAAAAGATAAATTATAGGTACATGTAATTGCATAAAGCGTTATAATCAGCACAGAAAACAATGTAGTACAGTATTATACAAGGTTTAACCCTAATAAGGCCGGGGGGGGGGGGGGGCCATTATGGCCCCCCCCCTCCACGATTTTTCTGATTGTTCGAGAACGCATATGGATGGCGCCTCGCCGCTCGCTGACTTTTTTCTTTAGAGTCTTGCGCATCTTTAAAAAAAAAAAAAAAAAAAAATCGGACCTATAGTTACAAGGTCACGTGACCTTTTGTCTTTGCATGTCAGCCCGAAAATCGCTCATTTTTGTGATTTGTGTACAAAACATATGGAAACGTCATTTTTCCTAAAAATAGATAAAACATTGGTTATTGGGTCTTGTTTAAAGTTTAGGTGGTTGTTTTGGGAGTCAAAATAGTTGAATTGTAGGAAGAAATGAAAAAAAAAAAAAAACAATAACATAAATAAGTTAAAAAAACAATGAAATACATAAGAAATTATCAAAACAAGAGATAACATAAGGAATAAGCTGGCCCTTCCAATTTTGTTTGTCGTATTATTGTTCCAAATGGCCTAATGAATATATGTAGTGAAAAAGAATGCTTAAATATGAATAATATATGATTTATGGGTAAAAATGTGATTTTATGACGTTATTTGCATAAATTACCATAATTATGCAAATGAGTGATTTTTTTCAAAAAATTGAAATTATCATATTGTTCTATACACTTCACTTGACATGCGTGCAAATTTTCGCGGAGATCGGCCGTTTCACGGCCGAGATCTTAGGGGGGGGGGGCCATAATGGCCCCCCCCCCCCCGGCCGTAGTAAGACTTCAAATAGCCCGGCCTTATTAGGGTTAAAGTGTACACAGAAACGGAAAGTGTTGTTCGATATCTCATTCATTCTCTCGTACAGGCGCGGATCCAGGGGGGGGGGTCGAGCGGGCCTTGTCCCCCCCCCCCCTACCCCCCCCCCCCCCCCCCCCCCCCAAAAAAAAAGGAGAGAGAGAGAGCGAAGGAAAAGAAGGGAAAGGGAAAGAGGAGAGAAAGGGAAAAAGGAAGAGGAAGAAGAAAATAAATAAGGGGAGAAGGACATCGGGGGGGGAGGACTTGCCTCCCAGGATTGCCCCCCCCCCAATCAAAAAATAAAAGAGAAGGAAGGAAAGGGAAAGAAAAAAGGAAAAGAGGAGATAAAGGGAAGGAAAAAAGAGGAAGAAGAAAAGAAAAGAAGGGGGATATCAGTTGCAATTTTCCCGCCAACAAGTTGTGGATCGGGGGGGGGGGGGTCAAAAGGCCCTTGCTCCCCAATCCCCCGTCCCCGCTAAAAAAAGAGAGAAGGAATAAAAAGGAAAAGAGGAGAGCTAAAAGGGAACAAAAAAGAGGAAGAAGAAAAGAAAAGGGAGAAAAGAAGGGGAAGATCAGTTGCGGTTAATCCCGCTAACAATGTGTGGAGCGGGGTGAGGGTCAAAATGCCCCCTGGACCCCACGCCAAATATTGTCCTGCCAGTGTCACAAAATAATAAGGTATCAAAAAATTCTCATCTGACCGTAATTGAGTGCCTTAAACCCTTGAGCTTCCGGGGGCTCCGCCCCCAGAACCCCACGCCAATTAGTGACCTGCCAGTGCCACAATTAGGTATCAAAATAATGGTCATCTGACCGTAATTAAATGCCTAAAACCCCTGAACTTCCGGGGCTCTGCCCCCTGGACCCCACCTAGGGCCCTAAGGCGGACCCCTGAATACTAATCTGACCGTAAATTATTGCCTTAAACCCCTGAGCTTCCGGGGGCGGACAAGGTATCAACATATTTTCATCTGACCGCAGGCGCGTAGCCAGGGGGGGGGGGGGTGAGGTGGTCCCCCCAAAAAAGAGAGGATTGAAAAGGAAGAGGACGTAGGAAGAAAAGGGAGCAACGAATCGTCTTCTTTCTCTAATAATTTAATAAAACGTCAAAGCTTCCGGGCTTCGCGCAGGAAGGTGGGGGGGGGGTGGAACTTAATTTAGACAAGGATTAAGAGTCGAGAACGGGACAACGAATCGTCTTCTTTCTCTAATGATTAAATGAAACGTAAAAGCTTCCGCGCTTCGCGTGGGAGGGGAGGGGGGGAAACTGAATTTAGACGAGGATTAAAAGTCATAACGGTACAACGAATCTTCTTCTTTCGCTAATGATTTATTGAAACGTAAAAGCTTCCGCGCTTTGCGCGGGAGGGAAAAATAAATTCAGACGAGGATTATTTTCGTGAGCGATACAACGAATCGTCTTCTTTCTCTAATAATGTAATGAAACGTCGAAGCTTCCGCGCTTCGCGTGGGAGGGGAGGGAACTGAATTTAGACAAGGATTAAGAGTCGAGAACGGTACAACGAATCGTCTTCTTTCTCTATTGATTTAATGAAACGGAAAAACTCGCCCCTCCCTGCACCCACCCCCCCCCCCCCCCCATTACATCACTGCCGGTCACCATTACGTACCAATATTTGGCTCGCATAATTTCAAATTTGGGCCTTCCCCCCTAAGAAATCCTGGATCCGCGCCTGCTCCCGTATACCTCATTATAGATATTAAGCAACGTTTTGAAATTACGTTTTGTGACAAAAATTTAATATCTGATTAGATATGTAACATTTCATTGGCACATATAAAGACTATTTCTATTCTGGCAGTTATTGTGAGACTATGCCTACACCTTTGTTTTATTTTCGAACATTCATACTCCATTAAAAATTGTGAATATCTGGCTAGTTTTGTTGTGTCCATGAAACAAAGCCATTGGCGTATTGAGGGAGGTATTTTGGGTGTTCAAACACCAACCCCCCCCCCTCCTTGGCAAACAGAGGGTGTTTTAGATTAAAGATACCCTTTATCTGTGTTTTATCTAAAGGCCCCCCCCCCCCCTGGCCAAAAAAATAAATCAGTGCTTACCCCCCGCTTATTTACCGGCTGGCTGATTCGTCGCTAAATATATTCTCACGAATTGGGAAGAAAAAAAACCTCCCCTTATAAAATCCTGGATACGCCCTTGAACAAAGCCTTCAAGTCGTACGTTCTCACAAAGGAAGCGTTTGCATAAACGGGGAATAATGAAAAACACAAATAGTCGGACTCTCCATTCTTTCAGTATTATGTATACACGACGTATCTTTTCAAAATGCATCATAAAAATAATGTTCATGGTATTTAATACACAATACAATACAGTTTACAGAAATGTATGACTTTACACGACGTATCTTTTCAAAATGCATCATAAAAATAATGTTCATGGTATTTAATACACAATACAATACAGTTTACAGAAATGTATGACTTTACACGACGTATCTTTTCAAAATGCATCATAAAAATAATGTTCATGGTATTTAATACACAATACAATACAGTTTACAGAAATGTATGACTTTACACGACGTATCTTTTCAAAATACATCATAAAAATAATGTTCATGGTATTTAGTACAAAATACACTACAGTCTTCAGAAATGTAGTAATTTTCAGATGAGCAATGCAACTGCGAATGCATACATCGATTTTAGTACATTATATCACATAATATATTTCAAATAAATTGGCACAGCTCTTACATATTGTAATATATGCCCCCCTCTCTCTCTCTCTCTCTCTCTCTCTCTGTCTGTTTGTCTCCCCTTATTTCTCTCCCTCTCTCTCTCTCTCTCTCTCTCTCTCTCTCTCCCTCCCTCTCTCTCTTTTATGCATGGTGGTGACGTGACCTGCCAAAAATATGTCAAGTGAGATCTTCGTAGTTATGTAATCACTGTCATCATCAGTAGGCCTACTCATGTATATTTACTCATCTGTGTTAAGTTTGCTAAATGTTTGCTAATTGTTAATGCTATATACAGTACGTCCCAGAAACCGAGAAGTATCGATGTTTTATCATAACTTAATCACAACCATAATTAATGAATGATACATATTTGGAAAGCTTAGAGTCTCCTCTTTCAGTTGATGCTACTCGGATGAAAGGGCAGAAACTCAACTTTCTAGAAATGTGAATTTTTCTTCGAAATTCAGATACCGCCCGCCAAATGTCTTTTTGGTTTCCTTCCTTCAAATTGCTTTTAATCACTCATGCGTGAAATATGCATCATTTAAGTAGCATCAACTGAAAGAGGAGACTCTAAGCTTTCCAAATATGTATCATTCATTAATTATGGTTGTGATTAAGTTATGATAAAACATCGATACTTCTCGGTTTCGTTTTTTCTGGGACGCACTGTATAAAAATTAAAAATTGAAAACAAAGTAGAAGTCAGCACATTCAGTCTCGGTAGGCCTACATTCTCTTTTCATTTCTTCACTCTTACATGGACAGTACCACCATCGTGAATATTGGCACATCCTTAGTGTTCATTATATAGACATGCCAATAACCTTTGAACCGAATGGAAGGTCAAACGGGGTCAAACGACTTCAAACGGACGAGATGGATCGAATGGTAATGAGTATTAATTAAAATTAATTAAAATGTCTCTTTTCAGTCTCTCGTTAGTCTTTCAATCAATGCATTCCACTTTTTCTACAAACAATCTAGACCATCTTGCCCAAGGCATCAACTTTAAGCTTAGGTTAATATTTCATTGTTTTCAGTCTCTAGTCTTTTTTAAAGTCTATACTTCATTAGATGTCAACTCCCCAAATATGTAATGTCCGAGATAAACATTAAATATACGAGATCATCTCTGCGAGTCTTCATCCTGTAATCGGTTGAGCACTGTTGTGGTGGTTGTGGTAGTGGTGGTAGCAACCACACCGTCTGTATCGTATGCAAAGCTGTGATCGAGGACCGTTGATACATGTTCCGGACTCTCCGGATCTCTGGACGTGACTAATGAGTGTCCGTCGGACGATTTCCTCTTCACGTATCGCTTGCCAAGTATGATGAGGACCTGAATACGTACCAAACAAACAACAACAAAATCAGAAAATGAAAAATTACTACATAAATCATCAATTGCAGGCACAATACAGATGGTAAAAGATTGTGGTGATGGTGGTCGTAGGAATGGAAAATGAGAAGAGGAATGAAGAAAAAGAAGACGGAAGTAGAAGAAGAAAAGAAAAAGGGAGAGAAGGAGGTGAGAAAAAAGAAAAAAAAAAGAAAAAAAGAAAAGGAGGAGGACCAGCAGGAACAGAAGGAGAAGTAGAAAAGGAAGAGTGAAGAGCGAAAAGAGGAAGAAGGGGAAAGGAGGGGAGGGGAAGGACAAGGAGAAGAAGAAGAAGAAGAAGAAGAAGAAGAAGAAGAAGAAGAAGAAGAAGAAGAAGAAGAAGAAAAAGAAGAAGAAGAAGAAGAAGAAGAAGAAAATGAAGAAGAAGAAAATGAAGAAGAAAAAAGAGAAGACGAAAAAGAAGAATATTTCCTTTAACATAATTACGGCAAACTCATACATGGAAAAGAGGCAAATTAGATCGGAAAGAAACTGAACAGGTTCTCTATTTTCGTTAAACTATTTCAAATTTCAGACATACCCATACCACTAATTTTAATATCGTTGATTCAGATAATAAAAACATTTGAGCCCAAGAAAAGAAAATAATGGCAGGAAAACCTATCATACTTGTTTTGTCTGTGCAAACCCGACATATTGATGACAACAAATATTGCAACGTTGATGCCGTCGGCTCATGAATTGGAAATAAATCTTAATATAAAAGGTCAAGTTAGACTTTTTACGAGGTAAATGCCTTGGGGGTTGCTGCCCCATTTGTTTTGATGTAATTCACATCGGCAGAGAAACGTCACGTATTTCAGCTAACCTCGTGGGAATCACAGTAACTGATTTGCCCAAATAATACATCATTGTATTCCCGAAGGTAATTTGTCGTAAGTAATTGTATTGTGTTCACAAATTTGATCACCATAATTATGTATTTATATCATCACCAACATAAGTACATGATGCGCGGGTGGTGGGAGTGCCTAGAATTTCGAAACTTTACCAATTTTTGAACGCAGCTGATGAGGAGGGTTCGCGTGATGTTTTGATATTTGGAAAATAAACAGTATCTGATATTTACCTGGCGTCCACACAGTTATCAGAAAAGGGCATTTATGGGGCTATTAAAGCATGGTCAAGGGCAGACGATACGTGGCAAACAAACACAAAGCGAAAAACAAAACAAATTAACAAAAAAGGAAAAATCTATCAAAGTAAAAAAGCATACTAACAAACAAGAAAGAAAAAGGGACAGAATTTCAATGACAGCCGCCCGAGCAGTTTCATCTTCACTATTAGTCGTCGTCGTGTGAACGACCTTCGGTTGACAATATAATGTAGGTATCAGATATACAGCTTTCAAGTTTGCGAACTTACCACAAGAACTGCTATCACAAGAAGCGGCCATATTGTCTTATGAATAGAAGATCTCGATTTCTGATTGCAGGCTTCATTTTCTCCTCCTGAATATGACAATAATCAAAAGAAAAGAGAAAAAGTATTACAAATGAGAAGTCTATAATCATTAAGGATGCAAAGGATTGTCTAATCCGATTTGACCTATTAGAACGCGTTTTCTCACACTCTTTTATTTCATGGTACTTGACTGTATAAACAGAGATGCCGTCATTTTCCCATGGGTAATTTAACTGTGAGAGAATAGTGGTTTAATAGGACTAACCACTTCCTCATGCTGAGGGGAAAAGAAAGTAAAATGAGTAGATACAAAAGAAGTCGCGTGTATAATATGAGTTTTATATGACATCTTTTGCACTGTAAAAAAAAATTGTTCATTGGTAATTTTTACGTATTTTTTCCATGTAGAATTTACTTGAAAACATCAGTTTTGCCACTTACGCACTAAATTTAAGTCTTGCTAACTCAAAATTTCAATTTAGTAGAACATACGTGGAATATTTAAGTAAAATCAAATAAATAAGAACTTTAAGTAATTTTAGCTTGTATTAATTTAGTAATTTTAACTCAAAATCAGAAATTATACGTATTACTCAAACAATTTATGTTGATTATTCTTATCTTTTTAAAGTAAGGACCGATGCAGTGCGTAATAGAAATATTTACATAATTTATGAATATTCATTAAGACCAAATTAAACTCTTTTTTAAATAAAACAATTCTTTTTTGCGGTTGAATGAAAATTTAAGGACTTTAAAACATTTACTAATTCATTTAACATGGCTAAGCAAAGACAAGACAATTTTTAATTGTTACCCAGTTCAAAACAAATAAAAACTTGATATTTCAGGAAATTGTCAACCAATTTTCCTTTTAAGATGCTACGATCAAGTATATATAAAATTTGGAGCCTTTCAATATGTGTCGAATTGAAGCGTATGCGTTAGTGATTAGTGATTAATCCTAAATAGAAGTAGTGAATGATAAGTGGATGTTACTTGTTAGATTAGATGGGTACCAAATCGTGCAATATGTAATCCTATCATAGCTTTTTTTTTAATTATCTAAAATGATTACAATACTTAAATTATTTACGTTAATGTAACTCGATTTAACTGAGTAAAAATGTATTCAGCAAAATAAGTAAATAAGTAAATAAGTAAATAAGATGCCGTAGGTAATATTTACTTAATAAAAATAAGGCAATTCTTTTCCTCAATTTTATTGAGTTATTTCGACTATTATTTTTTTACAGTG
Organism: Strongylocentrotus droebachiensis; assembly: GCA_035222895.1. Taxonomy (NCBI): domain Eukaryota; kingdom Metazoa; phylum Echinodermata; class Echinoidea; order Camarodonta; family Strongylocentrotidae; genus Strongylocentrotus; species Strongylocentrotus droebachiensis. The sequence continues at coordinate 191,713 of JAVYIG010003058.1, forward strand.
TGGACATTAAACCTCACTCAATCATTTTGCGTTGTTCACATGTCTATATGAAATTGCGCTTTGTTATGGTAAATAGTAATTAAAGGGACTTTTTAACATTGTTCAGATGAGAGAAAATGGTAGTGACTTCAGTGCTAAATGTACAATTAAAGATAATCAAAAAGTTTGAGTGAAAACAGACTATTATTATTGATAAAAATAGGGAAAAACTGATATGATCGATTCGCCCAAACATAAAAATTGAAAAAATAAATAAATGGTGTAGATGTATCGTTCAAAAGAAAGGTCTCATATTACTCGTTGACTACCTTTAGGCCCTCCAAAAAAGGTTTCCCATCATTAAAGTTCAAGGTAAAAACAAAAATGGTGATCAGTTTAACGAATTATTTAAACATGTTTGTTACGAGTACCTAAACAAGAGTACCCATTATCGCAAAAAAATACTTGTACGAGAGAGAAATGAACAGATAATTTGGATGACAAGCTTTGTCAATATATCGCAATGTCATTTTATATAAACTATACAGTTGAAGATAGAGATACTACATGCAGGGGCGTCGCTAGACCTTTTTCAGTGGGGGGGTGTAGAGGCCAACGATTACCGACAAAACCAGCCACCAATTACCGACAAAATTAAATGTCCAATATCTACAAATTTAACCTTATAAACCCGGGGCCGAAGGCTAAATTATTTTTCCCATGGACTATCTATAGTACTTGCGTATGCGCAAATGGTAATTTTCCTCGACGACATAAATATATGAATTATTTCGTCAACTTAGTCGGCATCATAGCTATATTTTAATGCAGGCGCGGAGCTAGGATCTTATTTTAGGGAGGGGCGGTAGAGAGCAAGCGAATCACTTAAAGAGCGCGCGAAACGCGCTCATTAGGGGGGGGGGGGGGGTGGGTGATAGGCGTTACCTTAAATTATTAGGAAAGGAAGACGATTTATTGTACCGTTCTCGACTGTTAATCCTTGTATGAATGAAGTTCCCCCCCCCCCTCCCGCGCGAAGCGCGAAAGCTTTGACGTTTCATTAAATTATTATAAAAAGAAGAAGATTTGCTGTACCGTTCTCGACTGTTAATCCTTATCTGAATTCAGTTCTCCCCCTCCCGCGCGAAGCGCGGAAGTTTTGGCGTTTCATTAAATTATTAGAGAAAGTATTCGTTGAACCGTGCTTGACTTTTAATCCTTGTCTGAATGAAGCTTCCCCCTCCCGCGCGAAGCGCGGAAGTTTTGGCGTTTCATTAAATTATAAGAAAAAGTAGACGATTCGTTAAATCGTGCTCGACTCTTAATCCTTGTTTTTTTCCCCTCCCGCGCGAAGCGCGGAAGCTTTGACGTTCCATTAAATTATGAGAAAAAAGCAGACGATTCGGTGTACTGTTCTCGACTCTGAATCCTTATCTGAATTCAGTTCTCCCCCTCCCGCGCAAAGCGCGGAAGTTTTGGCGTTTCATTAAATTATTATAGAAAGTATTCGTTGAACCGTGCTTGACTCTAATCCTTGTCTGAATGAAGCTTCCCCCTCCCGCGCGAAGCGCGGAAGTTTTGGCGTTTCATTAAAGTATTAGAGAAAGTAGACGATTCGTTGAATCGTGCTCGACTCGTCTAAATGAAGTTTTCCCCTTCCGCGCGAAGCGCGGAATTTTTGGCGTTTCATCACAATATAGAGAAAGGAAGACGATTTGTCGTACCGTTTTCGACTCTTAATAAGCCATATTTGTCTGAATTCAGTTTCCCCCTCTCGCGCGAAGCGCGGAAGCTTTGACATTTCCTTAAATTATTAGAGAAAGAAGACGATTCGTTGTACCGTTTTCGACTCTTAATAAGCCCCATTTGTCTGAATTCAGTTCTCCCCCTCCCGCGCGAAGCGCAGAAGCTTTGACGTTTCATTAAATTATTAGAGAAAGTAGACGATTCGTTGAACCGTGCTCGACTCTTAATCCTTTGAAGTTTCATTAAATTATGAGAAAAAAGCAGACGATTCGGTGTACTGCTTTCGACTCTTAATCCTTATCTGAATTCAGTTCTCCCCCTCCCGCGCGAAGCGCAGAAGTTTTGGCGTTTCATTAAATTATTAGAGAAAGTAGACGATTCGTTGAACCGTGCTCGACTCTTAATCCTTGTCTGAATGAAGCTTCCCCCTCCCGCGCGAAGCGCGGAAGTTTTGACGTTTCCTTAAATTATTAGAGAAATAAGACGGTTCGTTGTACAGTTCTCCACTCGTCTAAATGAAGTTTTCCCCTTTCGCGCGAAGCGCGGAATTTTTGGCGTTTCATCACAATATAGAGAAAAGAAGACGAGTTGTCGTACCGTTTTCGACTCTTAATGAGCCATATTTGTCTGAATTCAGTTTCCCCCTCTCGCGCGAAGCGCGGAAGCTTTGACGTTTCCTTAAATTATTAGAGAAAGAAGACGATTCGTTGTACCGTTTTCGACTCTAAATAAGCCCTATTTGTCTGAATTCAGTTCCCCCCTCTCGCGCGAAGCCCGGAAGCTTTGACGTTTCCTTAAATTATTAGAGAAAGTAGACGATTCGTTGAACCGTGCTCGACTCTTAATCCTTGTCTGAATGAAGCTTCCCCCTCCCGCGCGAAGCGCGGAAGTTTTGACGTTTCCTTAAATTATTAGAGAAATAAGACGGTTCGTTGTACCGTTCTCCACTCGTCTAAATGAAGTTTTCCCCTTTCGCGCGAAGCGCGGAATTTTTGGCGTTTCATCACAATATAGAGAAAGGAAGACGAGTTGTCGTACCGTTTTCGACTCTTAATGAGCCATATTTGTCTGAATTCAGTTTCCCCCTCTCGCGCGAAGCGCGGAAGCTTTGACGTTTCCTTAAATTATTAGAGAAAGAAGACGATTCGTTGTACCGTTTTCGACTCTAAATAAGCCCTATTTGTCTGAATTCAGTTCCCCTCTCTCGCGCGAAGCCCGGAAGCTTTGACGTTTCCTTAAATTATTAGAGAAAGAAGACGATTCGTTGTACCGTTCTCGACTCGTGAAATTAAGTATTCCCCTTCCGCGCGAAGCGCGGAATCTTTGGCGTTTCATCACAATATAGAGAAAGGAAAACGATTCGTCGTACCGTTGTTGACTTTTAAACCTTGTTTGAATTTAGTTTCCCCGAACATTTTAAACCCTTGATTTCTTTAGCTGATATTATAGGAAAGTGAAACTTCAAGAAAATACAAGTATTGTAGTTGTAGTCACTCTCGAAGTCGTCACAGCAGATAAAAAGTCACAGTTCGTAGGGAAAAAAACTTGTCGGCCGACCGACAATATACATCTCACCGACTTCAAACTTCTGCATTGATATTAGTACACGAGGATCGAGCAAGAATACCGACACAGCTGACCCGACACAGCAACATATTTGACCGTGTCTTTCTTGCTCCCTCGACGAGACGACTCCACCCAACAACCCCCTTCTCTCTTTTACTCCAACTCCTCTTCTCTCAGGCTCTTACCTCCCCCTCTCTCCTCTCTTTCATCCCCCGTTTCTTTTGTTTCCCTTTTACTCTTTTTTTTCTTTCTTTTCTTTCTTTTCCTTTCTTTCCTCTCCTCCCTCTTTTTCTTTTCTCTCTCTCTCTTTCTTCTCTTTTCTTTCCTTTCTTTTCCTTTCTTTCCTTTCTTTTCTTTTCTTTCTTTTCTTTTCCTTTTCTTTTTTCCTTTCTTTCCCTTTCCCTCTCTTTTTTTTCCCTCCCCCTTTTCTCTTTTTTCCCGACGGCAGCGCAATTTTACCGACAAAATCCTGACAGGTGGGGGGGTGTCGCACCCCCCCACACCCCCCTTTGGCGACGCCCCTGACTACATGCAAATTCATATTGTATATATAGGGGGGGGGGGTAGAAAAAACATAAAGTTCTCAGTACATTGCGGTGTATGGTGAAATGCCACACAAAGGTCATACAGTGAAAACGAATTCGTTTGATAAAATTATGGAAATGCAAGCACTACTTTAAACAAACAGAACTTTGCCATTCCTTCCTCATTTTTCCTGATTGTGGTGTCATATGAAAGGGCAGAACCTCAACTTTTTAGAACTGTGATTTTCTCTTTGAAATTCAGATACCTTCCGCCAAATGACTTTTTGGTTTCCTCTCTTCAAATTCATTTTAATCACTAAATGCATCATATGAGTTGCATCAAATGAAAGAGGAAGATCTAAGCTTTCCAAATATGTGTCATTTAGTAATTATAAATGTGAATAAGTTATGATAAAACATCGATAATTCTCGGTTTCGTTTTTTCTGGGACGCACTTTTCAATCAAAATTCAAGATGGAAGGAATCACAAATGAGTATGGCCATGACCCTGTTTGCTCTTTACTCCCTCCTTATTTCGTCTGATCAGGAAGTTTACTCCATCTCAGAAGACGACTTCTTTTCTTCGACATGCGGATGTTTGCAGGATATGATGACGGGACAATGAACTATATACCGGTCTCATTTACTTTTGAGAGTTTCATTTGGTTCGGGCTCAGAGAGTGGCATAATGATTTTCAACCATAACCGCTCCTATAAATATTATAGTGACTATACAACAATTACCAAGTTCTGGAATTAGCTACAGACTGCATTCATCAAATCTACCTCATTATCACATTTATAGCAAAGGACGTGGATCAAGTATTTTGTATTAAAACTGGGGCACAATCTGGAAAGATTCCTAAATTAAAAGGACAATTTGTCGTGAGCATTCAAGGTATTTGGGTTTCAAAACGGGTCACATTGCAAAAGCCGGATACCCCCCCCCCCCCCCCTACTCCCCCCTAGGGCTACACACCTGATGCTGCACTGCTCCTCATGGAGATTGTTCGGTAGACCACTTCGTTGTGTTCACTGGGTGCTCTACTCCCTGTCAGCAGCCTGTCTAATGATGTAGTCGGTGACTCTGGAGTAGTGGTTGGAGCTGGGGAAAAAGTAGCACGAAAATAAAATGATGAAGAAAATGATAAAACCAGACATAAAAACTTGACGACAAAAATTGAAGTTATTAGAATGACTTGAACTGATAGTCACTATATCATCGAAACAGTTCAACGTACAATAATAAAGTAACAAAATAGTCACAACAAAGCAGAAGAAGGCGATGCCAGAAAAGTAAAACATGCTGGGGCGAAACTTCTTAAGCCATAAGGGTCGTCGAGTGAACAAGGAGCGAAGGAAGATCACTTTGGCAGCCGGACATCCTAAACTGTTTTTATTTTCGTTCTGAGGGAATAAAATGTCACTTCGATCCAACGTTGTTTGGTAATTTTATTTTTTTTGTTCTTGTTTTCTTTATGTTTTTTCTTCATTGTTTAGCTTTTTGTTCATGCACGTAAAGTTTTAAAGAGGGTCGGTCTTGTATGCGTCGTAGACCCGTAAATACATGTAGGTAAATCGTGCCCCCGCCCCTTATGATTATGGGCACAATTACTAATTAATCATACAGCCCCCCCCCCTTATTTTCGTAATATTGTTTACAGTCAATAAATGAACTTGAACTTGTTTGCGGCTGAGGTATTATTCAGTGGTTGATACGTCAGACAGACCGCCAAACCGACCCCACATCGACCCAAACCTCCCAATCTTTGATCATTCGGGGGGTAATGTCATTGTTTGTTCGGTCTGCAGTCGGACTGTTGTTGGTTTCGTGTGTGTGACTGATTGAGATATGTATAAAACACCTCAGTCACACCGCAAGACCGACTCCACATTGAATCCCTCCGAGCAATTTTGAGCCACGATTTAATTAATATGTGTATCTTATAGCAGGCAAGGTTGTCAAATACCGTTAATAACGTTTCACGAGTCCACATGTCTGCAACGACGAGCATTCTCCTGTTTAATTCAGGGTTATTCTTCAAAACATGGCAGCAGTGAGAGTGCAACAAGAATAAACGTTTACAATACACGCAGGGGCGGATCCAGCCGGGGGGGGGGGGGGGGTTCCCAAATCTTGAGATTTTGAGGAAAAATTTAGCGCCGAGTCAGCCGGTCGGTGAATAAGCGGGTGGGTGGGGGGGGGGGGGGGGGGGTAAGAGCACTTTTTTTTTTTTGGGGGGGGGGGTCGAGTTTTTGACGAAAAATTTAGCGCCGACTCAGGCGGTCGGTGGATAAGGGGGGAGGGATAAAAGCACTTTTTTTTCCTTCCAATTCGTGAGAAAATATCTAGCAGCGGGGGGGGGGGGGGGGGGGAGGTGATGGAGAGGAGAACCACTAATTTTGTTGAGGGGGGTGAAAATACAAATTTTTTTTTTTTTTTTGGGGGGGGCCCGCTTTTGTTTTTTGTTTTAAAAAAGGTTAAATTTACGTTATTATCCTACTTTTTACCGTTTTGGGGGGGCTGGGGCGGGTGGGCCGGCCCGGAGAAATCGCTACGTGGATCCGCGCCTGAATACACGGACACAAATAGTTTAGAGTAAGACCATTACCTTGTACTCAACAACCAATCTATTTATTCATAGCAATAGCAAATGACATACAGGTGCCTGCAGGTTGACAACACTTTCATTTATCAGTATTTTTACTAAATAATGACGTAACTGATATCCCTCCGATGATCATGCCGTTTTCTCTTTCAAAAGATAAATTCATATGTTATCATTTTAATGACATATTAACATGATTTAAAAGAGTCGAAGAGTGATATTCACATTCGCCACTTAGTTGACGCTTGACCAGCCACCAGGGGCGTCGCTAGACCTTTGTCAGTGGGGGGGGGGGGGGGGGGGTGTAGAGGCCAACGATTATACCAACAAAACTAGCCACCAATTACCGACAAAATTCTCAACCCTATAAACCTGGCGCCGAAGGCTAAATTGTTTTTCCTATGGACTATCTATAGTACTTGCATATGCGCAAAATGGTCATTTTCCTCGACGACATAAATATACGAATTATTTCTTCAATTTAGACAGCATCATAGCTTTCTATTTTAATGCAGGCGCGGAGCTAGGATCTTATTTAAGGGAGGGGCGGTAGTGAGCAAGAGAATCACTTAAAAGCGCGCTCATTAGGGGGTGTGGGTGATGGGCCTCCCGCGCGAAGCGCGGAAACTTAGACGTTTCCTTAAATTATTAGGAAAAGAATACGATTAATTGTACCGTTCTCGACTGTTAATTCTTGGCTGAATGAAGTTCTCCCGCGCGAAGCGCGAAAGCTTTGACCTTTCATTAAATTATTATAAAAAAGAAGACGATTTGCTCTACCGTTCTCGACTGTTTATCATTGTCTGAATTCAGTTCCCCCCCCCTCCCGCGGAAAGCGCGGAAGCTTTGACGTTTCATTAAATTATGAGAAAAAGCAGACGATTTGGTGTACTGTTCTCGACTCTTAATCCTTGTCTGAATTCAGTTTTTCCCCCTCCCGCGCAAAGCGCGGAAGCTTTGGCGTTTCGTAAAATTATGAGAAAAAGCAGACGATTCGGTATACTGTTCTCGACTCTTAATCCTTGTCTGAATTCAGTTTCTCCCCCTCCCGCGCGAAGCGCGGAAGCTTTGACGTTTCATTAAATTATTAGAGAAAGAAGACGATTCGTTGTACCGTTTTCGACTTTTAATAAGCCCTATTTGTCTGAATTTAGTTTCCCATTCTCGCGCGAAGCGCGGAAGCTTTGACGTTTCCTTAAATTATTAGTGAAGGAAGACGATTCGTTGTACCGTTCTCGACTCGTCTTAATGAAGTTTCCCCTTCCGCGCGAAGCGCGGAATTTTTGGCGTTTCATCACAATATAAAGAAAGGAAGACGATTCGTCGTACCATTGTTGACTCTTAAACCTTGTTTGAATTTAGTTTCCCCGAAAATTTTAAACCTCTGATTTCTTTAGCTGATATTATAGGAAAGTGAAACTTCGAGAAAATACAAGTATTGTAGTTGTAGTCACTCTCGAAGTCGTCACAGCGGATAAGAATTCACAGTTCGTAGGGAAAAAAACTTGTCGGCCGACCGACAATATACATCTCACCGACTTGAAACTTCTGCATTGATATAGTACACGAGAATCAAGCAAGAATATCGACACAGCTGACACGACACAGCAACATATTTACCTGTGTCTTTATTGCTCCCTCGACGAGACGACTCCACCCAACAACCCCCTTCTCTCTTTTACTCCCACTCCTCCTCTCTCAGACCCTTACCTCCCCTCCCCTCTCTCTCCTCTCTTTCATCCCCGTTTCTTTTGTTTCCCTTTCACTCTTTTTTCTTCTTTTTTTCTTTTCTTTCTTTTCCTTTGTTTCCTCTCCTCCCTCTTTTTCTTTTTTCTCTTTCTTTGTTCTCTTTTCTTTCCTTTCTTTTCCTTTTTTTCCTTTCTTTTCCTTTTTTTCTTTCTTTTCTTTTCCTTTTCCTTTTTTCTTTTTTCCCTTTCCCTCTCTTTTTTCCCTCTCTTTTTCCCTCCCCCTTTCGTCGACGGCAGCGCAAGTTTACCGACAATATCCTGACAGGTGGGGGGGGGGGTGTCGCCCCCCCCCCCCACACTCCCCTTTGGCGACGCCCCTGCCAGCCACCCTTTCTAAGTATATTTGATAGTTTGTATTCGAGATGTAAGTATTGAGCTATCAACTTTGCAATTTTAATGACCATAACGTATTAATAAAATAAAGAATATCCGTCTGCAAAGAGCCAGAAAGACGTTAACTCTCATAACTCTATGTAAGAAATAACATAACGCCTTTGTGGCTCTCTTTTTTAAAGTTACTAAAACAAAAAGCTATGCACAATATTGCTCTCTTCGCTATGACGGGAAATCAAAATTTCTATGACTATATATATGGTATGGTTGAGGTATAGTACTACGAATGTGGATAAAATGAGATTTGAGAGTGATTAAACTGGAAAGAGTTGACTTACCTCCCGATGAGTGAACTGTCCCGAGTTGGCCTACGACCACGATGAGGATTACAACAACGGCTATCGACGATGTTGCCATTTTCTGTTTCTTCGAGGTCAAATATATTTGTCCAAAATAAAACTTCAAGGTGGCTAAGAGTCCAAACCGACAGCTCTGATCTTTCTATCTCTTTAATCACAGCAATGACTAAAGAAATAGATGTCAAAATTTAAGGTGAGGCTACAAAAGTTACAACTCTTAGCTTTCGGGTAGTTGGATGAAAGCAGGATCAGACTTTGTTCTAAATCAAATCTTTTCGAAAGTAGACACTTCAGTATTTCGTTGAAAAGGTGCGACTTCAGGCGAATATGTGATAAAATTGACGAATATCGTCAATTTTATCGTGAACTTTATCGTGAACTTTTCACGAAAAAATTGACGATATGGTGTTATCGTGAACTTTATCGTGAACTTTTCACGAAAAAAATTGACGATATCGTGAATTTTATCGCATATTTTTCACGATTTAGTCTATTCGCGATGTCCCTTCAGGGCCACCATACAAATGGTCATTTTCCTCGACGACATAAATATACGAATTATTTCTTCAACTTAGTCAGCATCATAGCTTTATATTTTAATGCAGGCGCGGAGCTAGGATCTCATTTTAGGGAGGGGCGGTGGTGAGCAGGCGAATCACTCAAAGAGCGCGCGGAGCGAGCTCATGGGGGGGGGGGTGTGGGTGATAGGCCTACCGCGCGAAGCTCGGAAACTTAGACGTTTCCTTAAATTATTAAGAAAAGAAGACGATTTATTGTACTGTTCTCGACTGTTAACCCTTGTCTAATTGAATTTTCCCCCACCCCGCCCCCCTCCCGCGCGGAAGTTTTGGCGTTTCATTTAATTATTAGAGAAAGTAGACAACTCGTTGAACCGTGCTCGACTCTTAATCCTTGTATGAATTCAGTTTCTCCCTCTCTCTCCCGCGCGAAGCGCGGAAGCTTTGACATTTCATTAAATTATTAGAGAAAGTAGACGATTTGTTAAACAGTGCTCGACTCTTAATCTATAGTCTGAATTCGGTTTACCCCTCCCGCGCAAAGCTCGGAAGTTTTGACGTTTCATGAAATTATTAGAGAAAGCAGACGATTTGTTGTACCGTTTTCGACTCTTAATTCTCGTCTGAATTCAGTTTCCCCTTCCCGCGCGAAGCGCGAAAAGCTTAGACGTTTGATTTAATTATTATAGAAAGAAGAAGATTCGTTGCACCGTTTTCGACTCTTATTAAGCCCTATTTATCTGAATTCAATTCAATTCATTCAATATAAACAACAAATTAATTCATTCATAGACCTACACGAACATCACATTGCAAATCATCCCCTCGTCCCTTAAGTTTTAGGTGTGAACAAAATGACAACCACCGAGTAGAACTTGGGCAATGCAACAGTTACCGTATTATTTATCACTCTCAATCAGATGCGTTCACAGTTTTCACACCTCTTAAAAAATGTTTCTGAAATTCATATAATGATACATGTACTGTGCTTATTAATTAAATCTAATGAATTCTTTAATTTCCTCAGCCAAATCCTTTCTCAAATATAAAAATAATAAGAATGTGTACAGGCTTACCTTGAAATAACTGAAGAGACAAACGGCCTCTGTAAGTCTTGAACACGCCAGGTCTGGAACTTCAGTCTTCATCTACCCCCCCCCCCCACACTCCGGGGTCGGAGGGACCGCATGCGCGTTCCTAAAATCTCCAGAAAAGGGGTACTTTTTCGCGCGACAAAATCCGGCCCGAGAATTGTAAAAAAAGGGGGTGTATTTGACTTTTCACCCGGAGATTTCTTTAAAAAGGGGGTTATAAAATATCTTAAATATCATAGAAAATTTGATCAAATCCCGGGATCAAATTCCTGAAATTCCTGCTAGCTTTGAAAGCTCATTTAGGATTATTTCATTTTGATAAGTAAAAACATTGGCCCCCAGTCCCCCTCGATCGACTAGAGCTCACCTAAAATAGGGGGGGGGTGTGGTACATTTAGCAGTGTTCCGGATTTATTTTTTTATTTTTTGGGGGGTCTCCAAGGCAGGAAAAGCCGGCGAAAAGTCGGCGAAAGGGGGGTTCAGAAATGTTGGCAGTCCTGAGATAGGGGGGGGGGGGTGTGCTTTCAAAGGGAGGGAACGAGCATACGCGTACCCTAAATAACACTGAGTGGGGGGGGGAGCCGGGCATCTACTGTACATGATTGCATTTTTTAAGCGCTCGCGCGCTGGCGCACTTTACGTCTGGGCTATAATATTACCTTGCAAAATAACGAACAATTATTCTGAAGTTTATGAAGTGCTTGTTCGCGCACGTCGCGCAACTACTCTTAATGAACGTGACATACTGTATACGTGTAGGCTATACAGTTATACATACATTAAAAAAATAACCCATTTCTCATGCATTATGCTGAAATTGAAACAATCACATTTTCCCCCTTTTTCTTCTTCCTTTTTTTTCTCTCTTTTTTTGTGGTAATCTCAGGGGGGGGGGATATTTGTACAGGCCACCCCCCTCCTTCAAGCGAGGGGGGATGCATCCCCCCACCCCCCGGGATTTACGCCCCTGTATGTAGGTATGCTGACATTTGTTAATGGTTGATTTTTAGAAGCACATCCATTTACATTAACGAGGCTCCTTGGAAGACAGTAATTAAGAGCAGCGAGAATAAGAGCGACAAACAATGAAATCATCATCCCTTCTAATTAACTACACGGAGGTATAGTCAACAAAGGTTTCCTTTCCAAATAGATTCAAGTTGACAACCACTTAGGCCTTATTTATACATAAACAGTAGAGTGGCGAAAAAGAAAAAGGCCACTATTTGTCTTTTGCGGGCATCCATTCTGAAATGAATGCTTTGTCGTTTCCATAGTTAGGGATTGATGCATTTGTACCGACGGAAAAATGTCTTTTGTAATCATACTTTATTTCCTCGAACACCAACAACATTAGAGCAGTGAATGGATGTTTTGTGCAACAGATATTTCAACTTGTTGGAATTAAAATTTGTTTGTGTGGTGTTGTTATTGATACCATGAATGCAACGCCAAGTAATTATGATCATCTAATCTTCTAATCCATCATTATCATTTTCTATGAAGAAGCTTGTATTTTATCAAGTCTAAGCAATCGCACATCCTTTGTAAACATTCGAAGAGCAGTCTTGACATCGATAGAGGACCTAGCTGATTCAATGACTTCCAATATTCATTGAATATTTTGTGAGACGATTCCTACTAATTCAATCAGCGTACTGGAAATCGAATGTGTTTGTTTGGTGTAGGTATCAAAAGGACCAAGAGAGCAACGCGAAGTAATTCGAACTTTTTATCTAATTGTCTTGACTCTTGAATCGTGCGTGTGACAACTTTTACAAAATCCTTTCAACAAACTGAATTTTGTCGGTGTGAACTTGATATCAAAAGGATCATGAATGAAACGCCAAATAATTCCAATTTGTCAGTTAACTCCTCTATTCTGGATGAATATGATCAGCTTCCTCCATTTCTCGCAGCATTGGGTTATAGCTATTTCATATTAAACATTGTCTCCTGTCTCGGGTCTACACTGACTATGATTTGCATCCTGTTCAATAAGAAACTGAGAAAACCGACAAACATTATACCCTTCAACATCATTCTTTGTGATTTCATCTCCGTTTTTACACATTGCGTTCTCTTCGTTGTATTACTAGTAATAATATTTCCAAAAGAATTTTCTATTTTTAACAACAATTATTATAAACAATTGAATAATAATGTATGAATTAATGATATGTGTAATGACCAATATGAGCCACTCTCGCAATACTTGAGGTTCCTTACAAGCATTCATCAGTAATGTTGATTTTTATATACACTGTCGCTCATATAGGTGGAATATTTTTGTTTTACCCCAATTTTATGGAATTATTTTAAAAATAATTTAAAAATAATAAATCTAGATAAAAGTATACATTCTCAGATTTTATTGAATAATAATTTGCAAATGTGTGTTTTGCGTGACTGCTAAAGCATGTGTATGCTGCCTTCTATGCTTATCAAATAGGGGACCTACGCCCTTAAGTCATAAATGACAGTAATGAGGATAAATGCCCCACAAAAGGGCACTAATATAGCACATCGACACGGTTTTGATCCTGGGGCCTCACAATTACGAGGCCATTGCTTTGTCACTGAACCATGATTGTACGCAGCGGGGGCTAGGGTAGGGGGCAGCTTCCATAAATAAAAAAAAAACAGAAAATGCAATAAATTTTCAATAATTTATTGCATTTTACCCCGGTCCCCAACATAAAAAAATCCTCCGTTTGGTTGAAGATCAGCCATGCATCACATCTTTTGTCTTCTTTGTGCATGGCTGATCGTCAACGAAACTGAGTTAAGTTTTTTGTCAACTCTGTTAGTTGCTACGGCAGGCAGCCAGTGAAAACGTACTCGTTTGATCAAATTATGGAAATGCAAGCATTACTTTAAAAAAACAGAACTTTGTTATTCCTGGCTCATTTTTCCTGATTGACGTGTCACATTAAAAAGTAGAAATTGACCTTTCTACAAATGTGATTTTCTCCTTGAAATTTAGATACCGCCCGCCAAATGACTTTTGGGTTTCCTCTCTTCAAATTGCTTTTAATCACTTATGCGTGGAATATGCATCATATGAGTTACATCAAATGAAAGAGGAGACTCTAAGCTTTCCAAATATGTGTCATTTATTGATCATAATTGTCATTAAATTATGATAAAACATTGTTAGTTCTCGGTTTCGTTTTTTCTGGGACGCACTGTACTATTATCATCATTACCATTACTATTATTATAGCTATCATTATTGATATCATTATTATTCTTTGATTAAGCTCACTTCTCTCCATTCGCAGGATGGGGGTACAAGCCGTTTCGCCAACGTTGTGATATATTCAGCCGACTTCGTCTCTGTGATCAACATCCTTCTCGCCGCCGTACATCAATTCATTACCATCCGGGTGGACCCGTTTGGCGCCCATGGCATCATCACCACACCCCGTATCATCGCTGCCTGCGTTACCACCTGGCTGCTTTGCATACCAATAGCATACCCCATCTCGACCACGCAAGACCTATTCGCTTTCTACATCTCCGTATCCTCTACCGACGTCGTGCTCCTGCTCATCACCGGCCTCTTCTATATCTTCGTCTATACTACCGTCTCCAAAGGCCCTCCTGGTGTCAAGTTTTCTGAACAGAGGAAACTCGAAAACAGAAAAGTGTTTACCACAATAGCATGTGTATACGTCACGACATTATTTTTCCGATCGATTTATAGAGTGGAATATGTCATTGCGGTGTGGAATACCTCGATATTACACATTTTTATTGGTAATATCTTCTTCAGCATAGGAACTATGTCAAACTCGCTGGTATATTGGTGGCGACTTAAAGAATTTAGATCTATGTTAACGAAGTGCAGAAATACAAGAACTGATGTAATGATTGACGGTTTAAATGTTTGAAAAAATAAATTATGAATCAATACTTTCCAGGTCAATTATCTTAAAACAGAAATAGTTTTACAATAGTTTGATCTTTTAAGTGGTTTGGATAATCATTATAATATTTGATACAATTAAATAGTTCATACTTATGGCAGGTTCGATCAATATATTATTGATTAGAGGTTAGAGGATAATGTGAAAATGGTTCAATAATTGATTATGTTAGATAAAATATTTTTTTTAATAATATTCAAAGTCATTTGGAAGCGCATAGAGAACTTAATACAATAAGGACGGATTATTACTACTTCTACTTCTACGACGATACTCAGCAGGATCCATAAGTCAGGATGTATAGTGCTGAGGAATAAACTATCTAGTTCTTGGTCTAGATGCTGGGTGGAAGCGCTCCCTTGAAGCCCTCCAGTGAAGTAGGGCAATACTATTAGGCTAGTATGATTTTTAATGTATATTACAATTATTAATATTATTATTATTATCAGCATTAAGCATTGTTATCATTTTCATTAGTAGTATAGTTCCAAGGGCGGTTATATTATTATGCAGAATATAGTACATTTTGAATATGAATACGAATATAGAATACTGTGGTACAAGTTACAACTATCATCATGCATGATCATTTTCATACCAACCAATAAACGAATATTGTGATGCGCAAAAAGGCCTTCATGGGGAGTATCATGCCTCTGTATGTATGTGTCTTGTTCAAAGTCATGTCCTTTTTGCGCGTTCCCAAAATCTCCGGTAAAAGGGGTAACTTTTCGCGCGACTTAATCCGGACCGTGTTGACTTATACACAGCGGAGATAGGGAGTGCTTTCAAAGAGAGGGAACATGAACATGATGGAACATTATACTAGGTTACGTATGATTGTATACATGTATTTAGAACTGGTATTTACTACAAGGATAGCAAATACAGTGTTAGTTTAAAAAATGCATAAAATATAAAAGAATGCTTGAAAGTAATTGTTAATCGGTCCGTAGTATGTGAAAATATATGGATCATGTAAGTATCAAGTTAAGCATAATGATCAATGTATAGAAACATTATATAGAATTAACAAATCATTGAGATATGTGTATTTGGTATATACATGTATGTATGTATATATATATATATATATATATATATATATATATATATATATATATATGACAGTAAGCATGTACATGTACCTTTACCCATTTAAGGATATCATTAAATAACTATATTCGGTAATTATAAATGCATATGTACGAGTCTAAAGGGAAACAAATATGTATATAGATTAAAACTTTGTGGCCCGAATTATGAATTCGGGCCTGTGCGTGTAACACATTAGTAACCGATATACATGTATCCATCAGCCTGTATTTATAAAATAGCAGATCATTGTTATTTGTTACCAAGATGAAACTCTAGTATACTTCAGATTTTCTTCAAGGTTTCAGCGGCATTGGGAATATTTGTTTGATAGTGTTCCCACTTCTTTCAGTCACAATAGCATATACCTTACTATGGAGTATCCATGTGGTGTTATTTTTCTATGGTTAAGAGTTTCCAGGAGTAGTTGATGCCAATGTTTAGAAAGATCTTCAAAGATGGCGATACCGAAAATCTTCAGTTTATTTTTTCTCTCATGATCTGTTTTTCCCCTCTGTCACAAAATCTCTTCATTTCAATATTTCATACTTCTCTTTTCTCTCTTCTTCTCCTTCTGTCTCTCCCTCCCTCTCTTTTACTCCATATTTAATCTTTCTCTCTTAATGTTTCTCCCCAGACCCATCTCTCCATCTTTCCTTTTCTTTTCCCTCCATCCCTCCTCCTCTCTCTGCCTCCTCACAGTCTCACTCAAGCACTCTCTTTCTCTGTCTCTCCCATTCTCTACCTCAACATGTTAACTCTTTGTTTCTCTTCACATCTCTGCCTGTCCGTCTGTCTCTCCATGTTTTTGACCCCACTCCCTCTGTTCTCTTCAGCTGTATCCCACTGTATTAAAGCCCCACCGAACTAGTTTGGCCTGGAGGGATTAGACCTCCCTGCATGGTCGCTGACAGGTGGTTAGCTCATCAAATAAGCTCTCAATTAACATAAGAAAAAGAGGATCATGGGGGACCAATGGTCACCGATTAGGCATTACTTGCTATATAGAGGGCGCAAGTAGCTATAAGTAGTGCAGTGGGGCTTTAATATATCTATCTCTAACACGGTCTCAACTACTTTTGATAAAACAACCAAAGACAATTCCAATAACCTTGTGCGTGACCTATATTTCCTTGGGATAATAGAATAGAGTATTAAAATTACAGTGGCATAGAATTTGTTACATTGCAAGAGGGTTCTCTGCTTTCCTCAATTAAGTTTCAAATTATGCTTTATCATATGTGATGTGGATACATCTGTATTTATTTTAGCAATGTGATCTTATTTTTACACATCAACAATATTATTTGTTTACACGTCATTTGACATTTTTCATCCTATGGATGCTGCCTTTCAGCTCTCAGATATTGAAAATACATAATTATGTAATACATGTTATGAATAAATAAATGTACTAAATGTGTATACTGTCCTGTACGGGGTTGTGTGAGTTGTGAGTTGATATCAGTGTAAGAGGAGCATGTCCCCCCTCCACCCCCCCCCCCCCCCCAAAAAAAAAAACATACACACACACAAACAAAAACAAAGTGGTGCGTAAAAAAAGAAACGGAAAGAAAAGTCAGCAAGTGATAGGGAAAGGGAAAAGGAGAAAAGGTCAAGAAAAGAAGCCACCACGACCATCTTGCACACCCTTCCCCATTCAATAGCGTAGCAAATAAAAGGGATTTGTTATGACAATCAAAATATCTCTCTAAAGTTGAAAACAAAATAAAATTGCAAGAATGCTACTCCCAACTCAAGTCTTAAAATACTTCTAAAACCATCAAAGAAAACCGAATTCCAAGCTTTCAATGACATTCAAAATATTTTATTGCAAGGACACATGTACAAAATACTGATCTGTATGTTGAAGCTCACCTTGCCGGATGCTTGTAGCACCAAGCAGGCGCGGATCCAGGGGGGGGGGGGGCCGAGCATGCCTTGGCCCCCCCCCCCCCCCCCGCAAAAAAAAAAAAAAAAAAGGAGAGAGAGAGAAGGAAAAGAAGGGAAAGAGGAGAGAAAGGGAAAAAAGAAGAGGAAGAAGAAAGAAAAGAGGGAAAAGAAGGAGATCGGGGGGGGGGGGGAGGACTTGCCTCCCCCCTCCCCCCCCCCCCAATAAAAAAATAAAAGAGAAGGAAGAAAAGGGAAAGAAAAAAGATAAAGAGGAGATAAAGGGAAGGACAAAATAGGAAGAAGAAAAGAAAAGAAGGGGGATATCAGTTGCAATTTTCCCGCCAACAGGTTGTGGATCGAGGGGGGGGGCAAAAGACCCTAGCCTCCCCCCCCCCCACCCACCCCCCGTCCCCGCTAAAAAAAGAGAGAAGGAAGGAAAAGGAAAAGAGGAGAGCTAAAAGGGAACAAAACGAGGAAGAAAAAAAAGAAAAGGGAGAAAAGAAGCGGAGATCAGTTGCGGTTAATCCCGCCAACAATGTGTGGAGCGGGTTGGGGACCAAAATGACCGTGCCCCCCCCCCCCCCCAGCAAACCTAAAAGAGAGATAAGGAAGGGAAGGGAAAGTGAAAGAGGAGAGAAAGGGAAAGGAAACAAAAGATAATGAAGAAAGGTAAGGGATATCAGTTGCAATTTTCCCGCCAACAAGGTGTAGATCGGAGGGGGGGGGGGGGGCACTGGCATACTGATAGGGGAGGGGGGTTGGAGAAATAGAATTCAAACGTGGTTTATTTATAATTCCCTAACGGTGGTTAACAAATAATGCTGAAATGAGATAATTTTTCTCATTTCATGCGTTTGTTGGAAAATGACAAATTCCTAAATTTACAGCCAGGCAAGAAAAAGCTTCTTGAGATGCCTACATATCAGGGCTCACGGAACGGCGGGGATCGGGATCCTCGAGCCCCTCCCCCACACTTTCTTTGAAAAAGTATATTAACGAGAAATAGAAAGAAAGAGAGCGAGAAAGAAAAAAATAGTTAACTGCCAGTGACTGCCAGTGTCAAAATATGCTCATCTGACCATGATTAAAACTAATGCCTAAAATCCTAAGGGCTCTGCCCCCTGGATTCCACCTAGGGCCCTAAGGTGGGCCCTTAGATGCTCATATGACGATCATTTAATGCCTAAAACCCCTATTTTCTGGGGGCTCTGCCCCCTGGACCCCACGCCAAATAGTGTCCTGCTAGTGTCACAAATAATAAGGTTACAAAAATGCTCATCTGACCGTAATTAAACGCCTAAAACCTCTGAGCTTCTGGGGGCTCTGCCCCCTGGACCCAACCAAGAGCCCTTAGGCGGGCCCCTCGATACTCATCTGACCGTAATTGAGTGCCTAAAACCCTTGAGATTCCGGGGCTCCGCCCCCTGAACCCCAAGCCAATTAGTGACCTGCCATTGTAACAATTAGGTATCAAAATAATGCTCATCTGACCGTAATTAAATGCCTAAACTCCTGAACTTCCGGGGCTCTGCCCCCTGGACCCCGTCTAGGGCGCTATGGCGGACCCCTGAATGTTAATCTGACCGTAAATTAAAACCTTAAACCCCTGAGCTTCCGGGGCGGACAAGTTATCAACATATGTTCATCTGACAGCAGGCGCGTAGCCAGGGGGGCGGTGGGGTGGTCCCCAATAAACGCCGGCCAAAAAAGAGAGGAGTGTAAAAGAAGAGGACGTAGGAAGAAAAGGGACTAGACAAAGAACATATTTGAAATTCAGACAAGGATTAAGAGTCGAGAACGGTACAACGAATCGTCTTCTTTCTTTAATGATTTAATGAAACGTAAAAGCTTCCGCGCTTCGCGTGGGAGGGGGGGGGAAACTGAATTTAGACAAGGATTAAAAGTCATAACGGAACAAAAAATCGTCTTATTTCGCTAATGATTTAATGAAACGTAAAATCTGTATTCAGACGAGGATTATTTTCGAGAACGGTACAACGAATCGTCTTCTTTCTCTAATGATTTAATGAAACGTACAAGCTTCCGCGCTTCGCGCGGGAGGGAGGAGGGGAAAACTGAATTCAGATGAGGATTAAGAGTCGAGAACGGCACAACGAATCGTCTTCTTTCTCTAATAATTTAATGAAACGGAAGGGGGGAATTGATTTAGACAAGGATTAAGAGTCGAGAACGGTACAACGAATCGTTTTCTTTCTTTAATGATTTAATGAAACGTAAAAGCTTCCGCGCTTCGCGTGGGAGGGGGGAAACTGAATTTAGACAAGGATTAAAAGTCATAACGGAACAACGAATCGTCTTATTTCGCTAATTATTTAATGAAACGTAAAAGCTGTATTCAGACGAGGATTATTTTCGAGAACGGTACAACGAATCGTCTTCTTTCTCTAATGATTTAATGAAACGTACAAGCTTCCGCGCTTCGCGCGGGAGGGAGGAGGGGAAAACTGAATTCAGATGAGGATTAAGAGTCGAGAACGGTACAACGAATCGTCTTCTTTCTCTAATAATTTAATGAAACGGAAGGGGGGGAATTGATTAAGACAAGGATTAAGCGTCGAGAACGGTACAACGAATCGTTTTCTTTCTTTAATGATTTAATGAAACGTAAAAGCTTCCGCGCTTCGCGTGGGAGGGGGGAAACTGAATTTAGACAAGGATTAAAAGTCATAACGGAACAACGAATCGTCTTATTTCGCTAATGATTTAATGAAACGTAAAAGCTGTATTCAGACGAGGATTATTTTCGAGAACGGTACAACGAATCGTCTTCTTTTTCTAATGATTTAATGAAACGTAAAAGCTTCCGCGCTTCGCGTGGGAGGGGGGAAACTGAATTTAGACAAGGATTAAAAGTCATAACGGAACAACGAATCGTCTTATTTCGCTAATTATTTAATGAAACGTAAAAGCTGTATTCAGACGAGGATTATTTTCGAGAACGGTACAACGAATCGTCTTCTTTCTCTAATGATTTAATGAAACGTACAAGCTTCCGCGCTTCGCGCGGGAGGGAGGAGGGGAAAACTGAATTCAGATGAGGATTAAGAGTCGAGAACGGTACAACGAATCGTCTTCTTTCTCTAATAATTTAATGAAACGGAAGGGGGGGAATTGATTAAGACAAGGATTAAGCGTCGAGAACGGTACAACGAATCGTTTTCTTTCTTTAATGATTTAATGAAACGTAAAAGCTTCCGCGCTTCGCGTGGGAGGGGGGAAACTGAATTTAGACAAGGATTAAAAGTCATAACGGAACAACGAATCGTCTTATTTCGCTAATGATTTAATGAAACGTAAAAGCTGTATTCAGACGAGGATTATTTTCGAGAACGGTACAACGAATCGTCTTCTTTTTCTAATGATTTAATGAAACGTAAAAGCTTCCGCGCTTCGCGCGGGAGGGGAAAAACTATTTTCAGACGAGTAGGCACGTACGGAAGGGGGAGGGGGTTAGGGGGTTGACCCTCCCCCCTTCGTTTTTTTTATGTGTGTATTTTGGAGCAACCCCCCCCCCCTTTTCTGTGATTTTTTTTTTTTTTTTTTTTTTAATTTAAAAAAAAAAAAAAAAAAAAATATGCCAATGGCTGACCTAAAAAAGGTGACCTCACCCCCCCCCAACGGAACAAAATGTCAATTTTTCAAATTTCGAGACCCCCCCCCCCCCAAAAAAAAAAAAAAAAAAAAAAGTGTCCTCTCCCCCCCCCCCCCCCCCCCCCCCCCCCCCCCAGCTTATTTAGCGGCTGGCTGAGTCGTTACGATTTTTTTTTCGGACCCCCCCAAAAAAGTGCCCCCCCCCCCCCCTAAGAAATCCTGGATCCGCGCCTGGCACCAAGATCACTTTCAGCAAAACGATTCCAGAATAAGTTTACAAGGGCAACTTACTCAGCAATACGTAGTGCTAACATGGGATTCCTGATCCTAGAACTATAATGGTATATGTATGCACAATCAAATTCATAATCACACCTCAAGCTCATTCCCATATAAAATGCCCGGACGTGAGGAAGAGGAAGAATAAGGGTGGGCACAATAACCCTTTTTATACCACAACTACATTTTCTGTGAAAGAGCCTCATAGAGGCGTTACAAAAAGGTTGTACTCTCCATTCCTATTACTAGCATCTGATACACTCCACAATTTGAGCAGTTCCATACATGTTGGCTCACTGCTGTATGTTGATGGGGAAGGTTCATTTAGATGTCTCCAATCAACACCAAGCGGTAACTCCTACAGGGG
>JAVYIG010003059.1:0-213311 GCA_035222895.1 Strongylocentrotus droebachiensis
GCAGAGGATTGGAGCCCGTCATAGAGTTTCGGGAGCCCGCTTTAGCTGTACGTACATTGTCAATACAGGTTTTAAGCCTGGCGATTCCAAGTATTTTAGGGGCTTATCTGAACTCCATTTATCTCACAAACACGACATAATACATCAGTTTCAATAAATCGTCACCTCATTTTCTTTTTTTCAATCTCAAGCTCTACGATTATCATTATTTTTTTACTTCACAAACTTTTAGGACTCCCGATATAATAGTGTTTAGGAGCCCGCTTAAGATGCATGTGATTAATACGAGTTAAATTATTCATAATAAGAATAATCGAGAGTAATCTCTAAACTCTAATTATCGTCTGAAACCCCAATTTGAAAATCGTATATTCCCTTCATCATCATCATTATTTATCATTACTTAATAGTTAATAATTGAGAGTAGGAGCCCGATATATAGCGGCTCAAAGGTTAATAGGGTAAGAGAGAACAAATCTTTCACAAACGGTTCTTCACAGCTAAAAGACAATTTGAACCCGGGTCCTTTCCTCCTCCTCAAACTTTGGATACTCTGGTCAACGCACATGAATTGCCTGTCATAGAGTTAGGCATAAGAGATGTGCCATTCTATACACAGATCCCTACCGTTACTCTGCTATACATAGGAAAACTTAGCTGCATGGCTGGTCGGGTGCGACGTGCTCGCGCGCTCGCACGCACGTAAGCTCATGAATATTAATGAAAGAATCTTGGAGCCCATATAGTGTCGACCAATACGGTCTGGGTACCTATGGTGGCTCCTAAGGGACACGCAAACGCAAAATTTGACGTATACCTATATGCAACAAATTTGTGGATTTTCACGTCAAAGACGTGAAAATCCACAAATTTGACGTATACCGATGCAACAAATTTGTGGATTTTTACGTCAAAGACGTGAAAATCCACAAATTTGACCGTATACCTATGCAACAAATTTGTGGATGTTCACGTCAAAGGACGTGAAAATCCACAAATTTGACGTATACCTTTGCTTGGTAATTTTTTCGTTTTTCTGTACTCAATGGCCCTGAAGGACACGCAGACATGAAAATCTGCGTCCGATATTCATGTCTGCGTCTCCAAAAGGGACACGCAGAAGTGAATTGGACGCAGATTTTCTTCTTCTTCACGTCTTGGACGTAAAAAGACAATAAAACCCTTGCATAGGTATACGTCAATTTTGTGGATTGTCAAATATATACGTCTGCGTCGGCCCAAAAGGGACACGCAGACGCGAATATTGGACGCGAATTTTTTTCCAGTAAGCTGAGCACCAGGAAGATAAGTGTATATGGGTTTGTTCAGCTATGTTTTAGACAGCTTTATCTCGACATTAATTGTACACCACTTCATTCTATTTTATGGACCAAAATTGATATATACTATAGAAGGCCTAGATACAAGTCATTATGTAAACATATTTGCCTGTACCAAGCAATTACTTCTTTTTGTGCATCTTGTTGCCATTTGCCCCCCCCCCCCTCCTATCACACCCTTTTATTCTCTCCTCTATTTCTTTCCATATCTCTCTATCTATCCTGTCCTTCCTCCCTTCCCATTTCTCCTCTGTACTATGTTGTATTCGAAATTCGACAGAGAGAGTGAGAGAGAGAGAGGTCGAGAGAGAAAAGGAGAGAGGGGAGAGACAGATTGGGAGAGAGAAACGATTGAAAGAGGAGAGAGAGGGGATAAACAGATTGGGAGAAAGATGAATTAAGAGAGGAGAGAGAGAGGGAGAGACAGATTGGTAGAGAGAAACGTTGAAAGAAGGAGAGAGAGAGAGAGCTGGGGATAAGCAGATTGGGAGAGAGAAGGGAGAGACAGATTGGAGAAAGGTGAATTAAGAGGAGCCGGGAGAGGGGATAAACAGATTGGGAGAGAGAAGGGAGAGACAGATTGGTAGTGAGAAACGATAAAGAGGAAGAAGAGAGAGAGAAAGGGACATTGGGAGAGAGAAATAGAGAGGGGCAGACAGATTGGGATAGAAAGAGGAGAGAGAGTGAGAGACAGATTGGGAGGAGAAAGGAAAAGATCGAGAGAAGGGGAGAGAGAGAGTGGTGGGACATAGGAGAGAGAGGAGAGAGAGAGAGAGAGATGGAAAGAAATACAGAGAAAATAAAAGGGTGTGATAGGAGGGGGGCAAATGGCAACAAGGGAGAGACAGATTGGGAGTGAGAAACGATAAAGAGGAGAGAGAGAGATAGAGAGAAAGGGACATTGGGAGAGAGAAATAGAGAGGGGCAGACAGATTGGGATAGAAAGGAGAGAGAGGGAGAGACAGATTGGGAGGGAAAAAGGAAAAGATCGAGAGAAGGGGAGAGATAGAGTGGTGGGACGTTAGGAGAGAGGGGAGAGAGAGAGAGAAGGAAAGAAATACAGAGAAAATAAAAGGGTGTGATGATAGGAGGGGGGCAAATGGCAACAAGGGAGAGACAGATTGGGAGTGAGAAACGATAAAGAGGGAGAGAGGAGAGAGAGAGAGAGAAAGGGACATTGCATTGGCCCGGAGAGAGAAATAGAGAGGGGCAGACAGATTGGGATAGAAAGAGGAGAGAGGGGGAGAGACAGATTAGGAGGGGAAGAAAGGAAAAGATCGAGAGAAGGGGAGAGAGAGAGTGTTGGGACATTAGGAGACAGAGGAGAGAGAGAGGGAGAGATGGAAAGAAATACAGAGAAAATAAAAGGGTGTGTGATAGGAGGGGGGCAAATGGCAACAAGAAGCACAAAAAGAAGTAATTGATTGGTAATGAGAGAAGAAGAAAATCAACAATTTGAGCTATATTCAATGCATTTGTATTTCTTTGTGATTTTGTTATGTCTATATATTTTGTCTGAAATTGAAATTGTAGACATGATGTTTAGAAGCCACGTACATACTCTACTGCTCTCTATTAACATATCCTTCTCTCTTCGCCTTCTTTTTCCCCTTTCTATCACTCCTCTATTTCCCTCTTCTTCTTTTTTTTTTTTTATCTCTCTCTATACGATTTCGTCATGAAAATGGTTTTTAAAAAAAATCATTGTAGGCCTACCGTATTTATTTGCTGTTGGTAACTAAATTAATGAAACAAATGAAGTCCACATAATTATGGTACCAATTTTGTAATGTTATTGTTTCATAACTTCCGTTTTTAGTCATCTGATTGTCCTCAAACAATAATAATGATAGTGAATGAATAACATGTACGTTGCAACCCTGTAGCATTCCATTGCCAAGTGCATTCTTGCTGAAAACAATAACAATTAGTGAGACTTTAGAGACACTGAATATAGTCTGCAAGCACAGACCCTAATTTGACACTTTACCCCCCCCCCCCCCCAAAAAAAAAGAATCATTGTGCCCTTGAGAGAAGCCTAGCCCAGCTACCTACTGGTTGTGTCAGGAGCAGCTATAGTACATGGCCTATGGTATTCTTATAGTGCAGACTCTCTTTTACGACTGACCAGGGTTTGTGCCTGCCAAACTACACTGAATAAGTTAGGTGTAGGGTCTGTAATTAGAAGACTGTGAATCTGGACAGAGTATTCGATACCAGCTGGTAATCCCTTTATCAGTAACTAGGGGCAGACAAACCCATGTACGCTTATCTTCCTGGTGCTCAGCTTACTGAAAAAAAATTCGCGTCCAATATTCGCGTCTGCGTGTCCCTTTTGAGGCCGACGCAGACGTATATATTTGACGTATACCTATGCAACAAATTTGTGGATTTTCACATCGAAGACGTGAAAATCCACAAAATTGACGATTACCTATGCAAGGGTTTATTGTCTTTTTACGTCCAAGACGTGAAGAAGAAGAAAATCTGCGTCCAATTTCACGTCTGCGTGTCCCTTTGGGAGACGCAGACGTGAATATCGGGACGCAGATTTTCATGTCTGCGTTGTCCCTTCAGGGCCATTGAGTACAGAAAAACGAAAAAAAATACCAAGCAAAGGTATACGTCAAATTTGTGGATTTTCACGTCTTTGACGTGAACATCCATAAATTTGTTGCATAGGTATACGTCAAATTGTGGATTTTCACGTCTTTGACGTAAAAATCCACAAATTTGTTGCAAAGGTATACGACAAATTTGTGGATTTTCACGTCTTTGACGTGAAAATCCACAAATTTGTTGCATAGGTATACGTCAAAATTTTGCGTTTGCGTGTCCCTTAGGAGCCACCATAGGTACCAGTTAAAACCAGTAAGTCAACTGGTACCAATTGAAACAGTAGATTCAACTGGTTTTTAATATGGAAATTGAAACAACGCTAACCAAGACCAGTTGATTTACCAGTTGAATTTCCAGTTGAATTACAGTTGATTTACCAGTTGATTTTTCAGATGATTATCCAGTAATCAGTCAACTGATAATCAATAATCAGTATTAGAATCTGGCCACCAAATTTACCACATATACTAACTCTTGCAATTGCAATTGTGTGAATTGACCATATATTGTTCCAGTAGATACCAGTTGGAAATCCTTACTGGTTTCAACTGGTATCCAGTGGCGGATCCAGGGGGGGGGGCCCGGGGGGCCCCGGGCCCCCCCCTTGAGAAAAAAATCATGTAAAATCACGTGATTTTTACCTTTTTGGGGGGTTGGGCCCCCCCCCCCTGGCGCTCAAGGGGGGGGGGGGTGCAAATCGAAAAAATTCGAGGACCAAAAAAAAAAAAAAAATTGTTCACTACCCCCGCCCCCCCCCCCACCCCCCCCACTGAGCGACTTTTCGGCCGGCGCGATTTTCAAATTTTCGGGAGCAAAAAAAAATGAAGAAAGTTGGGCCCCCCTCCCCTAAGAAATCCTGGATCCGCGCCTGCTGGTATCAACTGGAATTTCGACCTGGGTGGTGGTGGTGGTGGTGGTGGTGGTCGTGGTGGTGGTGGTCATGGTGGTCGTGGTGGGCGTGGTGGTGGTGGTGGTGGTGGTAGTGGTGGTCGTGCTGGTGGTGGGTCGTACATGGTGGTGGTGGTGATGAAGATGATGATGATGTTGCCTTGTCTTAGTCCAATTAATATTACTGTTACTGTTCTTAGGATAAATAGATTGTGCTGGGAATGCTCCTCTCTCAACTCATGCATGCAGCTTGAATTCAACATTTATTCCGTGTTTGTTAGTAGCGTTTGTACAAATTAAGAGAGAAATTTTCTTAATCATATAATATGCACAGAGAGCCATAGTTACATGGATCCAGATTCCAGCCCTAATGGTAGGATCCAGCAGAAATTCTGAATTTTTAGGCTGGAATAGTAGGACAAACTCTCCCTCCCCCTGCCCCCCCCCCCCCCCCCCGCCCCACCTCAGGAGCGGATCCAGGATTTCTTAGGGGTGAGGGCCCAAATTTGAAATCAATTTGAAATTTAGTGTGCTGAAAATGAAAATCGTACCGGCAAATATTTCGCTCAGTGGGGGGGGGGGGGGGGATTGCACCCCCCCCCTTGAGCGCCAGGGGGGGGGGGGGGGGTAGTGAGCACTAATTATTTTTGTTTGGCCCTCGAAAATTTGAAAAATTGCACCCCCCCCCCCCCCCCTTGAGCGCCAGGGGGGGGGGGGGGGTTAGTGAGCACTAATTATATTTGTTTGGCCCTCGAAAATTTGAAAAAATTGCACCCCCCCCCCCTTGAGCGCCGGGGGGGGGGGGGGGCCATCTCCCAATAAAGGTAAAATTAACGTTTAAAAAATGTTAAAATACCTCCCTCCCCTCTCTCTTCGCCACCCTAAATTCACCCCCCCCCCCTTGAGCGCCAGGGGGGGGGGGGGGGGTAGTGAGCACTATTTTTTTTTTTTTGGCCCTCGAAAACTTGAAAAATTGCACCCCCCCCCCTTGAGCGACAGGGGGGGGGGGCCCATCTCCCAATAAAGTTAAAATTAACGTTTAAAAAATGTAAAAATACCTCCCTCCCCTCTCTCTTCGCCACCCTAAATTCACTCTATGCAGGCCTATACGTAATATAGGCCTACTCACTGGAGCTGGTGATCGACGAGCGGCATCGACAACAACTGTGATCTATAATATTCATTCAGTATAACTAATATGAAGACATTATATACTATGTATTTAGCTATATTTTGTTTTTCTGAGGGCTGTACAATTTTTCTTACATTATGATTTGTATGTATATCATGATGATTATGGATTTTTCATTTGTACTGAAATGAATGCATTAAAGAATGCTACGAAACAAAAAACTCAGCCCCAGCCATACATACTCTGGCGCCCTCATTAAGCTAGAGCTTGTATGTAAATGGAGAACGACCTAATTCGGGGGAGGGGGAGGGTTCAAGCCCTCTGATCACCCATCCCCAAAGGCATTTCCGACATCAGCTTACAATTATGCTATTAAGATTTACACTGTCTTCCTTTTGTGAAAACCATTGATATACTCTGTTAAAGGGAAAGTCCACCCCCAGGATTTTTTTTAGCTGACGATATAGACCTAATAATACCATGAAGAATGATACAAGTCTCATTAAAATCCATGATCACATAACGAAGATATATCGACTTTTTTATCGAAAATCAGCCGCCCCCCCAAATGCAAATGCGTTACATGGGCAAAAAACGATCGCCAAAAAATAACCGATAGTATCGAAATTTGTGACGTATGTTGCGAGCTGCCTTCTTATTTCGCAGACATTCACTTTCGCTCGCCGGTACATTGTTATCGCACTGACACGACGAATCATGAATGAAAGTGAAAGCGAAAGTGAATGTCTCCGAAATAAGAAGGCAGCTCGCAACATACGTCACAATCGTTTCATGCCCATGTAACGCATTTTGCATTTGGGGGGCGGCTGATTTTCGATAAAAAGTCGATATATCTTCGTTATGTGATCATGGATTTTAATGAGACTTGTATCATTCTTCATGGTATTATTAGGTCTATATCGTCAGCTAAAGAAAATCCTGGGGTGGACTATCCCTTTAAATAGATTATGTCATTTTATATGTACACATTTGTTATTTCAATATTTTGTTGGTATGAAAAAAAGAAATGAAAGAAATACTTAATTAAATTGAAATGGAATTTAAAACCATTTTCGTAATGTAACCAAATCTCATGCATATACGCCTAATAGAAGTGCCTCGATACGAATTATTTCTTTAATCTGTTACGAATAATTGTCAATATATATATAGTCAGAATGCGAACTGCATACACTAGTTAAATTATTGTTGCCATGTATAGGAAAAACATTATGACTTGCCCTACCTAACAACACATTCTCACTATTGAAATATAGTTATTCATTACAGGTGAAGAAAATGCTTGCATGGAGCACTTCACAAAGATATAATATATGCATTACATTTTGTTACATTATGAATATGGTCTATGAATCCACCATTATACACGTCTGACAGACAGACTACTAGTGAGTTACGTTTCCTCAATCGTTGTATGGGGGTGATCTTTGCCCTTCCCGGATCGCAGTCATTTTCTGCCCTTACAAAAAACAAACATGAAAGATGTAAACACGTTATTGTTTGTTCGATATTTTGAATTCTCGCATGTTGAACCGTACCGGGTACGGAAAAATCATTCATATTGTAATAACATGAAAAATATCTATTGTAATTATTTGATTCATTGTGAATAGTTTCTCACTTTGAATTGCTATCCAAAGTTCCCTAGTGATCCCCTAATAAAATTATGCCAATAGAAAGAGACACTATAACAAATACCAGTACAAAGTGTCCTGATGTATGTCTACGGTGTCTATTAAGTTCGTTTAATTACATATTTGATTATTTCGCGAGTTTTTGTTTTAGTTTTTTTTTAACAAGTATGTTTTTTTAATTTCTTGAGCTTGTTGAATATAATGTATATTATACATTACAAGCATGCTAATAAATGTCAGAATGGCGCACGAGTTCCTCATTAAGCATGCTTCATTGATGTGTATATTAAAATGATTATGATCTTTTAATTTCGAAGGTTAGCTAGATTGGATTACAAGTTAAGTTATAGTCCCGCTGAAAATCTGAAGATAATTTCATTCGTACATATTCGGACATAAGCACTGACTAAAACATACCAAGACAGGAATCACTTTTCACATACCAGTATCGATATCTCCTTGTCATTCATTTAATATTTTCAATTATCAATTCTTTATTCCCGTTTTCTCTTCATACCTTGTCGTATAATCTGTGTTTAAACATTCTAGTTTCATAGTCATGTTGTGTGTAACCAATTCATGATCAATTGTAATAATAGTAAGATTATTTTGGTATGATTTGAACATAATGACAGTTTAATCAATTATGATCGCGCAAGTGAGAGAAAATAGAACTTGATGTAGACTAGAGTCTCAATTCATCGTTATTCATTATTCGATCATTATTTAACAAGACTGAATTCCGTCTACACCTGTTCTCTCAAGTCACCCTGGCACAATATATGAGAAGGGAAGTCGAATTTATTCTGAAAACATAATGAGAAGGGAAACATACAGGGTGGAAGGGTGAAGGCTGGTAGGAGGAGGGGTTAGAGATTACCGTGACGACAACAAAAAGAACGAAATACGGGAGAGGAGTTGACGCAATTACGCCATATAGTTTTTGAAAGCAAGGGTAATATTATCGATTTTTGTCTGGGGTGTAAAGTTTACCCCCCTCTCCCTCCCATGATGGTTGGTATCGACTTTCATTGACTAGGTCGGTTGCGCCAGCCTTTATACAATTTGTGACTCCATTAACCCCCGTTGCTATTGTGAGTAGTCTCAAAAACGTGTCGTGTGTGCTACCCACAACACTACCAGCTCCAAACTGGTAATCAAATCTGGAAGGATAACATTGGAGGGAAACGGTTTTTCGAGAATATACCACACGCAATGTCATCTAGCCAAATATTATTATCTTACATCTGAGGTATGAGGCGCAAATGTTTGGACGAACGCATTTCTTCATCTAATGTAGAGTTTGGACGACAAAAATCAAGGCCATGAGGATTTTCTTAAAAATTGAGTACGTTCAAGTTTTCCTTCCCCGGAAATATTCAAAATACACCTCGCATCAGCTTCTGACTTTTGTACCCTTCCTCAGCGATTTTCTAGCAATGACCTTGTGACGTGCTAAGAACTTTGTGAAGAGACTTCTGAGGAAAGGAGACCGCTCACATATTTTTTTCTTATTTGATTCAGGATTTGCGTGGACCACGATTATCATGATGTGATTACCAAGCAAATATAAATTATCATCTCAACTTTATGGATCTTTCTTTTTTGGAGCACACATTAACAATTTTATCAAAAGATTCATATGAAGATTTTTTTTTTTTATTTAAGTCATATAGTATGACTAAAAACTACAGAAAAAAATGTTGCTAATTTACTTATATTCACATCATGAAGACTGAAAACTGTTTTATCTACGGTACAAGGGATTAGATTGAGTCAGGATGGGGGATCATTCGGGTCTACCACCCTTGAACCATCGCCCTAGCTCCGGGGGTGGGTCGATGATGTTCAGCAGGTATCAGCCGTCGGTGTTTGGAGGGGGTGACCATGGGGATGCTTTCTCAATCATCGGACACGACTTATTCTCCGCTCCAGAATTGCCTGAACTCATTGGTAAGATGTTTAACTCCGAATGCTTAATGATGATCATTACAAAAATTCCCCCAATAATATATATAAAAGTACATGTAACCACAATCCACAATTATTATCGCTAATAAAAGTTTGAAAAGATATCTTACCATCATTAATCCTGCTTCCGAGTTATAGCTTGTTTTAGCTTGTTCTAACGAAATGTTAGTAATATTTGTTTGAAACATGTACTCATTTGTTGATGAAACAGGGGAAATAAGCATAATGGATACCAAAAGTAGAGAAAATCCAACTGAATGAAGGGTTGATTATTAATTGAACATCTCTTTTTGGCAACAGGCATATATCTCCTTTATAATGATTGGTGTTACACATTTCATGCCGAAATATCGCTTAGCGCCATCCATCACGGTCGTTGTATTTCTATTTTCCATATATCTCACATTATGTTATGTTGCATATAATTATATGAATCCTTTAAAAAAAATTGTTTATTATCACAATTTTGCTCTTTTTTGGAAACACAAATTTTCTAATTTGAAATAAATTGTCCGACATAGCACCAGTAGATTTATGCACGGAAACATATTTCATTCGTGTCTTGTTTCCGAGATTTGGGGAGAAACATACATCATTTGCTATATATTTGTACTTTTCTTATGAACAATTTCCCCAAAATCAGATTTTAAGTCCTGTTTTGTAAAGTAATTCGACTACTTTGAGTAGATTATATACACATATGTTTGTTTCCTTCACTCGGTATAGAATTGTTGACCCGTGGGATACCGAGCCGGTTAACCCTAGCTGATATGATAGGAGCATGTCGGACTACTGTGAATGATATAGAGAGACTACCTGCTATACACCCTTCTGTTATGGTAAGATACTTCGATAAGTCTCATTTGTCATTCAAAGTTAATTTTTATTTTCCATATTATATCTTTCTTATTATATTATTATATTATTTCTTTTCAAGTAAATGAAATATGATTTAAAAGATTGTAATGAAAAAAAGAATACTCATGGTAATATAAAGCGGAGAGATCCATCGTAGAGAGTAATACAATTGATCAGAAAATTCAAACATTGGTTGTAATTTACATTATAAAACAATCTAATTAATCTAGACACAGTAAAACAAAATATAGGTGGAGATTTTACTAAAAAGCACAGCTTGTATTTTATAGATCTTTGTCTGAAAAAAGGTTTTGTTACAATTACTCTAGATGAATAAATGATATTGCGAAAAACATGCTTTATGAGCAAAAATTGTGATAAAAAGAAATATAAAGAAAGAATAAAAAATAGGCGTAAACAAGAAAATGAGTTTTAACCAAAGATAGAGGATTGAATGTTGTCTTGTTTGTAGGTGTGGAGTGTGGTCCAATTACTCCTACTGACCATTTCTTGAAAGAGTTTTGGAATGACCGATTATTTTGCACTTCAAACAATACTAATTGCATTTTTTCGTTATTAATATGCTTTCAATCACAGAGTTAGTATAAACAAAAAAAGAAGCCAAATCTGTATTGGAATGAAACAAATATAACAAAAAGTATTGAATTGATAAAGATACTGATAATATGAACTTGTGCCAAGAATTCAGAAAACGGTAAAAATTGTTAAACACCCTGATGTATAATCGAAACGGTATATATCGTTTTCGTCACTCAATACACAGAATTACATATTCACTTCGATCATTTTTGCCAATTTATAACTTGCATGTTGTTATGT
This sequence comes from Strongylocentrotus droebachiensis, assembly GCA_035222895.1. NCBI lineage: Eukaryota > Metazoa > Echinodermata > Echinoidea > Camarodonta > Strongylocentrotidae > Strongylocentrotus > Strongylocentrotus droebachiensis. The sequence continues at coordinate 11,304 of JAVYIG010003059.1, forward strand.
AAAATTTTCAAATTAGGGATTCATGATTATTTTTCATGACTACTGTACTCGTAGCAAATACGCGTGTAGGCCGCCTCCTTCTAGCTGTCAGTGAAGGAAAAAAAATCAGTTATAATAAATGGATCTGTTTATCTTTTTTATCAATGAAATATTGATTGCTATTAGTTGCATTTTCTCTTCTTTTCCGTTGGTCATAGGTTTATCCCTGTCTCTTCCTTTTCTTCGTATGGTATCTTTTGTCTGGTTTTGTATCATGTGTAATCTTTGCTTTCTTTTTAAATTAAACATAGTATTTATCTTGTTATAAATATCTTGTTATAAAAATGCACGTACCGTCGGTATTATGTATAAGTTATCTCCAATGGACATTGATTGAAATCTTTAAATTCTTTTTGTACACCAACACAAACTTTAAAAGAAAAAGAGTTATATTAAAGTACATTGTTTTTCTTTGATTGATTTTTTTGGACACAATAATTGGTAATATTGATTGTTTTGTTGGAAATGCAAATAAAGACTGAATCTGAAGCTGACCTGGAATATGGTGTGAGAATCTGCCAAACAATGTGTGAGAAAGAAGGGAGGTAGAATTGTGAATGCATTAAAGGAATTAAAGGAAATGCTATAGATGAATACCCTGTAACAAGTGGTGTTGACACTGGGTTCATAATAATTTATATCAAGAATTAAAACTTATTCATAATAAAATGTATACTTTATGGCATGAATCACTCATTTTTATTCAAAGTATTCTGATACGCAATGATATTTACAACCAAACGGAAGGGGAGGGGGGGGGGGAGGGGAATTGCGGTACAATGTTGTTACGTAATTAAGTGCTTAACATTATTTTGTGTCAATCAACGTGCGGCCTGGCTATGGGGGTGGTGAGACCTTGAGAACATTAACATGAACAAAAGAGTTCGACCAAATGTGTTGGGTAGGATGGATCAAGTGACCTTGTGCTATAGGATTAATCGATCACCTCCCTCTATCGACAAAAAGGATAACGGACCATGAAGTCTGGTATAAAAATCGATCGGTAATTACTTTATTGTGCTTCAAGATAAAAGTTCCCATTATTTGGAATTCGTTAGTTTTTTTTCCCTATCTTAAATTTAAAGTTTGAGTCTTATAAGATTTGCATCGCTTTTTAATTATTACTGAGTCAGTATTTTTACCGTAAGTGTAGATTTGTTTCTAAATGTTTTTTTGAGGACTACAACATTGATATCTTGTCGGCGGTATGAATACCATTCTGGATATAATAGCAGACACTGCCAGACAGTGTCTTATTCTTTATCTATTTCGTATTCTTGATCCCATCTCCTCAATTTCTTTTGTTAAAACAGTCATGCTGAAAGGATGTTTCACGATACCTTTAATGAAGTTAGCTAAATGTGATGGATATCAATGACAGAGGAAGTTGTTGATATACTTGAAAAAATGTAATACCTGAACATTAACTACACGTCCTTTCAAATAATTGCACCATGAATTCGATTTTATCAAGTAAGATCTTATGCAGGTAAACACTATTAGAAATTCAAATTTTATAGCTCAGCTCCCACCCTTTTACAAACGAGTCGATACAAAAACTGGCAGTCAATACTTGATTCTCGTACTAAGCCTGGTTTCTATGTCAGATAATCCCTTTCATTATTCCTCATCAATTGTATCTTTTTCGATTTTTGTTTCGAGGCTCCTCCCGCACAACGACTGTGTGGCAAGAGTACACCAAACTTCATTTTGCTATTGATTTAAATTAACAAGGGGTTGGATTTCCCATACAAATCGAATATGGGGTAAGGTTGGGGTATTAAGATGAGGTCAAAATTTTCAGAATCATGTCAGTAAATACTTGTGGGGGTTCCATTAATTTGATTCGCAACGAAAGAACAAATTCACGAACAAGATAGGAATTAAAATGAAAAGTTTGTTGAGTTACTTTCAGTAACATGTTATTAGTTAGCGATCTAGAGATGAGTCGAGACCCATTATAGTAAAAATTTAATCGAATTCCCATCAAGGGCTTTGTTCAGGCTAAGAGGTTCTCAAGTAAAAACACGAATTCTTAACGACGCGAAAGGGTAACGATAGAGGACTATATTACAAACAATATTATTCTTTGATGTCTGAAGTGCAGGTTGGACAAGGTGGTATTGATTTAGGAAGGGCTATATACTGACTATCGTGTTGTTATGAATGAAGAAGAAAAAAAAAACGAAAACGATTTAATAGAAGCCTAAATATATTCTCGTATCTTCAATAAAAGGTCACGGAATCTTTTCATTTTAAACACTTGGCTTCGTCTTCCCATCATGACTTGTGGTCATTTTGGGGGGTATTTGTTTTCATCTGTTTGCTATCATTGTTCTTTCCGTTACTATTCTTATGTATTACTATAAATCACCATAGTTCCCTCTTCAATTTTTCATGCTCATCCCCTTACTCTTCTTTAAAAAATATCCTTTATTCACTATAGCAATAACAACAACAACAACCATCTCGAGTATGTGACAAAATACGATACACAACAGTTACTTACATAGGAATCATGGACTTTTTTTGTTTACCCCTCCCTTTTCTGACAATTCCGTGTTTTCGCTCTTGCGTGTATAAAGGCTGACGAAGAGCCAGAAAACTGTATAGCAGATGTTTTTAAACTATCAATCTTCATCTCTATAAATTCTTTTTGTTTCAGAGCTCTCGAGGGGAGCAGCAAACCCGGTACATGACATTCGTATCTACCCCACCCATAGAGAGAAGACCTCCAAGAGGAAGACCTAAGTTTCCACGCAAGGTAAAGAGTGTGCCACAAGAAAGAAAAAGCAGAGCTTGATATACAACTTTTTATATTAAGTCGAGTTTATGCCAGTAACATTTGCACCTGTATATCCATGCAGATTGTTTTACTTTCTTTGAAATATTATTGAACTGTTGTTCCGTACCACTTTTTACGATGGTTCCCACACACTCAAAGAATCCGTTAACATCACGCCGAACAAAATAAGAGCCCTTTTGATAAAGTCTAGTGAAAAGCTATGGACTCATTGTCATCTAATATTAACCAATCCATGATTATTCAAAGCAGAACCAGCTTTTTAAACTAAATATTTTATTTTTTAAATGTACTTGCATTATCTTTTTATCTGATCGTCTAATCAATGATATCGACGAAAAAACCGCTATATGTAAACACATATACAATAGAACACAGACAATGGAAGTGGGTAGAATTGTTTTTTCCTCTCACTGGTACATCTATTGCCTTTTTCTGTCACGACCTTTAGTGTTGAAAAGTGTTCAAGCCACAAATACACAAAAGATATGGCCATATGGCTCATTTTGCAAACAAATATTGATTATAACTGATATACACCTCAAAAAATCAAAGCATGGATAAATGTACCAAGTTGTTAAAAACGATTTAAAAAAAACTAAAACAATGCAACGTAGAACAAGAAGGCATGACTATAATTTGTATTATACGTACACGTACTCTCTCACTAATGTGTTTCATTCAGAGAGCAAAATATATACCCTATATTGCGGTCATTAAAAGGTGACTTGTTCTAAATATAACAATATTGACGAGCCAACTGGCGCATATACAAAAACAATTTTTCCGATTTTTCATTTTTACAGCCCTTAGGCCCACAAGAATGCTATAAATGCCAACTCAAAACTGACCACGCAAGCTGTGAAAAGGTATGTTTTTCGTTACAGGAGTATTATTCAAAGCCATTTGCATTATTTTTGTTAGATCCTACATAATTTGCCAGAGTTGATTTGTCAAATATAGTGACATAGGCGTTCTGTATTCATTAAACGCTTTCATCCACTTCAATACCAACAAAACCTGTATATTATCATTTTATTCGCCGTGATGTATTATTGCATAATGTATCATTATCATTAAAGAGCAACTGTGTTCTTGATCAAGTGACTATTGAAATTGTTACATCAGAATTAAAATATATTCTCGGCTTACAAATCAATCTTGGTATAATGTTGATTTCTACTAGTTTATAATTGTTGTTATATTTGTTCTTCCTGTTGTTGAAACAGCACAAGTATCTGAGAATCGGAGGAGGATATCGTCATAGCTATGCATACATCAGTCAAATCATGGATGTTATTGAGAAGGTAACGAAACTAGACAGAATACAATGTCAGTATGAGACAAGTCTTAATAGGTTTAAAACGTAATTTTACAGTTGCGGCAGTGATAACAATTATGAGTTATTTGGACGTGGTCTGTTCATCATTTGGATATAATACTTTTGTTTACTCGAAATGCATTGCTTGTACAACGATATGACAGGAGGTACAGAAACCAATCGAAACCTAAGATAATTGAGATGGTGGCCAGGGATCTAAATTATTTTTACCGTCAATTATTTAATACGCAGGAGAAAAGAAGAGAGGGAAATCTTTCACAGCAGCCTAGAAAAAACGAGTATGATTACCATTCCCCTAAAATAAAAGAAATCCATCATTTCTTTCTTTCTAAACATTGACTCTAAAGTCGTGGCTTCACAATTACACTTTGCATTTTTTCAATGATACCAGGTGGAAAATAACAAATCGATTTAAAAGCTCTGTGTAAATTCTGTATTAACGAAGGAAAGGCCATTTAGCTGCATACCAAAGCTTCTGCCGTATTGATAAATCCTCAAAAGTAATTTCTTCATCCGTTGTAAAAAGGAATCTTTTGCGTGATCAATTATATCTATTTCATAATTTCTAGCTTAATATTTTGAATTCCCTTGAAAAATATTTCGGTAATAACCCCGAAGTTTTTCCCGTGAAAGTAAGATTGTATAAGCTTATCTACTCAAAAATCTTCCTTTTGTCCTCTTACAGGAGCATTTTGCCGTAGCTCGGGAAGATTTCTTGAAAAATGAAAAGATAAAAGAAGAGGCGAGAAAACTAGAGGAAAGTCGAAGTAAGTATTATCATATCTTAAATTTGTTAGTACTTTGCAGCGTATGATGTTGCATTATGTAGCTGTCACAGCGGGAGAGAGAGGGGGGGAGGAAGGGAGGGAGAGAGAGAGAGAGAGAGAGAGAGAGAGAGAGAGAGGGGGAGAGAGAGAGATAGGGGTAGAGTATTAAATTATGATGAATTCCTCATCATTATTTTAAAAGAGAAAGTTAATGAAATAAATATTGTGACGACGACCGTGGAAGTGTACATGCATTTCCATAGTATCAGTAGAAGCAGTGGGAGCCCACTAGAATGAAAATAGATACATGCAACATCAGAAGAGCAATTTCAATAAAAATATAGGGAAATTGGGGCATTACACAAAAATCATGATGTATAATAACCTACGTTATAAAGTATAATTATTGTTAATTATTCCAGCGACCAAATAATAAACAATCTAAATGACTGGGTCAGCAAAGACTAACATTTCTTGAAATACCTCTCAACCTCAGACACAGTGAAGCGTCGAATAAAGCTATACCTACGAACAAAGAGCGGTAACGTCATCACCCGATACCAGTTCGTGAACGAGGACGACTACCATGAAATGAAAGACAACAAGTCAGCAGCTAAGAAGATGTTAGGGCTAAACGATGACGAGTCACTCGAGGAGTTCGTTACATCTAAACAAGGTTACGTACAAGATAAGCACGGAGAGATGGTCAAAGGTGAGTTAAGAAGTGAAAAAAGGGCAATACTAAACAAAACAAAATAACAACAACGACCCCTCCCCCCCAAAAAAAAAAAAAAAATCACACGAGTTAAAAAAAAAAAAAAGATATTGTAATGATATTCATCGTCGTTATCCGCACCTGTTTCTCTTTCTGTCTGAATATTTGTTTCTGTTTCTATGTCTGTATTGTGAAATAAATCGAAATCTATCTGTCTATCTATCTCTGTCTTTTACACTGTTTTTCTCTCTGCCTTACATGCTAATTTATCTTTCGGTTTTCCCTGTTTTCTCATATATTCCCCTTGGTCTGTTTAGAGTTTGGAATTGTTTTTAACATCATAACATTTTGATGACATTAAAACCAAACTGCATGAAATTCTTGCACTTAAATGTACATAAAATATATTGAACATTGTACAATTCTATAATCTTATTTGTGTAATCTTTAATTTGGTGAGAAAATCAACACCTTTTCAAAATATGTTTTGTTATAGCGAAAAAGAAGAAGAAAAAGAAACACAGACATGGGAACGAAGAGGAAAGTGAGGACGAATCTGATGATGATTGGGAGGACGATGGAGGCCGTCGTCGTCGTCATGGTCGTAAGAAGGGTCATCATTCAAAGCGACATCGAAAGCCCAAAGGGTAAGCAAAATAATTTTAACACGAGGTAGGGTGCAGCCGTTGACTGTGACTGATCAGGCTTGAGTTTATGTGTATTATTTAAGTGTAATCATTCGAGAAAAAAGACTCTTTAATATATTTGTTATGTAGTCATTTACAAAATGTACATTCTCATATGAATGTGAGATAATGTGAGTACGTTATATGACGTTTAACGAATTTTAAATACCTTTGTACTGCCTTTACATGTATCCGACCGTTCGAAGAACCGAAATCTTATAATAATTAAGATATAAAAATAATTATTTATTTCATGTATTTTCATGTTTCCATTTGTCCGTAGGCATGATATGGGTAAAACATGATCATCCATGGCCAAATTTGAACAATAATACAAATTATATCACAATTTGGCGTGAATCTCCTTTGTTGCCTAATCGATTACAATAAATGATTCTTTTCATCCCCATCATTGAATGACGTTATTTTCAACGAGTTAAACGATGGATGTATGTACTTCTGTGCAGCCATCAATAAATATTGTAACCAAACGTTGAGTTTTAAGAAGAACGATGTGTAGGTATAAACAAGATGGCGAGAAAGGATACACGAAATGCATCCATTGCGAACATAACCTTGGAAACACTGCCAAACTGTTGAATATTCCTAACATGACTGTATCGAATATATTGAACATGAAACATGCAAGGTGTGTGAGAGTTCAAAGGTCAACATTTGTTTGGTTAATCATGAAAACCAATATCAAACACCGTCTCATGTTCGATGTCTACTTTCAAGAGCGCGTTTAGTTTCCATTCTGTAGACATGACAAACGCTCGCATGGGCGTTCAAAATAAACATTTAATCCATGAATAAAATAATATTTGTGGTAGACTTGTACTGTAGTAATCAGGGAAGGAAGAAAACGAGTGGGGAAAACGAGAAAAGGATGGTAATGGCCCTGATGATGCTGCTCTGATGATGATTATGTTGATAATAATGCTGATGACATCGATATTGATTAATATGATGATGATGAAGATGAAGATAAAGATGATGGAAAAGATAGTGGTGAAGATGATGAAGATAATGATGATGATGATGATACTAACCATAGACATCTATACAAAAAGGGAGGAAAATAAAGAAAGGTATTGAATGGAAAGAGAGAATGAAAATAAGAGACAACGAAAAGTGAGAAGACAATGAAGAAGAAGACTGAGAGGAAAAACTAAATAAGCCACAATGAAAAAGGGAGAAGGGGGAAAACAGTCTTGGCCTTCTTGATTATATTCAATAAATGTGCATATCTTCCCGATAGGCGAAGGAGACACGGCGACACCAGTGACGATGAAAGCATAGCCGAGAGCGGAGTCGGTCCAAGCATATACGATGGCGAGGCTGGCGGAAAATCCCGACGTCATCATCGTCGCAATCGTTCTGGCGATGACGATAAAGAAGACGATGGTCAGTATATGTCATCCGCAGAGTCGTACATCAGTGACAATGGAACTCTACATCACAGAGAGAAGAAGAAAAAGAAGAAACATAGGAGACATGATCATGATGACGGTAAATTACATTAATCAGAATCTGAAAATAATTTACTTGTTTTTGCTTAATGAATTGCTCTTTGTGAATCATAGTTGAAATACACTCAGTACCCCAAAAAAACGTTTGGCTGTATTCTTTGACATTTTTAAAGATGGAGGTGTTGTATGAATGACTTTGTTTCGTCCCTCAGACGATGATCGACATCGTAGAAGACGGAGACGAGATGACGATTCGGTGGTCGATGGTGAAAGCGCTGAGTCTGATGAGATGAGTGGGAAGGAAAATGACAGGAGACATCGTCGTAGACATGGTACGAAAAGAAATTCACGCGGTTTTATTAAAAGGAGGAATGAAGTTTTCACTCATCATTTTGAACAGGCTTAACAATGATGGGGAATGTCGAATATGATCAACACAACGTTGCTTTCTTGGTTTTTGATTTATGACCCTAAAAACTACTGTATGATTAAAATCAATCATATTCGATCTCAATATGTAGGAGAGGTTAATATAATGTTGTTCATGTAAATAAGTAAATCGTTGGCCGACTCTGATATTGAATATCTCGTTATTCCAATGTCAGATTTCCTTACAATACTTCATATTCATTATTTTTTTCACACTGCGCAAGTTAAAGTCTATAAGGGGAAAATAATAACGTCATGATGACAGGCCTAATTATAACAATGATTAAGATCTTCATGAAGACAATTAATAATCAAAGAATAATAGTGACTTTCTAAATAGACACACTTCGAAATGATTAAGATTGTTCCAACTGTTCGTTATGATTCTAGTTGTTTTTCAAATTATCATCAGGCGATGGTAAGCGACATCGCGGACGGAGAGGTCGTCGGAATTCCAGCGGTGATTCTGAGGTAGACGATGATGACGGTTCACGACATCGTCGGAAAGGACATCGACGGCGTCGTGGAAGACGTGGAGAAGATGATGACGATGACGAAATGGATGATGAGAGGCATGGACGAGGAGGCCGACGAGGTTCGAGAGGGCGACACAGAAAAGGAAGCCGAAGACGAAAATATGGGTGAGAAACCAGATAGAAACCAAGAAGAAGAATATATGCTCAACAACATACAAAACAACAAAATGAACTGGTATAGAATTATGTACTGGTGCATGGTCCAGCCATTGACGCGGCACTTGCGTCATGAGCATGAGAAGGAAAGGGCTGAGGGACTGTATAGTACCTGTGTTGCTTTGATGAAATGACAGATAACAAGACCGGATAATGTTGGGATAATATAAAAAGAGGTATCTCATTTATTCGTGTATCTCATTTAAAGCGCCAAAATAAAGGAAATATCACCACTGGCGGTAAATATACAAACAACATTAAACTCATATCTAAAAATTGCAATGGGCATCCAACATTGTCTCGAATGTGTGATGTAATAAATGTAGTTCATTCGGTGACGTCAAGTTCAAGTTCAAGTTCATTTATTCAAAACCACACAAAACATGATATAATCTTTTACATGAAAAAGAGACTGGTAATAGTACATCATTAAGTGAATGGTTTTAGGACCCCTGTAGAAGCTAAGCTTGTGAGCGGGGCCCTATAGTCAACAAAATACATACATTAACGATATGGCAAGGTGAATAAAAAGAATGTAATGTTTATACAAGGGATGGAAACAAACTAAGCTACAGAATATAGAACACAAACAAATATTCACACACACGCGCGCACACACGCACACACACACACGCACACGCGCACACACAGTCCTTAGTGGTCTATAAGCATTTGAGAATGAGAAATTATTAAGATACAAAGTAGAATTATGTCAGTCTTCCAAGTAGGTACGTTTTAGATAACCTTCTAAACCTAGAAAGAGTTGTACTATTTTTTATATCATCAGGCAAACTGTTCCATTCTTTGATGCAAGAGATATGGAAGGAGGTCAGAGTGATATTAGTTCTTGCAAAAGGCTGATGAATAAGACCCTTTGACGTGTATTATAATTATGAATTTGTGAGTTTTTACGGAATAAATCTTTTAACGTACATTCATGAGGCATAAACTGAAGTTTATACATAAACAATACGCAATTGATTGACACAAGTCCACTTAGTGGTAACATTCTTAATCGAAGGAACAATGGAGAACTTGGATGTCTATAATTAGAATTAGTAATAAGCCTTATCGCCTTCTTCTGCAATACTCTTAACTTATCAAGATATGACTTAAAAGTGTTTCCCCAAGCAACATTACAATATGTCAAATAAGGAAGTATAATACTATTATATAATGTTATCAGCACTCTTTCAGGTAAAATAAATTTCAATCTAAAAATGACACCTACACTTCGAGACAACTTAGTGCATACAACATCTAAATGATTCTTCCAAGATAAATGCTCATCCATAGTTAACCCTAAGAACTGAACATTTTCACTAAGCGCAACATCATGGCCTCCAACATTTAGAAAAGTAATACCATCTGGAAGCTTTTTACCCTTTGAGCGAAAAATAACACATTTGGTCTTTTGAACATTCAACAATAACTTATTACAACAATACCATGCATACAGTTTCTGAATCTCTTGATTTGCAATTAGTAATAAATCTTCAGCCTTCTTATCAACCAGCAGCAAGCTGGTATCATCAGCAAACAGGGAGTATGAGAATAATGTTGACGAGTGTATTATATCATTTATATAAATTAAAAACAACAGGGGACCAAGAACAGAACCCTGAGGTACACCATATTTAATAGAAGCAAGTTGGGAACTACTACCATCCACCACAACAAATTGAGTCCTGTCAAACAAATAGCTTTGGAACCAAGACAATGCTACACCACGTATTCCATAATGCTCTAGTTTCCTGAGGAGGATACCATGGTCAATGGTATCAAACGCCTTAGATAGATCTAAGAACATCCCCAGACAATACTTGTCTCCATCAATAGCTTTTATGATATTACTTAATAAATTAAACACACCCATTTGTGTGGAGAAGTGCTTACGAAAACCGAACTGCTGAGGAATCAAGATATTCTTTTTAGATAGAAACTCATTTAAGCGTTTATAAATTATTTTCTCAAGAATTTTAGAAAAGATTGGTAACAGTGCTATTGGCCTATAATTAATGACATTTTTACGGTCAGACTTTTTATATACTGGTACCACTTTAGCTACCTTGAGTTTATCTGGAACAACTCCCTGAGATAAAGACATATTAAAGATTTTACATAAGGGGTCAATAAAAAGGTGAATGCACTCCTTTATAATTCTAGGTGAAATATCATCAGAGCCACTAGATTTAGATGGTTTCAAAGATGACACAATATCAATGATCTCAGAGTTTGAAGTTGGTTTTAGAAACATAGATGCATTATCTTCACACTGTTTCATATAATCACGAAAAGATTGTGGTACTTGAGGAATATCTGTACTGATTTTCATGGGTAGTCCAATGAAATGTTTATTAAAACTTTCAGCCTTATCCTTGGCAGATGATAGGAGTACTCCATTAAAATCCATCTCTTGAGGAAGTGAATGCCTATTTGACCGACCTAACAATTCATTGATATGAGACCAAGTTTTTCTTATATCACCTTTAACACTGTGGAACAAATCATTGTAATAATTTTGCTTGGCTATACGAAGAGTATTAACCAAGACATTCTTATAATCAACATATTTCTTTTTATTCTCAGCTGTTGGTCTCTTGACATAACTACCATAAAGCTTATGTTTGCGGTTTATTGAGTTCAACAAAACATGAGTTACCCAAGGCTTTTTACATTTACTCTTTAATGTTACCTCAACTAATGGGAAACATAAATTATATAATTTTAGAAATATTTGTAGAAAATGTTCATATAGATCATTGACGCCTTCCAGTGAAGGCAGAGCCTTCCAATCAATTTCAGTCAAGTGTTGCTTGAACCTAGAGATTGTTTTATCATTTATTTTCCGCTTCAAAACCTGTCCATCTCTCTTAACAGAACTTACTACAGAGACCTTTTTTATACAAAATATAGGCATATGATCTGAAATATCTGAACATATTACACCTGAGGTAAACTCATTTTGAATGCAGTTTGTGAAAATAGTGTCAATCAATGTTGCACTAATTTCAGTTATACGGGTAGGTTTAGTGACAAGAGAAAATAATCCAAATGAATACATAAAATCAACAAAATCTTTAACACTATGATCATTATTATAATTCAATAAATTGATGTTGAAGTCACCCATTAAATATATCTCCTTGTTTTCTTTACTCAATATCTGTAGCTGATGTTCTAAATTTTCAACAAAGGATGTACTATCAACGTTAGGAGCCCTATATACACATCCAACTAAAATCTTTTTACTGAAGCTTGTTATTTCTACAAAAACAATTTCATACCCTGAATTTGACCCAGATAAATCTACACGTAATTTAAATTCCAAATCATCTTTAATGTACAAACATACCCCACCGCCGATCTTTTCTGCTCTACATATATGGACAAAAGAATAGCCAGGTATCTGAAACATATTTATATCAGTTGAAGTTTTAAACCAAGTTTCAGAGACACCTATTACAGAAAAATCATGCTTTAAGCAAGACAACAATTGTAACAAATCATCATAATTCTTACATAAACTCCTCACGTTATCGTGTCCTGCCTCCTCTTTTGCCAATTGATTTTTTAAAGGGGGGACGAGCCCACGTGCCCTCGGGCCCCTCGTAGTCATGCCACTGCATGGGCCCATAGTTTCAATGATCCATAGCCGCTTTTTTATTCTTTCTTTTTTCAGTGAGTTTGTGTCATAAAAGCCTCAGTTCAATATATAGCTGCTATCATTTTGTTCCATTTGATAAACATTATATTTTTGGAGAAAAGCAAATCTAGCAAAGTGGTATACCGCTTAATTATTTGACAGATCGTCGGACGATTCCTCCGAGAGCGATGGCGGATCTGATGACGATGAAGGTGGTGATCGCAGAGGAAGAGGACGAGGTCGAAGAAAAAACTCGAATGGTAAAAGATGACCTATATAATAGATTTCTTTAGATTTCTAATGATAGAATGAGCGTTAACGTGTTAAACAGTTTAGCTTTTCTTAAATACTTTTGTGGTTGTGTATTCATGTCACGTAAACTGTATCATTGTCGTAACGACTGTCATTAATAGTTTCCCGTCTTGAGAGCTTTTAACTTGTTTTATGGCAGTTGATTGTGTTACATGTCATGTTTGTCACCAGTGAATAATCATCTAACTACAGCATGAATTTGTATCTAATGGCACTCTCTGCCGCGAGTGCTTATCACTTTTCTTTACTACTCCCAATTCTACTACTTTTACTACTACTACTATTACTACTACTACTACTACTACTATACTACTATGTCTACTACTACTACTACTACTACTATACTACTACTTCTACTACTACTACTACTACTACTACTACTACTACTACTACTACTACTACAACTATCGCCAAAAGAGGAAAACTATGCATACAAATCCACGTAATTATTTCTGTTGAAAATATGATATTTATCAAAAGGTAACAACGATGATGTATATCATGATTCTGATAAACAACACCGTCGTCGACGGCGTAGATATCGGAGTGATGATGACAGCGATGACGAAAGTCGAGCTGATGAGGATCGTCGAAGTCGTCGGCCTGGATATGATGGTCGCCACGGTTCAAAAGGGAAACATCGCAGACGACATCGCAGAAGAAGTGCTGATAGCGATGATGAAGATGATGATGATTATGATGATGGTATTCGTACATTACCAATAGCGCATGGTTTAGGCATAACCTATAATTTTGTTTGCATGTTAAAACTTAAATATCCTAACTTGTCTTGTCATTAATTGGAGCTAACACAATCAGTTTTACCTCTCAAGTAACATCGGTACTTATATGGTATCAACTTTCAGAAATTAATGCATATAGTCCTACATGTAGACAGTTTTTAGGTGTGTTCTCGGTTCTACTATCCGGCTAAAACTGTTTTTAATATACAAAATACTAAAGCTGTCTCTGGGATCTGTGCTAAATTTTATTTTGGTGACGTTTGTGTTCCTCACAACCAATGAAAGGATTATATTTATTGATGAATATTTAGGGAGAGTATGATTAAAAAGTCCGCCCATGTTATAGTATTTGCTAAAGCTGTTGCTTTTCTGTTTCATCATTATCATTTTCTTTATCTCCCCTTTTTCTTCATAATCTCTTCTTCTTGAATACAGATTATTAGATAGTAGATTATTGGATATTTAAAGAGATTTGAAATATATATTCTATTCCTTCAATTCCGTGGTATAAAACGATTTTAATCTCGAATCTTAACATATATAATAGACATCAAATTATTATCGAATAATCTTCAATTTAGATTGCAGAAATCTCTTAATAAGTAATAGTCAATTGCACATATTGTCAATTTTCTCTACTTTACAGATCGGCCAACTAGGCGTCGACACCGTAGACGAAACAACAACGATGACGATGACGATGATGACGATAATAATTATGAAGCATACAGTAGACGATCGGCAGGTCGAAAGAGCAAGAGGCACGGTGGAAAAGGAACCAAGGAGAGAGGTCGACGTGGCAGAAAGAGAAGATCGAGTGATGAATCATCCAGTGGATCGGAATCATCAGATGAGGTATAAAACCATTTGCATTATTTGATAAAGCCAAACCTGTTTTAAGTACATAGTGAATAGAATATTGTCCTTTGTGGGAGATCTTTTTCATTTCATAATTATTACTGGAAACGAAATAGAGGATTATACCTAGATATAAATGATATTGAGATGTCAGACGTTAATATTGAAAATTAGAACCCAATTTTGGACTGCATGCGGCTTAACATTTACGAGTTTCATAAGTTTTCATATAGTATCTTTTACATCTACAAGCGCTACATTAACAAGTGATAAAGAAGAGAGACAGGTATTACAGGAACCAGAAATATGGACTTGTAAACAATATTGAGACGTATTAATGTCTTCTCATTTGCTTCCAGTATTCCAGTGAGTCGTCTGATGAAAGTCGAAGCCCACGCAGACGAGACAAAAAACGCGGGAAAGGAAAGAGATCCGTGAAGGGAGGAAAAGATAGAAAGGAAGGGAGCCATGAGAGCGGTAAGTTTCATCATCATTCACTCATCTAATTTTAGTTGTAATTTGTGTGTTTGGTTTGTTTCTTCCTATATAGATGAATTTATGAATATCCTGTAAACGCCTTTTCGCGCAGCGGTGTTGGAGCCATGACTGAAGTGGGGAGGGGGAGGGTGGAAAGGGGTGGACAGGGGAAGTGGCATCTGACCCAAGGCTTCCTTTCCCCGGATTGACAACTATTGATATTCAATAACACAGCTCTAAGAACCGAGTTAGACAATACATTTATCATTTAGAAAATAGATCACTTAAAATGAAGCTCAGAAAAAACATTAATATATTTAATATCGAACACAATAATTTTTGCTTTCATTTTGTTTTAGGTTCGTCAAGCTACGATAGTTCATACGATAGCTCTTACGATTCTTCAAGGTATGTGTAGAAACAGAGTCTACCTATAAAACCTGTATAGCTACTTCCAGTACTCAAGAAATTTACTTACATTGAAATTAGGTATAAATATGTGTTATCGTTATAAAAACTTCATGTTATTGGTTTGTAAAGTGAGTCATAATTAATGCAATCGTGCCGTATTTCTAAATTTAAATTTGTAGTACTTTTAGAAAGAGCGGAAGTTTGAATTGTTTTTTTCTTTAAAAAATAGCTTTCTTTTGGCCCGTCCCTGAACCCACTTTTGGCTTAAATCTGTATATGAAATTATATAAATATCTGTTTGTGAAAGGGAAATTGTCTAAAATCTAAAATCTAAAGTCTAGTATCAAAATAGGGCAAGATGATCAAGAACCGTTTTAAGGATAAAATAATCTTTGGTTACATGCCTTCTTTTACCAAAAGTAATGGTGTCGATTTATGATTAATTTAATACATTCAACGATTTATTTTGCAGTTCCGGTAGTAGTTATGACTCTGATGACTCGAGTTCAGCGAGCTCGAGTAGTGATAACACAGCCTCTATCACCAGTGATTCGTCCGAGGTCAGCGACGCTAGCGAAGTCAGCAGCGTCGAGATATCTGATGTCGACAGTGAACTCCAGGTAAGATAACTATCTTCTCAAGGAACTTACTCAATTCTAGTGCATTCTCTCTCTCCCTCTCTTCCCCCATCTCTCCCTCTCTCTTTCTCTCTCTCTCTTTTCTTTTTTTTTCTCTCTTCTCTCTTTCTCCTCCTTTCTCTTTCTCTCTCTCTATCTCTCTCTCTCTCTCTTTTTAATTTTATGTCTGTTCTTTTTCCTTTCTTTCTGTCTTTCTTTTTCTCTCTTTCTCCATCTCACTGCGTGTCTTATTTTCAAACATCATTCACTGACACACGTCAATGGCTGTTTACTGACAGGGACAAGTAAAATCAAATTAAAGGAGATTATCGACTTATATATAAAATGTCATATAAAAATGTGAAAATTACATTGGATTGATGGAAATATTCATCTGTTGAAATAGTTCATTTGTACTCTATGTCTTCTGATTTCTCGGCACCTCAGTTTAGTCTTTACAGGTGTGACTGCGTATCACTATAATAAAGAATTTGTTATTTTGTTATTTTAATATTTAGGAACGGTCAATCAACAGTCAACAAAAAGTTAAGATTATCAAATTGTGATTGCTTTATCGGTGTGTAAAATACATTCTTACTCATTAATCATTTTAGGGAGAAGAGAGAGCGAGAGCTATCAAAAAGAAGAAGCAGGAACGAAAAGAGGACAAGGCGGCGGAGAAGCAACTCAAGAAATATCAGGAACGAAAGAAAGAACGAGAGGGGAAGAGGGATAAAAACAGAAAGAAGAGGGAGGAGAAAGTAGAGAAGAAGAAGGAGAAAAAGGAGAAAAAGCATCTGGAAAAGGAAGACCGACGAGAGACGAAGCGAGATAAGGGGAAGAGGAAACTTGGCAGAAAGGAAGAAGGTAGTTCGAGTGAAGAGGAAACAGATTCGGAGAATGGTACAAGCAAAAAGAAAGATCGAAAGGGCCGTCGAGATAAGAAAAGGTGAATAGTAATTTCTATTTTTTACATTGTTTATTTATTCATACATACATATTTTTGTATTTGTTTATTTGTTTATTGATTCATTTTATTCATGTATTTCCTCTTCTTACAGGGAGCGTCCTGTCAGTGCAGTAAGCACTATTGGTACAGTTCAGAGCGATGAAATATCTGTGATAGACAGTGCCCTCAGCGATGGGGCGAGAAGGAGATTGAAAGCACAGAAGAAGGAGAAAATAAAGCAGAAGAAAACAGAGAAGAAACAACAAGCAAAGAATGAACAAAGGGAAAGAGAGAGCAAACAGAAAAAGAAAGAGAAGGAGAAAAAGAGGTACCAGTGTTTGACTTTTGGGGGGAATGGCTGTCAATTTCAGTGCTCACATTGTTTTACAGCCTTACCAATTTAATTACAAAGATAACTTTTTTTACAAACTTGACGTCATGGAAACTCGACAGTGACATGCAGAAGACCAACATGTTTTGTAGTGGCTGTCACTGTTATCCTCTCATTTGAAATATAAACCATAATCTGGAATAAAAGAACTCTGTTTTACCACTTCGTTTTGTTTGATAACAGGATATTACTGGCATAAGTAAGACTTCCATTCTGTATCTTACACCTTCCTGCCAACTTGAGTTGAGTTTGCCTTCACGTGAGCGGGAGAGAAGGAAAGAAAGAGAGGGAGGGAGTATTATAGAGAGAGAGGGAGAGAGAGAGAGAGAGGGGGGAGAGTGGAGTATTAGAGGAAAAGATAGAGAGGGAGAGAGAGATAGAGAGAGAGAGAGAGAGAGAGAGAGAGAGAGAGGGGGGGGGGGAATTAGATGTAGGAGGTCAGGAGACGAGAATTTGGAAAGAAGATACTATGTCTTCCATCCTGCATCCACTTTTTAAAATAATCGGTCGCTTTGTTCCCTCATCTTGCATTCACGTAGAATGACCCCCTCTACCACATTTGACCTATTTTGCATCACTGCATGGCTAACGCAACACACACACATTTTTAATCACATATAGACCCACTTGACCAAATGAATTGTTTGTCTTAAGACCTCTCTATAAAGCATTTCCTCCTTATATCTTCTGTAGAATAAAGCGAGAGATTGACCGAGAAATGGATCGGATGAGTACAGCCAGCGCAGTAAGCAGTGTCCACAGCAGTGATCTCTCTCTAGATGAAAAGGATAAAGATCTTGATGAAGAAACAAGGAAGAAGAAGAAAGCAAGCTTGAAAAAGAAGCTATCAAAGGCCAAACAAAAGTCAAAGAATTTTATGAAAGCGGTGTCAAAAGTCATGGAAAAGAGGTAAGTAATAAACCCATAACAAACGTAATGATTTATTTTTGTGTCTAATATTTAGTTTCATGTGAGCCTTAATGGTGTTTATCACTGGTGACGATTTGACCAGTTTTGATACTAGTACTGTCTGAACAATTCATAGACAACACAGTGACAAAGCTATACAATATTATTGGCTATTAGTTTTTGTACCATCAATCACATACTTGTCAATTGAGTCATATTTATTTATAAGTGCAATAATATTGAAATTAAAGTTCCTGCACTAATCAGCTCTCACAAAGATGTTACCGAAAACTAGAAAGAGAACAAAATGATTCCACATCTAGAGTAGATGTACCATTGTACAGAACTATTGGCGCTGTGGGAAACGTATTCATGTGTTAAGTTCTTTTTTACAATAATTATTTTGTTAATACTTAAAAACATTTGGGGGGGATTATTTGTAGATTTGGTGTATTTCGCATGATGTTGTTTTGTTATGTTAAAAAAATTCGAGTGTGTTTCGGTAGGAGGAGAATCATATTAAAAATTCCCAAAATACTCTTTTTGCCGTAATGATTTTAACATGCAGTATAGTATACTTCGTTGGCCTTGGATAAAAGATTGTTCAAGAAATTATGTCACCCTTACGTGATTGCTGTTTAGTTTGTCTTTATCTGAAATGTTGAATTGTTTGAAATCATAGACTTCATACCATAGTTATTTCTATTTATGCGTAGAAAGATAGAAGGCCGCGATGACCCGCTATCGTCGGACGATGGGAGGTCACCCAGGGGTGTGACCTTCGCCGATGGGAAAGAGTTCAGAAGTATGGTGGATTATGCCAAAGGCAGCAAGCGAGGCCTGACTGATAAGATTGAGAAGAACGATGGGCGTGGCGCGGACTGGAGGACGTAAGTATGATGCTAACTTTCCAACAGAATCTGTTGCGGATCCGTGGTTCTTTGGTAGGGGGAGGGGGGGGGGGGGGGGGATATTTTCTTATTTTATTGTCGATGTGTACATTAAATGTGATTGGAAATTGGGATGTGGTGCATTCGACCCTTGGATCCGCCACTGCATGATTCGGAAGTTGATCGGAATTCGAAAGATATGCTATTTTTTATCTTATCCATTTATTTATTTTCCATTTTAATACCTATTTTAAGTGTTTGCTTGATCTAATTATTGAAGAAAGATTCCAACAAGGAAGGTCAGAGAAGATTTTTAAAAGAGTTGACCCGTGTTGTGTTGCTGTTTTTGTTATATGGGCAATGTTCCAGTTACTTTAACAAACAAATCTTCTACATTGTATCCTTTTGAAGATTGGCCTAGACGATCATCTATATGATTGAATTGCTCCGATTTAATTAAATTTGTCCTGTAAACAACAAGTTAATTTACTAATATTCCAATTAACTGATTATAACACAAAATCATTAAAACATCAGACTTTGTAACATTCTATACATCTTTCTCTACTTTCAAGGGAATGGAAGTTACTGCAAGAGAAACAGAAAAGGGAAGAAGAGATGAAACTCAAGAAAGCAGGAGAAAAAGCTAATGAGGATCCCCTTGGTGAGTCAAGATTATGCAATAATTATTGTTCTCTGTAGTACTATTTAGCCAGATACGTAGCTATAGTGTTGGCAGGGGGTAGACCCTCCCCGATTCACTGAGAGAGAGAGAGAGGGACAGAGAGAGAGAGAGAGAGAGAGAGAGATGTCAATATGAAAATAATATGATTCAAACTTTTCCCAAAACCTTCATCACATGGCATGTTCTATCGCATTTCATCAACTTAAGACCGCATCCACTTTGCTAAACTAACCACTGGTAATATACTGACTGTATAAAGTTATCAGTAAAGAACATAGAACATTAGGCTCGTGGAAAATGAACTTAGCATTTTCTTATTTTTGGTGATTTCTTAATGTTATATCGTCTTTTTATTATTTTTATTTTATTAAATACCATCATAAGAAATGGTGAGGGACAAATATGCTAAAAAATCATATCATATGCTTTTCCATTCGGTGGGTGCTGATTAGTAGCTTTGCACTGTGTACGCAATTCAGTTGATTTTGGTCCTCTTACTTGATTTTGGGTTCAACCTCATCAACAGCTGAATACCGGAACATCATCAAAGCCGAACGCGATGCCCGGATGGACAAAGTGTCCAAACTCAAGCTCTTCATCAACCGCAACCTCGGCATCCTCAAGGGAGGCAATGTCCGAGTCAAGAACGATGGCACCATCGCGGCCGATGATGACTCCGACGCCGAGACTATCGAGGTCGACGATGAGGGTAACCTGATGACGGTGCCGACAGCGTTGCGGTACGATGATTCGGATCTCAAAGAATGGATCACCGATATGGATATGTCGAGGGGCACCACACCTGTCGTACCGAGTGATGATGAAATCGAACGTGAGTTTAAAATAACTTTAACTTGCTCTAATGAATTAGGACTATGAAGTAAATACATAGTTACTGTACGGTTAATGTTAAATCAAAGCAGATGATTCTGACAATGAAAAAAATACAGCACACGTTGGGGTGCCTTTTCACTTCGGAATTCTACGGCAAGCAAGCAGGCAAGCCAGAAGAAGAGGAATATGAAGAGGGAGAAGAAAGAGAAGGAAAAACAGAATGAGGAGGAGGAGGAGGGAAGGGGAGAAGAAAAAAACGATGTAGAAGAAAAAGAAGAAGAAAGTCCCTCTGTAGTTTACAGGGGAGGAGAGATGTTATGAGGCCCCCTGAAATAACCTGGAGGTGTGGTAGCCAGTACCACTGACTCTTAGATCCATGTACGACTTTACGACCTGTGTAGTTGATTAAAAGTTGTAAAGACTTTCGGCAGCACTTTGATGATCGCAACCAACCTTGTCTTCCTTGTTTAATCACATAAGTATTGCACCTTTTCAGCTGTTGGAGTGCGCCGAGTTCTAAAGGAGTTCCGCAGGCACCCTAATGAGATGAATACCCATCTTCAGCGTGTATTAGAGACAGCTTCAGAGCTCAAGGCTGACGAACAGAACAGACCAGCACAACGCAGCCAAAGCGCAAGGGCCGTAGATGAAAGAGGTAATGCACTAGACTAAAGTATGGATATATCAATATAGACAATTATACACTAAAATGGCAAATTAGTCCAGTAATCAGAATTTCTGGCACATTTAGAGTTAATGATCTTCCTTCTACATTAACTTTATGCAAACTTTGGTACTATTTCTGTATGACATCGCTAAAAAATCAATGGGAGGGAACTCTGCAGTGTCCAAGGTGCAAAAAGAAGACTTCCTTTGGATCCGTAATTTATGAACTATTATATTTGTCCTGTTTAAAGAAAAAGTTACAGAACGCAGATAATGATAATATATAAATACACAAACATGCAAATAATAAAAGATGCAAATGGATTTAAAGAGACAACAAAATAATGGCCGAAAAGGATTATCATAAAGAAGTCTTGTCTAATTACTTAAGCCCCGATCGTTAAGCACTGTCACTGACTTCTTTGGAAATTCTACTTTTCCTACATCTTTTATTGTTATTTTCAGAAACCACAATCGACTACATGAACCATTATCGTTTGGTAGAGAAGTCGAAGCTTGATCCCATGGCGAGGTCATTCACCGTAGAAGACAAAGATAGAACATGCGTATTGACATTGGATGTAAGAATCTGTTTATAGTAGGTCTATCTCTATGGAGTAAATGAATCGGCGCATGAATTAATGAAAGGCAGTGGAATTTGAGAAGGAGAGGGAGAGAGATGGAGGAGGATGGTTATTGGGGAAGAGACAAAGATTCAGAGAGAGAGAGAGAGAGAGAGAGAGAGAGATAGAGAGAGAGAGATAGACAGAGAGAGAGAGAGAGAGAGAAGACAGAGACAGAGAGAAGACAGAGAGAGAGAGAGAGAAAGTGAGAAAGAGAGAGAGAGAGAGAGAGAGAAGACAGAGAGAGAGAGAGAAAGTGAGAAAGAGAAAGAGAGAGAGAGAGAGAGAAAGAAAAACACAGATAGAGTGTACAATTATTCCCCTGATCTAGATTGGATGAGTAACTATTTCTTATTAAATTCTAAATATAGAATTAGAGCACTTTTGTGAAATGCTATAATACACGTCCAACGCGCCTGTAGACTTGCCCTTTCAACAATAGAACATTATCTACAGTGAATGTACTTTCTGTCTCCGTCTTCAGACATAAAAGGCAAAGGAGATTTTTATGCCTCCGTTACGAAGTAGCCGGAGGCATTATGTTTTCGGGTTGTCCGTCCGTACGTCTGTACGTACGTACGTACGTACGTCTGTACGTACGTACGTCCCGTTCTTGTGATCGCGTTATCTGAAGAACCGATTGATGGATTCCTGCCAAACTTTGGTCATGTATGTATCTTGCAGAGCCGATGAACTGATTAGATTTTGGGGTCACGAGGTCAAAGGTCAAAGGTCACAGGGCTCATTAGGTATACAAAAACAGCTCGTGATCGCGTTATCTGAAGAACCGATTGATGGATTCCTGCCAAACTTTGGTCATGTATGTATCTTGCAGAGCCAATGAACTGATTAGATTTTGGGGTCACGAGGTTTAAGGTCAAAGGTCACAGGGCTCATTATGTATGCAAAAACAGCTCGTGATCGCGTTATCTCAAGAACCGATTGATGGATTGCTGCCAAACTTAGGTCATGTATGTTACTTGCAGAGCCAATGAACTGATTAGATTTTGGGGTCACGAGGTCAAAGGTCAAAGGCCACAGCGTACATTATGTATGCAAAAACAGCTCGTGAACGCGTTATCTCAAGAACCGATTGATGGATTCCCGCCAAACTTAGGTCATGTATGTTACTTGCAGAGCTGATGAACTGATTAGATTTAGGGGTCATGAGGTCAAAGGCCACAGCGCACATTATGTATGCAAAAACAGCTTGTGAACGCGTTATCTCAAGAACCGATTGATGGATTCCTGCCAAAATTAGGTCATGTATGTTACTTGCAGAGCCAATGAACTGAGTAGATTCTTGGTTCATAAGGTCAAAGGTCATGGGCTCATTATGTATGCAAAAATAGCTTGTGAACGCATTCTCATTAGAACTGACAGATGGATTACTATTTAACTCAGGACATCTTGCAGAGCCAATGAACTGAGTAGATTTTAGGGTCATGAGGTCAAAGATCAAAGGGTCATATATGTATATGAGAAATTGCTTGTAATCACGATATTCTGAGAACCTGTCAATGGTTTACAATTGAACTTGAATTCGAAAAATTTCTTCTGTTTTGGTTTGTAAAATTGCTCTATGACGGAGGCATCATTTTCGACTGCGCGCAGTCGAATTCCATCTAGTTTTAATAAACATCTTGTAATTCTTTAACTTTCATCACATAACATTTGCAGTGTATTGGCACACAAGCAATGTCATAATGTGCAAGCTAGTTTCTGTCCTATGTCATTTAGGTATCGATAGAATTCATCTTGCTGTGTATTTTGTGTCTTCAATGTTTACTCTATTCATAAGAACTCCGTGTTTGTTACTTTATTTTTGTATTTTAGGCAATGAGAGAAGCCTTGAATGGTGTACCTAGTTTAAGCAGTCTGAAAACAAAACAACTGGAATACGTTCTCAAGGTTTGTCGATACTTATTTGTTTTAGTTCATGTTTATTTGGCCAAACAATATTTTCCTAATGTGCCAAATTATAGCCTTCCGCAATTTATTTTGCCTCGAGGAACATCACTGGAATTGACAGAAAGATTTTATATTTGTTTTTAATTTAAATTTATTTCTGTTTGAGAGATGTTCAGGTATTTTTAGAATGGTTGTTTCCCACAGCTTGAAGAAACTGAGTTGGGGACATTTAAATCCGATTGCTATTACCTTAAGTTCTTATGAAATTTCATTTTACAAGACGATTTTGAAATGTTGAGTAAATATTATACATCAAAGGAAAATGAAAACCACAAAACATGCATGATACTAACAAATAACATGATAAGAGTATGATTGCATAGACATTTCCACTTCTTTAATTATTCTGAAACATGAGAGTTGCATGAATCCGATTTGCAGGTATTCATATCACTTTCACCTTGAATCCAAACCTAACCTTCATCAATGTCAGAAATACGTGCAGCATTTTGACAACTTGAGCGTTTAATAATTCATTTGATTATAAATCCTATTTTCTTTTAATATGAAGGTTCTTGACCTCGATGATCATTCACGCATTACATTCAAAATGTTTGCGGTGATTGGAGCAATATGTGAACGGATGACTGCAATGGAGTAAGTACATCATTCACTATTTGTAATATGAAGACCCCATATGTATATGATAATCTTTCTTCCGATAAATAGACACGGATATGAATGAATAGATCTTCTTCTTCTGAAAATCTGAAAAATTAACATTGATGTTTGACTAGTGTAGACCCTACATAATATATATTATACACGATCATAGAGTATACATATCAATTATAATAAGCTATAATTTGATTTTGATTATTAAAAAAACGGACCTTTAGTACTCGTTAAAACTTGTAATTCTATCATTTTTATGATAAATATAACTGCATATATAACTTAAAAGTTAATTAAAATTGAAAATGAATGTATGCAGTAAGTTTATGGGTACATAATGTAACACAAAGCTAGCTTTACGATCAATTTTGTCTATTTTCTAAACATAACTTTGTTAGATTTGTAATTGAATTTGACCGAAGACGAAGAGTCATTGGTAAGACATAACTAGACAATAATGCAACATTCCATTAAGAAAGAGGCACATGTAAATGTCATTCTAGGATAAAGAGATACGTTTTCATCGTCCACTCAACCCATTTCTCTCTTCATCTCTGTCTCTTTGCTCTGCTCTATCTACTCTTTATCATATTCTGTTCTCATTGAATAATAGTGCTATTGGACAAGCTCTGATCGACCAGAGTGATTTACTCGATATCCAGCGAAAGATGGACCTGTACAGTGTATGTATATCAGATCATAATGTTAAAAGTGTGTTTAAAAATGATAATCATTGGTTTTTCATCAATCCCCAATCCTAAAAAAAAAGAGTATTATAGTTTTAAGAATTATTTTCCAGTTGTAATTAGATAATAGGACACGGCAAGTCGAGGTTTGAAACCATGGTCAGTTCCTGTTTTGGGTATTGACCAGTCGCGGTTCTAGATAGAGACTTCGGGGGCTCAATGTCTCTCTCCCCATTTCTTCAAGCCTCCCCAATCGTTCTTGATTATGAATTAAATTAAGCGAAGTACCCGTAGAAATTGAATGCAAGAACCTCAGACCCCCTGCCCTTCCCACGCCCCGAAGCACCACCACACAAAACAAATCTTCTATAACCGCGCCTGATAATGGACCCTCAATCACCCCGTCCTTTGGGTTCTTAAACACTTCTGACCACGACATTGACCGCTGATCTTTCTGTACTGTTAAAACAAGTATTAAAAAACTGCGGGTTAAAAGATTGTTGATTAAAAAACGCTCAACCATGGTTAAAAATGTAGTGTTGATTAAAATTTACTTTTAATCTTGCGTTGGTTAAAAACAGTGTTGATCAAAATTATTCCTTTGAACCTATGTTGGTTAAGTCTAAGTCGTTGGCAAAATGTTTAACCCAGCATGGATTAAAAACGAAATTCATACAGTAATGATAGCCCCCTTCCGGTTAAAGTTTAATCAATGTTGATTAAAGTACTGGTCACGTGACCCAACGGAACGATATCAAGCGCGTAGCTAGCGATCGCTCGCGACATACAATAAAGTACATGCAAAGTACATGCAGTTTACGCATGCGACAAAATTAACAATGGAGGTTGTCGCGAGGACCTGAGAAATGGGGGTTTGGACGGTCTTATCTCCGTGTTTTCAGGTAAGAAATTATTTTAATATTATCATCATCAATTCTAAGATTGTAAGGAAGAAGTGAAATAAGGTTCTTGCTCAAATCAAAAACGATTTGTGTCCCCTAGGCTGTACGTAGCTCAACCAATAAGTAACATTTTACTTGCACCGTGCACCTGGCTATAAGTTACGTAAGCACACACACACTCATCAGTCTGCAAGAATCTTCAACCGTGAAGGAGGCAGACCCAATTAAAGAAGGAGAAGTGTAGGCCTAGTACCTTCCCAAATTGCATGCATGAATAATAATCTTATTTTTAAAATCTAATTGTATCTAATTGTTTGAAACAATTAAATATAAAATAAGATGTCATTATAAATTGAAACGTCTTCATGCATGCAATTTGGGTAGGTCATCCGTTACACTTACTGGCTGAGCTACAACCTACTGGCCGGGACACAAAGCGTTTTTAATTTGAGCAAGAACCTTATTTCACTTCTTCCTTCCAATCTTAGCATTGATGATAATCATATTAAACAATTTCTTACATGCAAACACGAGGATAAGACCACCAAACCCCCGTAAGTTTAACCAACAGTGGTTACAACTGTAACCAACAACCCACTAAAGTTTTAATAACCAACATCGTGTGAATAAAAAAAGAATTAACCTACAATGGTTACAATTTTAACCAACGACCCATGTAAATTTAACCAACAACATGTGAATCACCCCCGAACAAAGCATAAATAACCAACAAAAGATTAAAGTTTTAATCAACAAATGGTTAAAGTTTAATCAACACCATTTTAACCAACATTGAGCAAATTTGTTTAACCAATAATTGATTAACATTTTTAATCAACCACAGGTTAAATTTTAATCAACAGGCTGTTGGTTAAAGTTTAACCAACGATTGTGTGATTCACCTGGTAATCCGTGGTTGATTAAAATTTTAACCAACTTGATTAAATATTGTAATACTTGTTCTAACAGTGTATGTAGTTATTATATTTGACTCAATCATCATTCTTTTTAAGTTCGGGCAAATATTTACATGTTCTGAATTTTGTTCATCTCTTTGCTATTTTCAAAGAAGGACACTGAGTCTGATTTTACAACCTATTTGCAGGATCTAATATATTTGTGTTAAAATGTAAGTGTTAGTGTATAGTATTAATGACTGCTTTGAGAGAAATAGTTGTTTTATTACGCTCAAGGGAAGGTTAGAATTGTGCTATTCCCCGAGGCTTGCCGAGGGGAATAGCCCAATTGTAACCTTCCCGAGAGCGTATGAAAACAACTATTTCTCGAATATTAAAGCAGTCATTAATACTTTTATATGCCGAAAAAAATAGACTAAAAAATAAAAAATAAAAAATATTTTTCATTTTAGTCGAAGACGGGATTCGAACTCTTGCGTACAACAAGAGGTGTATCGAAAACCAACGCTTAGACCACTAGGCTATCGCGCGTCGTTAACATGCTTGGCAGTTTTCTCCAATATATACATTAAAATGGATTGAAAACGGCTCTGCGTGAGGGATCCTTCGCAAAAGCTCCATGAAACGGGCCCTTCTTTTACTTTTTCAATGCATATTGGCACGAACTTAGATCAAGATCTATCGGCAGATGTTGTTTTTTTGTTTTTGAGAGTTTATTTTCGTCTTCATGTCAACAATGCAAGATAAAATTGTCGGTAAGATCGATCGAGATTCAATTGTATTGAAATTACCGACCAATCCTTCGCACACATTACGGTATCCTCCATCGCTCAAACCATTTTTTAACATGTAAACCTATGGGGTAACCATGGAGTAACCATGGTTATTAAAAATATTGAAATGTTTTATGCATGGTTACCGAGAATTTTACAGGAACAGTTGAAGTTTATGAATGCAATTCGACCAATCAGATGGCTGGATTTCTTAAGTGAGGTATATAAAATTCATTAATCTCCACTATTTTGCCTTTGTTTTGCGCAGTCAATGTTCTACTGCAATGTCAGCTCATCGAGGGATGATAATTACGTCACAGTAGAGACTCTACGGATCGAGCTTAAAGCAGGAGGTCTCAATCGCACCCAAGAAGAATACATCATCAGTAAGATGAACCCAAGTGAATACAACACGGTATGACATTCTCCACTTTAGCCTTTTATGTGAATGATTTCAATGTCAATGATCATGACCATGCGAATCTGTTATTTATCTTGGATTTCTTTGCAAATAGGATTAGCCTGAAAATAATGTCACAACTAATTTACCAATCTTTGTGTCTCATGATTTAGATCTTTTACGATTCAAATATTATGAATGAAACATTGGATCTTCAAATACATATTTCAATTTGATAACTTTGTGGAGAATAAAATGTAACTCATGCTACCTTATCTTATCTTAAACGTTGCGTTAAATCACAAATCCTAAACGTTCCCGATTGGCTGAATATGAAATTGTGTCCCCATTTTTTTTTTTTTTTTTTGGGGGGGGGGGCTGCGTTTAAATTGAACTCTTTGTGCGAGAGGTTACCTGATTCAAAGTCACAATTTATGATAAGAGCATTATTGGAAGCTTTGATATGTTGAATTGAGAACCCCTAAAAGTTTGGACATTCCCTTCATTCTTCAGCAGAGTTTTTCTACGTTAAACAATATTCAAAACTTACTGCACGGCTATCCGGGTACTTTTCGCAACCCCTTGAGATATTGAAAATTGACAGCCTGGTCATCCGGGTACTTTGGGTCAAAGCACAAGATATGCCATTTTGTCAAAACCTCTCATACGCATTATAATCACGTTTCTTGTTACAGGTATCTTTCTTGGATTACATGGCCTACATTCCTCTCTTCCTCTCCATGCATGATAACATCATCGACAACCCGTTTGACTTCGCTGAGAAATACAACAAACCATCCACAGAAGTCCAGCGAGATATGAATCCGATAGGTCAGTAAGCTTGAATTCCTACATTTTCATAAAGTATTACTCTCAAAGATTATATTATGCGTACAAGTGAATTGTATCTGTTATACCCTGCTATGATCCTAAAAGAAGCAAAAGTTAATATAGATGCCGATGTTAGATGTATGCCATTGTTTTAATATTCAAACATTATTTAACTCGTTCCCAATGTCAACAATTCTTATCTTCCGAAGATAACTCCGAGGTAACGAATATAAACTATAAACTCTTAAGCCAACCTTTCTCTTAGTCTTTTCTTTCATCAACGATACATAATGTCATATTTTGTTGGTTTAAATCCATGCCAGGCTTGCCACTGAATCGTACCTACCACGTACTCCATCAGAGCATGTCATCACGTGGTATGACGTCATCAGCCATGAGGAAAGCCTTACTCAGCAGGACCAGTACAAAGTAGGTCCAATGTATATGACTATAGACTATAAAGTAGTCAGAGGACCTGGGACAGAAAATCCTCTGGCGTCTATATCTTGTGCCTCACTATCATGGTAGGAAGCAAAAATTCCATTAGACTATAGGGTCGGATCCATGATTCTGAAAGTGGTGGTGATGGGGGGGGGGGGGGGGGGGGGCAGAGTAACACTTTTAGGGGAGGGGTTATATTGAAAGTAGTGCAGCTATTGACTAATTTGATGCAAGTTAGATAGCCCCTATCTACCTAATGTGTATTTTGTATACATTCTAGTGTTTAACAAGTTGGTTGACAAAACCTTGTACTTTTTCTGTCATTGTCCTCACTGTTTTTTCACATTTTTACGTGTTTTCTTCATTTTTCTTTCCCTTCCCATCGCAGGTTACCGAATATCATTAGCAAGATGTCAGGTTTCAAAATCCGTCCTCAGCCACCAAACTCTGCCTCAAGAGTCCAAAAACCATGAACGTGATGATCCTGACAAATTATATTTAACAAAATAAGGTTTGATGACACTCGGAGGAGTAGTTGTTTAATTGGAATTCTTGGAAGAGACAACTGATTTAAATGATCTGACAGGCCTGAGATCTAAATGTATATATGTTATAATATATTATTATGATGAACGAAAATATTTAAATTATTACTTTCAAATACGCAGCTGAAATACATAACGTATAAATTTATATTTCGAAAATGAGCTTTTAAAGTATAGACCCTTTTCAGCTTGATCTAGACCTCTTCACTTTTATTCATAGATAAAAGCCGATTTGTAAAGTATTGATAATGTTTGAACTATTTTTTAACTTGTAAAAATTGTATTAAAACTGTAAATATTGGCCTCATATTGAATCTGTTTTCAAACAGCTCATGAACTATTCAACGCCAGCGTTAAACCGCTGTTACAAATTGCACCACTTTTTATAATTTGTGTTAATACGCATTGTACTATAGACCTACGTTCTTTTCGCTGGTGACAAATTGATACACACAAGCTGAAATGTAGTTTTGTCGAGTTTGTCTATTATAAAACCTCCAATTGTTATTTTTAATTCATAAACTGTGATTTATTAGCTATCTCGTGTGTATTCCATGAAGCCATGTGGATGTTTTTTTAAAAATAATTTTGAACTGAATGACTGAACTAATTGTGAGTTTATACATTTGCATTTATGTGCGTTTCGTCTTTCAATGAGTGTGTCCTATCTCTATCTCTTCATTTCAAATTTGGTTTTGTGCAAGCATTTTGTGTTGTTATGTTCGGTTTGTGCAAACTTTCAAAGGAGTGTTAAAGGTTATGCGATAACCAGTGTCATCTCACATAGCTTTACGAAATATGTGATTTCGTGAGAAGGCATTTCTTAATGTTTTACCATTTCTTTTGATGTGCATATGACGTGTCCATTTATTAAGCAGTTACATTTATTGATGATAATGTCCGCTAAAATTGTGATTAAATAATTGTTTAAGATGATCTAAAGCACGGTTTTAATGATAGTTCATTTTGCGTTTGTGACTTTAATGTTTTGCAAAAAAGATGGTGTCTGTAAAAGCGTGACGTTGGTGTCGTGTGCAATGTCATTTCTAATAACAAAGATGTTGACGACCAATTACGTCCTATAATAATGTATTGTCAGTATTTTTTGTTAGATTAGTCATATTTACATACGAATGTTTGTTTAAGTTTGAAGAAAAAATGTGATATATGTATTATTTTAAATACTTAGTATACTTAGCAAAATCGTCTAATATTACTCTTAAAATTACAAAATTTCTATAGGAAAATATGAAAATACATTTTTCAAGAATTAACAGAGTATTAAGACTGGATATGTTTTGTAAGCTCTTTTTAACGGCATTGACCGTATATACGGGAATTTATGATATTTTTTGTTAACATTAGATTTTCGTTCGTAACATTTACTTGTGTATGGAATTGTTGCCATTTTTACCAAATTTGGCCGAAATTTGACAATATGCTCTTGGCAATTTTCAGTGTGTTTATATGATTTTATGAAAGCAGGGTGTGTAGTAAAAAGCGTTTTCTTGCCTTGACATTGTAGTTCTGTGATTTTTCAACGAAACGATTTACGCAATCCAGGATTAAATTAGCAATAAAATTGCTCGAAATTAAGTCCATGATTTGTGTCACAGTTGTTGTTTTCTTCAGTAGTGTGGAACTAATGTTTATAATTTTATCCGATCGATCAATCAATCAATCAATCAATCAAAGATCGAATCAAATAGATATTCATCAATCATGCAATCAGTCAGTAAGTCTGTATTTCAATCCGATAATCAATTCAACAATCAAATATGCAATCGCATAATAATCAATAAAGATATACACTGTCGCTCATAAAGGTGGAATATTTTTGTTTTAACCCAATTTATGGAATTATTTTAAAAATAATTTAAAAATACTAGATCTAGATAATAGTATACATTCTCAGATTTTATTGAATAATAATTTGCCAATGTGTTTTGCGTGACTGCTAAATCATGTATATGCTACTATGCTTATCAACTAGGGGACCTATGCCCTTAAGTCATAAATGACAGTAATGAAGATTAATGCCCCACAAAGGGGCACTAATATAGCACAACGACACGGTGTTGGTCATGTGGCCTCACAGTTACGAGGCCATTGCTTTGTCACTGAACCATGACTGTATGCAGCGGGGGCTAGGGTAGGGGGCAGTTTCCATAAATTAAAAAACAAACAGAAAATGCAATAAATTTTCAATAATTTATTGCATTTTACCCCGGTCCCCAACATTAAAAAATCCTCTGGACGGCCATGCAATATGGCTCAAGGCATGGGCACACAGAAAATTTGTTTATGTTGGGGATCGGGATAGAATGCAATAAATGATTGAAAATTTATTGCATTTTCTGTTTTTTATTTAATTTATGGAAACTGCCCCCTACCCTAGCCCCCGCTGCGTACAGTCATGGTTCAGTGACAAAGCAATGGCCTCGTAACTGTGAGGCCCCAGGATCAACACCGTGTCGATGTGCTATATTAGTGCCCTTTTGTGGGGCATTAATCCTCATTACTGTCATTTATGACTTAAGGGCATAGGTCCCCTAGTTGATAAACATAGTAGCATATACATGCTTTAGCAGTCACGCAAAACACACATTGGCAAATTATTATTCAATAAAATCTGAGAATGTATACTATTATCTAGATCTAGTATTTTTAAATTATTTTTAAAATAATTCCATAAATTGGGATAAAAAAAAATATTCCACCGTTATGAGCGACAGTGTATATACACAGAAGAATTAATAAATGAGCCAATGGATAAATGAATAAGTCAATGAACAAATCAATCAATCAATGAAAGAACAAACAATTAATCTCTCAATTCATAAATGAAAGAACAAGCAATCTTAATCAGCCAATTTATCAATCAATCACTCAATAAATTTATCAAAATATCATTAAAAAAAAACAATCAATTAGCCAAATAATCAACCATTCACTCAATTTATCAACATATCGATGAAAGAACAAGCAATCAATCAGTCTACCAAAGAAAGAATAAGCAATAAGCCAACCAATCAATCAATTTATCTAAGAACAGGAATACATCAGCAAACCAATCACTCAAGTCAATAAGTAATCAAGCAACCAATTAATTTAGAAGAATTACTCATTCAATCGATCAACTATAAAACTTTTCCCACCATCTAATCACCCTGTCAATCAACTCATTATATTCAAACCAGAAAAAAACAACGAACAAGAAAACAATGACAGATTAAAATTTGCTTCAATATAATTTGTGTCATTCGATACAGCATAGAAATATTCTCTGTCTCCGTGATATACAAAATAGGGTGACGGCTCACTACATCTACAGTGAAGTACCAGTCATGTAACAAACAACGTTTTGTAATGGAGATTTTCGACATAAACACCGTTGCCCTTAAAGTTGGAATTATTTTCTTTCTTTTTATAAAATAATTGTGACAATATGGTTTATTCTTGATAGATAAACTTTATATCTTCTCAGAACTTAATTAATCAATTTCTACAACTCTTTGGGATGATAGATGAAGTTCTAAGAAGGCATTCACTACATCTTCCAAGCATAAATCGTATTGACACAATCATTTAAAAAAAAGAGGTAAGAAATAAATATTTCATCTTTAAGGACAATAGTGTATATTTCCATACAGTACAACAGGTGCATTTTAACACAAACAAACGATACAACAAATTACACGCATATACATCGCCTACAAGACTGATAGCCAAAGTAAAAATATAGTTGTCGCATTGCATCAAAATATATAAAAAGCTGTACACCGAGGCAAGGCATGTATATCTAAGGTGGCTTCATGACATATTACAGTGATATGCATTGTGATATTTACATGTACATACAATATATCTATACAATATCAGGACAATAATATACATAGGTCTATATTCACAATAGCCAGCTATGAATGAACAACCTTATCTCATATTTCTTTTCATATTAAATAGATGTATTCATACATGGCATTCGCTAGTAAGACGTGTACTAGTGAAATGTTCGGAAAAGGATACAAATGAGCGGACGTAATAAAAATGCTTCCCTTTTGTTGTATTCGCAAACATACCTATTCAGGGTTCCCATAGAAATATGAGATCCAATTCCATGTCTTTCCATAACCCTTGTATTGCCTTTAGACATAAAAAGATAAGTACCATTCTGGTATGGGTTGCGGCATTCAAGCGACGTACTACTACCACGCGGTATAATATTACATGTTTGTGATGGCCTCCGCCTCCCCTCATAATTTCTATGGCTTTCCAGAAGAATCTATTTTCTATGACTTTCTATGTTTTTCCATTACCATGGGAACCCTGCTATTTCAACTCTTGTAATCTCTTAAAATATTGTTAATGTTGTCAGAATCTACATTACGATAACTACTGTATATACATAAACGACACATACAATTTCTTCTTTATATCGACTTATAAAATGAGAAAAATCTTTTTACGTCGCTTTTACATTTTAGCATGCAGCACAAACCTTATTCATTTGTAATAAGGCAAATATGATAACATTCAGTGCAATCATTAATTTCATTCTCTTGCGCACAATACGTCATTATGTTGGCTCACGTAGTACAGCGTAGGCAGACTCTGACTCTTCATGTGAGAGTGAGATCGTACATACAATGATTGCTTAATGAGCAGAGCAAACATTGAGTTGCAATCAGCATACCACACATTTTACAATCTTATTTCTTTTTACAGAAGGATTGAATAACGGGCTTAATTATTTCGAAGTTCGAATCATCGGGTCATCGCGACAGGTACGTGGTCGCGTAACTCGACCTTTTGTGAAAACTTGCCCCTTTATTCTCGAAATGTCTACAAATGGTCTGGTCCAATCTATGGTCTGTTCCGAGACTACGTGAACACCCTACAGCAAATCTACGAAGGGTCGCGTCATTTCCGCTTTCATTTCACGAAAGGTCGGGTAACTCGACACCACCCGACCGGACGCGATGATCCGATGATTCGAAGTAAGCCAAAAAGCGTGTGATGGGCATTACTCGCCTTTGGGTCTAAAATTTCATTCATGGCCTTGATTAGCACAAGTAATAAGGCAATCATAATGACGTCCTGTGTGCAATGGCCATTCAATTAGCAGTGCTATGTCAGAGTATACGCTTTCCAAATCATGACGGAAAGTATTTAATCAACACACTGTTTCTCATTGAACGTGAATACAGCAATGGCCTCATTAAAAGATGAATATCGTTACACGCTTGAAGAATGGCGTTTGGTCAGGAATTTTTTCATTTGTTCATATAGCTTGTGTCTTTTTCAGAAAATGAACCCGACTGCACTTTTGAAACGTTATACGTTTATCTAGACAACCACCTTCGAATTACTCCATTTTTACTTTACTGTCTATCACTTAAAAAAAAAAAATGAAATGGTCCATTGAAGTATAGACCTCGCTAGTGTATCTGCATTTTTTTCAATAGGTATTTCCCTTTGATCTTTATGAAAACGCTATAGTAGAAGCGAATCCTCAAATTTTTCAAATTGTATGCATAGGAGCAAGTTTCTGGAACTTTTTGAGAGCACAGAATTACCCGATGACACAAATTAGTGTCTTCTTTGAATTTGCCACATATTTAGGGATCTTTTGTTGTTTAAGACTGCGTCTTCCCTTCCCTAAAATGACAGCTTTTCCCATATGAAACAAGACGTCCATATTGATCGCATGATTTCATGAAATGATAACGAAAAAATAAAAAAATTATATTATGTTGTCATTCAGGGCCCCGTATTACAACAGTTGCTCGTGTTTCGAACCAATGGAAACTTTACTTGATATTGATATCAATCGCAATTATGCATATAAGAGATAGGCGATTGTAACTTTGCTATCATTTAGGGGACTTTCGATCACTTTGATCAAGATTTAAAGCATTTCCATTGCTTGTTGATGAAATACAAACCTAGCAGGTTCTGATTTCACTTTTGCTATCATTGACCTTGATGTTGATGAATCGTATGTCAGTACGTCGGTTGCTATTGTTCGAGTTGACATTAACAACGCTCTCATGTTTCAACCCGCCAAAGAAATGGACCGACGTCATATCCGTTACCTTCGTGATGGCACACTCCGAATTCCTCTTGCAACTCGACGTTGAGCCACTTCTGCCGCTGATCAGCTTCTCAGCGTCTCTGCGGTACTTCTTCCCATTCGCCATCTTGCCACCTGAGCTGATGGTGTTCCCGCGACCCATGGCCTGCGATGAACTGCGCTGCTGCTTCTCCACGTTGGTCGTGTGCTTCGTGCAACAGATGGTCCAAGATCGTAAGGCCTCAGGGTAGAGGGCGCACCGGAACAGGAATATAAAGAAGCCCTGGAGCGGATTGATAATGCATACCAGGTAGGTGAATACGAGGGTCGTACCCTGGATAGCGAAGAAACCTAGAACCCAGGTGATCCCCAACAGGAAAGTCACGCTAAACGCGCAACCGATCTGTGTGCGACGGACGCGAATGCTGCGCTGACGCAGATCCTTCTTAGATGCGCACACTGTACGGAGAATCATGGAAAACACTATGAAGTTTGCCACGAGAAGCACGCAGCACGGACCGAGATAGCCACCGTAGTAAGCAAAATAATTTGACGTGGAGAGCATACATCTGTGAACGGAACAAAGAAATTAATTAAAAACTTACGTCGATCAGCGGCAGAGAATTTTATATCTTGTTCATAGTATATTATCTAGTCCCTGACAATTTATAATGTGATTTGGATGGGCCTGGATACGACTCCTTTATATAAAAATCTCTATAAATGGCTGATTTTCTACGAAAATTATTTTGAAGTTTTGATAAGCTGTTGATTTCACATGGTAAGACACACGATATTTGAGAAAGTGTGAAACACTATCTTCATCACGGGATGTTCTGTTTTGTCTTGTTTTCGTTTTTTTTTTTAATGAAGGAAATTATTGATTCACCAACCCCTTGATCCTTGATGGA
Source organism: Strongylocentrotus droebachiensis (assembly GCA_035222895.1). Lineage (NCBI taxonomy): Eukaryota > Metazoa > Echinodermata > Echinoidea > Camarodonta > Strongylocentrotidae > Strongylocentrotus > Strongylocentrotus droebachiensis. The sequence continues at coordinate 48,328 of JAVYIG010003059.1, forward strand.
AGTTGAATGTTAAAAGCAAACACCTGACATGTTTTAACAAACAAAAAATGACACCTAGTTACGTGACATGTGAAACGCGAACATCAGAAAAACTGATCAATACATAGTGAGTACCCGTTCGGATGTGTTCTTCTCGAATTACTCGAAAGGTCATTATTCTAAAAGCTCTCCTTCAACATTCAGACAAACGACACATAAATGAGGTTTTTGTCATTCTAAAGTAAAGAATGTGGATGGGGGAGAGAAAAGAATCAACTATTTTGAAGTAATGTCGGCGCCAAATTGAAGAAAAAAATTGAGAGCTACTCACATCTCATTGAGAGGTATCTTCCGATAGAGATCGATATCCAATGTTGCGGTGATGACAATAGGTACAATCGGCAGTCCTGTAAGTGCAAGAGAAAATGAGTCTCCGGGTAACATTCTACGATCAAGTTTCGTATACACATGGTAACATTATCGTCAGACATACGTATGTGTGAAAAAGCTTTGTCTTTTTCTATTTCAAATTTGATACGAAACCGGGTGGTTCGTGTATTAAAGCCTGTGGCAAAAGAACATTAATTAGTCCACATAAATATTAGGAAATATTAAGGTTGAAGACAATGCACATTACACCCAATGCGGAGTATGGTTACAGAATACTCAGACGTATGTAATATGAAGAGAGTTTTGTTTTCCTTTATTTCTAATTTGACAAGAAGTTTTAATATTACCCGTTTTTAGGACAATGCACCATACACCTAATACGAAGGATTGCAACGGAATCCTCAGATTCGCAAATTAAGAAAGCCATGACTTTTTTTTAAATTTAGATTTATACAGAATTTTGTTCATGTGTATAAGACAATGAAGCATAAAAGAAATTCAACACTATGCTGACAAATTATCATACAATGGACATCATTGTTGAGAAACAACATTGATATTATTCCGACTCAATCTTATTAATCTCCCTTAAAGATAAGTTGACTGCTGGTCGTGCAATACGATGTAAGAGAAACTGTTTGGAAGTAATTGGGAACGGTCGATTATGTATTTAGTACATAACATGAAAGGTATTTTGTATAATGTGAGATTTTTGGAAGGATCGAAATGAAAATCTATTGGGTCAGCCTTAATCACATGTACTGCACCCAGAGACGAGTATATGGCGCTACACAGATACGCACGCACGCACCCACCCACCCACCTACCCACACACATACACACACGCATCCCCCCCCCCCACACACACGTGTCTAAACATTTCAACTATTTCACATCATGTTCAGAACATGAGAACATTTGAAGGGCAATACTTTTCAGAGGATATTGTTCTAATGGATTAAATTATCTAAGACTGACGTAAGCAAGAAATTTGTTATTTTCCACTTTTGCTATTTTAAAGCATGAAAGGACAACTAACTATTACACTTTTTGCACATCTTTAAAAAAAATAAAATATTATGCTTTCATTACAGTGACATGTAGGTGAGACTCAATTATGAGCTCTGTCATAATGATTGCAGCTGAGCCTCATAATTTATTGAGAAAGAGAACACACGAGAAAAAAGCAAAACAAAACAAACAAACGAAAACGAACATTAAAAAACATGCTCAATCAGAAACAATATCAAAAGTAGTCTCACCCCAAGCTACCACCGCTCCCTTTAAGACAAAATGTGTGGCGCTTTTTTTCTGGAAAACTTGAACCAAGGTACGGTACATATTGACTGCCTCCATGCCCATCCATAGAAACGTGGTTAAGACGAAGTATTGCAGTAACATGGCGGTTATCTTGCATCCCAGTCTGGTGTCTGTTACCATGGAGATAGTGTCAATAACGAAGGTGATGTTGAGGGCGAGGAGAGAGGTGCTAAGATGGATGAGGATCTTACCCGAGGAGGTGCGCCGCAAGATTCTAATGGAACAAAATATGAAAGGCATCTTTTATCCAATGAAACATTCAAATCACAAAGACATCGAGGGCGGATCCAGGTGTTTGTTATAACAAAGGGGGTTTCACAATTTTAGGTGGTTACTTGTCACGTTTACACGACAGATCTTGGAGAAGCAAAACGCAAAAATCAAATTGAATTCGGATCCAAATTTTGAAAGGAGGGGGTACAACTTTTCTTGTGTGTACCTATAAGGTAAGTCACATTGGCTTTAAAAGGGGGCACTGATCGGAAGCGCCGCTCCCCTAAATCCGCCAGTGCATACATGACGAGGAAAAATGAGGTTAAGATGTTTGGTATGTACGTCATAATGCCATGTATCATTAGTGTGATTGTGAAGTCTGACAGAAGGTATTCACTTTTGTGACAACTCGAGAATAGTCCTATTTTGTTTCGTCAAAAACCCTTTAGGCTCGTTGGCATAACTGGGTCACGTGTACAGTTGATGTGAGATGTAGATAAAGAAGGAAGGCGATGGGCAAAAAGGAAAAATGTAAGTTTAGAAGATGGTTTGCCTGGAGGGATGTTCTAAGGAGAAGTGTAGATTTGCGGCGAGGTTAACTCACCCTGGAAGAAGAAAAGAAAACTAGGGCCGTGAGAAATGAAATGTTTCAAATATAATCAACTGAATTACAGTGGTTTTAACGCCACAAGAAGAAATATGATCACTTTGTGTGATAACATTTTTTACCAATTGTTTACCAACCATGTTTTACTAACAGCCCCTCTAGAATATAACTCATTAATTTATATCACTATGGTGATGATGACGAATGTGGTATTGCACAGCGCTTTAAAAAGAGCTCATTTTTTCAGACTAAAAAGCAAGGTCCAGATATACATTTTGTTTGTGATTCTTTTCTGATATAAAGCCTGTATTTTCTCTCGAAATAATTTGCATTAGGAACATATGGACATTTTTTTCAATAATGATTGTCTCCACTGTCTTATGGCACGCTGTGTGTCTCAACACGCCGAGCCATTCAACACCGCATGGACAGCAAAATGACGTGTTTTGAATCACATGGATTTACTATCATGAATAAAGTACCGTCTCGATAAGACCAGAAAATATCGCTCATGATATGGCACAGTCGCATTTTTGTTGTTGTACAGAATGATGACCTGTCGTTATAAGTTTTAGCCTCTTGTTTATTAATCGATTTCTTCACTCCACATAATTGGAGCACTTACAGTAGTTCCAATTTGATAAATCGTGTTTTCATCGTTAACTTTAACATTGTCATGACAGGTGCAAACAACTACTTAGTTCAGATAATCTTCGGGCTATAAAATCCATCACATCAATCATGATTACCATTCGAAATGCGATGGATGACTTCATGAACAAGGCTTTATTTCCGTCATAGGGTGTAATCATCCATTATACCAAATGAAGCAAAACTGTGACTAAAATTGCGATAAAAGAATTCAACACGCATCTTAGCTTGCACCACACCCACGAGATCGTTGACAGACCGATAAGCGACGTAACAATGCTTCAATGTCCCCCCAAAATGAAAATTTGCCTTGCTCGTGAATTTCAATGGATGGGTCTTCCTGTCTAGATGATGCAGTCGGTTATTGTGTCTTGCTTTTTAAAAAGAAAAAACAGTACGATCTTTGTTATTGAAATGGCCATTATAACCGTTGTCATACTCCTTATTCTACAACCAACAAACAAATTCTGACTCGGTGTTTATTTTTAGTGATCGAATTATTACCATAAATTATGGTGTATCGAACGGGGTCAACCTTGACATACTCTTGCTGTTTGTTGGCTCCGATTACCAAATGTATAATTATTGTCATGCAGAATTGAAATGTCACTTTAATTTTGGCAATAAATGAATGGATGAATAATAGACATGTTTTATTGATCCTCAAAGGGAGTTTTCCCTCCAATCTCCTCAATACATGTTATGAACAGAAATAGACAATGCAAAGGAAGACAGTCTTTATATGATTTTGTGTGTCCTCAATATTTTCCTATAATTGAGTTTCTAAACCATTGAAAATGTATTTTATCCACATTTTGATATTCATTTCGAAACTATCCTCACCTTTCATCTCCTAAACACATTTCTTCCTTTTCTGATAACATAACAGTATCTAAATGTTTTATTGACTTATAGTTATACAAGAAAAACTCTTTTTTTAATTTTGAGATATATCAAGGTGTATGCATGTGAGTTGTAATTAAAAAAAATATCTGATGTGATTGATCCCGTAACACTTACAAAATATTGGGTAAAATCTGCCCAGCACGCGGTTAATTTTGTATCCAACCAACTATGGGCATCTTCTTTACCAAACTGAAATAATACATTGTCAAATTAGGGTAAAAATATATAATAGTTGCTTTAAAATAGGCAAAATGATAGCGAAGTTGGATTTGTAAAAATGCAAGAGGTGACTGGATACATAGTTACCTTCATGACAGTTTTCTACCCAGTATATTTAAGCACGAATCAAGCTTTGCCTCGAAAAAAAACCCTCTCAAATTCAGAAAATTACTTATACCGTTTTACCAGTACTGCGCGTTGACATGTAACTTACGGCCTCGTCATCTGCCAATGTTGAAGCTCTATTTATGAGGGGTTTAAGTGATTTGTTTTCTATTATCACACACGAAGTGCAATTAATACGTATGGATACACAACTGATTCTACGGGTCAAGATGGATCAGAATCGCCTTTTCATTCTCCCTCCTCAAATTGATCATCTCCTATTTACTGCTTTGAGAAATTCTTAACCGTTTCTATACCATGAAACAAATCTCGCCATTAATAGTTCAAGGTCATATTCATCACACGTATTAGGTTTAATTACAATCTTATTGACTGGGGCAAGTCTTTTTTTAATAAAATGCAGTAGTCGCAATTTCCTTTTCTTTGCTTTGATAGGAGAAATTATTAAGAGGCACTCTCAATCCGAACGGAAACAAAAGTAGATTTCGATGATTAATATATCGTGATTATATGGCACTCTACTAGAGTATCTTAGGAAAACGTTATATACATAATAGGCCTATTATAATTATTCACATGACTGAATACATGATTGTATCATTATAATGTGTACAATAATAATACAATTCTCACAATATTTATAATTAGAAGAAACCGAGTTTTTTTTAACAAAAGTAGTGTTTTTTTATTTTGTTGATGTTATATGCACACAAAAAAGATCAAGATTGCAATTAATAATGAATATAAAACTGCTTCTGAATTAAGCGGAATTCCTGGATCGATTTACAAATCTTCCAAAAATCGATCGCATTTGAAGTAGTTTACCTTGTTCTAATGAATAGTAATCAAATGAAAAACCATTTGCAAGCACATTATCACAAATGTAATAAAATGGGGATTAAAAAGCTTTTCATTGAAATTGCGAGGGCAGGGCAATGGGATCTTCGCTTTGTATCGTGGGTTTTGCTTTATTTTCGTTATCGATAGCCAACATAATGTAAATTGCTATCTAAAACCCGCTTGCCTTTCTCGGATTTTGAGATATTACGGTTATGCGTTCCTTCAGCCAAAGTATCTGACAAATTTATTCAAAATTGCTTTTAATGATTAACTAACTCTGTTCGCATTGATGTATATTTCATATATAGGTTTGTTTGCAATTTTTTGTTTTGTTTAAAATGTAATTGTCTATCATTGTATTTTGTTTGTTATAGCGCTTAGAGACTTCGGTGGTACGTAAGCGCTTTAAAAGCACCGTTTAAAAAAATGTTGTATAGTGTTCTATCATGATTGATTGATATATGACGTCAGTATAGTCAGCAACAGTCCGTGCCCTAAAGGGTTCCTATTCAAGTGACGTTGCTAATTCGTCAATGACCTACTTAGTGCATAAACTCATAACTTGAAGGAAAACAAATCGTTTTATTCACATAATTTTATAATGATAAATAAATAAGATAAATATTATAAAATAAGGGTAGTTCTCAAATTGGAACTGTTTTTATGCTTGCAATTATTATTTTCTACACTTTAGTTTTTGGTCTTAATTTAAAAGGAAATATGAGTTTGACGTTTGTAAGTCCTGACCAGTCCTGACCTAGGGCAGTGTTAGATAGGAATCTCGAATAGTATCATTTGACCATTGCTATATACGTGCTTTTATTGACAGCTGTCTATCCAAAACACGAATGTGTTTTGAGGCAGCAAAATTTCTGTAGAGGTCGACAAACTTAAATTTCAAAATTTAGTCAAAATAGTAAATCTTTGCTTTCCAAAGAATCAGAATATGCATTGTGATACCCAATGATTTTGCACATAAACATGTAATCCACATTCTTACTTTTGGCTCTTTTGGTGACATTTATATCGGCTTTCAAATAATATTTTTCTTTCCCAAAATTTAAATCGCACAAAGACCCATTCACACTTAGAATGAATAAAACGCACTGTCCGATCATAACTTGAGACGGATTGATTTGATGTTCCCGAAGAATATTTAGCAGCTCAGTAAACAGTAAACGAAAGACCACAATTTCTGAAGCGGTTTGGAGATATCATTTCAAAGACACTTCATCCAAACGTTCCTCACCGTGACCACATGTTGATGACCACATAAACCTCATAAATTATGCGATATTATAACCCAATGATATAGGTGCTGACATTTGGCTTAGATTTGTTTGCTTTTGTTTGTTTGTGTGTTTGTTTGTTTTATATAGGTAATATCTATACTCTCATACGAGAAAAAGCAGCAATTGCGTATTACCAACCATTCAACAAGATACTCGCTATAGATGAAAAGAGAAAATGGAGAATGGACAGCATTATATAAACATTACAATACCAGTATATTTTTTTAAGGATGGGAACTCTGATGGATCCTCACATATTTTACCACCAAATGGAGATGAATGTAAACGACTGAGTTGTAGTATAAGATTACTTAAAGATGGAGTACGTGATGATCGTATCGATAAACCAGAAGACGGAGCAAGATATGAATATAAACCATATAAAACTATCATATAAAATTACTTAAAGATAGATTAAGTAATGATATTACCGACAAGCCGGGAGACTTGGGTGTAAACCATATAGAACTATCATATCAACTTACCTGAAGATTGAGTAGGTGATGATAGTAGCGACCAGTCCAAACATGGAGCACGCAGTACCTAGATGAGAGATGATCTGAAGAGGGAGATGGTGCTCTTCAGGGATCGCCTCAGAATACCCAGTGTCCTGAATACAAAACAAAATGAAAATATTTATATTTATAATTTGAATTTAAATAAGGAAATAATGATTCGTACAGAAGCGCATTATTTCTCCAAATAAATTAAGATTGTTGATTATTTTTATTTCAGCTCAATCCAGTTTTTATTCATTCTTCAATAAATATCTATATTTTAAACATACAAAGCAACTTTAGCATATCATATATAGAATTTTAGAAAGTAAAATACAAATTTTTATATGAATTTATACAAAATAAGTTAAAAGGAAGAATTATTTCTGATATGAATTTGTTGATATACATGTGGGTGACTTTCATGTTTTGATGTAATAGTTAAATTATTTTTAAAGCGTCGTCCATACATCCGCTAGCAAATATAGTTCTTTAGTTCTGAATAATGGTAAGTTAACAGGTAAAGAGGGGAGAGGGAGATAGAGAGAGGGGGAGGGGTAGAGAGAGGGGGCAGTCGGTCGAATGCCACTTGTCTGATCGAAATTTAATATACTGCAATTGTTTTTACCGTCATCACAAGCAAAATGTTACATTACACAACCGCCATTCAGAGAATCCAAAACAAGCTGCATTTGGAACTTGGCTTCCATTAGCTTTTAGCTATGGTGATATGACTCTTCCTGCTATACATCTTTTAACATCATGCTCTCATATTCAATGTAATCCGTGAGCCCATATACAAACACATTTAGAGGACATACCATTTAAATATTAATTGCATTAGTTAAATGGTAATGAAAATATACTGCGCTCAAAATATTAACCTACTTCTTTAAAAACAAAATCAAAGACTAATGAAAAACAAGGTTGTTTGTTGGATTGCCAATCATAATGAACATGTTCTTTTAATGTACATCGATTGTGTAGAGTGCGAACACCATTAAGATTTAATGTATAAATGTATACTCGAATATTTCACTAACCTTTCACTAATGAATCTATATTGTAAACAACAAAGACTAATGGAAAACAAGGTTGTTTTGTTTGATTGCCAATCCTAATGACCTTGATATTTTAATGTACATCGATCGTCTAGTATGCAAATACTTTTAAGATATAATGTATAAATTTATACTCCAATATTTCACTAACCTTTCACTAATGAATCATATATTGTTTTTAAATTATCATTCTTTCTTGATAGCACCTCTGATTAATTAGGCAATTTCCTTTAATGAAATCTGCTGTTTGGACTGTTAAGAAGTGTAGGGAGTCCTCTATTCCTAATACAGTGCGTCCCAGAAAAAACGAAACCGAGAAGTATCGATGTTCTATCATAACTTAATCACAACTATAATTAATGAATGATACATATTTGGAAAGCTTAGAGTCTCCTCTTTCATGTGATGCTACTCAGATAATGCATATTTCACGCATGAGTGATTAAAAGCAATTTGAAGGAAGGAAACCAAAAAGACATTTGGCGGGCGGTATCTGAATTTCGAAGAAAAATTCACATTTCTAGAAAGTTGAGTTTCTACCCTTTCATATGACACCTCAATCACGAAAAATGAGCGAGGAATGACAAAGTTCTGTTTGTTTAAAGTAGTGCTTGCATTTCCATAATTTTATTAAACGAATTCGTTTTCACTGGCTGCCTGCCGTATCAATAAACGAAATTAACAAAAGACTTAACTCCGTTTCGTTGACAATCAGCCGTAGACGAGAGTCTTCATGCATGGCTGATTGTCAACGAAACGGAGTTAAGTCTTTTGTCAAATCTGCTTTTTGCTACGGCAGGCACCCAGTGAAAACGAATTCGTTTGTTAAAATTATGAAAATGTAAGGGCTACTTTAAACAAACAGAATTTTGTTATTCCTGGCTCATTTTTCTTGATTGAGGTATCATATGAAAGAGCAGAAAATGAACTTTCTAGAAATGTGAATTTTTCTTTGAAATTCAGATACCGCCCGCCAAATTATTTTTTGGTTTTCTTCCTTCAAATTGCTTTTAATCACTCATGCGTTAAATATGCATCACGTGAGTAGCATCAACTGAAAGAGGAGACTCTAAGCTTTCCAAATATGTATCATATGGTTGTGATTAAGTCATGATAAAACATCGATACTTCTTGGTTTCGTTTTTTCTGGGACGCACTGTACAATCATTAACATGGGAAAATGGGAACTTTTTTTAATTTTGTTTTTTACAGTGCACTGCCAGGAATTAGAATATCAGTGTAAAAAGTGAGTGTAATGTTTCACATATCATGCATATTTGTTTCGTTACTGTCTCATTTCGGCATCAAATTGCGAGAGCAATGATTGTAATAGAAATTCATGGTCATTTCATGTTACGCTGTGCTATAATTACATAACTCATGCATCCTCGCAGACGCAGGGTACCAATCCACATTACAACCGTTTCCCGTGTGTACACAGATCGTGTACACAATAACATTAATTGATAAAAACCACCAAACTGCACATTCTTCGCAACATTTAGCGCTCTAAAATAGATAATTCTTTGCTTTAGACGCTTCATAATCGCTCTTTTCTTATTGATGGCTCAAATACAACAGCCAGAGGCTCAAATACAACAGCCAGTATCGACCTTTAAACAACCCCGTTATAAAACAGAGTTGTTTGTTCTCCCATGCTCATGTTAACATTTGCAAGTCCATTTTGGAGAGTGGAGAGGTAACTTACATGAAACGTATACACCCAAATCAGCTGTATCCACGAGTTATGTGATACTCAAGGGTTATTACTACTAGTATTAGGTACATGGATACCGATAACTACAGTGTATATACTAAAAGCGGTCTATATATGCAGGAAAAGTATTTTTATCCGAGGCGCCAAGTCTCAGTCGTACATGTAGGTCAGTGGCATCGTAACCGGGAGGTCCCTAGCCTATAATCTAGGCGGAGTGCCGAGCTTTTTTCTTTGCTGCTAGACTAACCCTAAGCAGAACGTCTGATACGGCGAGACTACGAACCGTGAGTCGCGAAGCGGCTCACCGCCTATAACCACTGGTCTAGCTTTAGTCGTTGTTTTTTTATTATCGACCTTGAATCCGTGGCAGTTTTCGTACGAAAAACTGCCACGGATTCATGGTCGATAATAAAAAAACAACGACTAAAGCTAGACCAGTGGTTATAGGCGGTGCGCGGCTCACGGTTCGTAGTCTCGCCGTATCAGACGTTCTGCTTAAGGTTAGTCTAGCAGCAAAGAAAAAAGCTCGGCACTCCGCCTAGATTATAGGCTAGGAGGTCCCGGATTCGAAACAAGGTCGATGCACAAGTGCCCTCTTTAATTTGGTTTTGACCCTCGATTACCAAAACCCTCGGAAAGAAATTTAATCCGTCGGTCCACTGGTTGCTTATCTACATGTACAAGCATGTACTTGATTTCTTAGCAGTCAGTTAAAATAAATAATTATTATCTTTTTTTATGGAGGCACTTTAACATACAGTCGCTAGGCAATGCCTATATCCAATACCTGTTTGTCCGTAGACCCATTCAGTTGTCATTATCTTCATACATTTATTGTGATGTGCGACCGGACCTCAAGATTGCACTGGTAACCTGATCTTTTTAAGATAAAACTTTCATCAAGAAGGGATTTTTTTTTTCTCTCTCTCTCTCTCTAAAAAAAAAGCTGCAACTGGTTGGAATGGTTTATGTTTATTCAAATATCGGTGGACCTCCTCATATACGTTTTCTTGAAGATGCTAAAGATTACAGATATAAGCCTTTTCCCGGAGTTATTTAGTATATATGACTATCATGTCGTACTCTGCCCTTGATGGATAATAATCTGCGAAATCAGATATGCTATCAACCCGTAATCTATTTCAGAATTAGTATCCGTCAAATTTCTAGCGCTGCGGCACTTTCGCAATAAAAAAATAGATCTGTCTTCCCCCTTATTTAGATGCAATACAGATAATAAAATAAGAAGTTAATAGACTTGGATTTCTTGAACTATTGACATTTGGACATCTAGCAGGATTATGAATTTCGGTTTTTATATCAAACTCTGAATTCTTTTTACTGGTGACATTTTAAGAAAACAAATTTGTCTCGTCCTACTTAAGATTACAAGTAAATAGATATGCATGCATAAGTCAAGTAAAATAAAATTAGACAACAAAATTAGTATAAGAGATTAAGATGAGAATAAAATGATTGTATATACAATAATTATACTATGATTCCAAAGGATTTATTTTGGTCTCCCCTAGACAGGCAGAAAGAAGGGAAGAATGAGATGGAAAGAGGAAACTGGTGGAAGGGATAGAGACTGGGGTGGAGAGTGAAAGAGAGAGGAAGAGAGAGAAAGAGAGAGAGAGAGAATCATTTTTTCACCGCAACATGAACTGCGAAAAGACGAAGATATATTAAAAAAGTTACGTACTCGTCAGAACTACATGAATACAGTTGTTTTACATTGCTTCAAAAAGTGATATATTGGAGTGATGATAATGGCAAATACTCGAGATTTAGTTTAAAAGATAAAATGACGATATGTATTAACGAGTGATAAAGATATAGCAGACAATTTTGAAACGGAGAATGGAAATTTAGTTGCAGGTGGATTTCGCAAAAAAAGGCCTTATCAAGATTTCGTTTATATTTTGTTGTAGTCCTACACCTACTATACGCAAGCGTTCGAAGGATAACCATGACAGCAAAAGTTCCATGCAGTAATGAAATGCGATAATCATTTACTCTTTCAGGCCTTTTTTCTGTTTACCTGGGTCATGGCGGCAGAAAACCAATAATTACCCTGACCATAGTCGATGAGGTATGCCTAATGGTCGTCCAAACCTCCGTGATTAATTAATAATGAAGTATGATCCACAATATTGTATTGGGATTGTTGACTTGGGAACTAATCCGACGCCAGTATCTCGACTCATTGTAAGCACTCAATCTCTATACTAACAAGGAATTAATGAGAGAAACGCGGCGGAATTAAAATGTTTCCATTGATTTATCAACCTTAACATTCAATCAATGCCCTGGGTTTACTAACGTTTCCTACTAACTATATTATATCTGATCGTGTTTGGTGTATTGGCTGTATATCATGATATAATTAGTAGGTCACATTAAATACTCTACACGAATCTACAGTCCCGAAAATACAGTTGAAAGGAAGTTTTTTATTTGTTTATTTGTTATGAAGGAAGGGTGTACTTGCAAAACATAAAGCAACTTGAATGAAGAAATAACCAATGATGAAAAAATGGATATGAACGGTATAGTGCAAGATTTGGTATGTTCAGTCGCTATCTGCGGAATTCAAATTTGACATCCTTGATCAAACCCTCGAGAATGAACCTACACTGCGTAGCCGAAATATTGCTTAGAGGTAACACATCACAGACCTACGCCATAATTTCGATTGAAAAAAATTCTGAGGTAAAAAAACATTTATATTCACTGACTAAAATGCAATACCATCTCAGGCCAAATTTTTTGGCGTGACCGTGCATTACTCTTTACATAAATCATCATTATCATCAACATCATTGTCTTAATAATCAGCTGTAGCAGCAGCATTATAATCGACAACAAAAGTATCAAACTTTGATGAGAACATAATATTACAACAAGATATACATTTGAACAGTGAGTATGATATAATATATCTGCCAAAAAACAAGACCATTAATCCTCCTATCCAAACGTAACTTAGTCGGGAAAGGGGAACATTTTCAAATCAATTTAAAATTTAGAAGCAAAGCTAGTAAGAAAATAAAGACACAAACGGATCACTCACCAAGATGACGGCGAAGTAGGTGAGATGATTAGATGAGCAATAAGTCGTATTAGATTCAGATGAAATATCCTTTAGCCCATGACGTGACCAAACTTTCTCTAGATGGACCAAACCATGCCAATAAAAAAATGAAAGACTTTAATTAGTAAGATTAAATAGATTAGCAATCTCAATAGTTCAAAGAAGATGCCTGTCAAAGAGTATAGCCAAGATGTTACACTTCATTACATTTTAATAATAATAATAATAATCCGTTTTTTTATATAGCGCTCAATACACCGATCCAGAGGTTAACATGAATAAATAAAGCTTGGTTTTCCAAATTACATAACTTGATGATAAATGAAAGTCGATCATAATATCTAAACTTGTGTACTCATGGGAGAGTTTAATCAAACTGACGTACTTGGAGTAAAAAGGGCGTTAACTCATGCATTTTAGCACAGAGCTAACGTTCTTTCAGCTCTGAACATCTTCAAAAATATAGAGATTGTATACTATTAAAGGAATGCTCATAATTTTCCTTTACTTATTCGTATAAAAACATTCTATAAAACCATTTCATCGTGATGTCGAAGTACATGATGTATGACGCTCAAATTATGTTTTCTCCGGTGCAGAGATCTGTTTGTTTGCACCAAATACTCCATTTAATCCAATTTCAACACATAGATAATTACATTAAAGAGTGTATTAATCCCCTTTAAACCACACCTACTCCCCTTTAAGAAATGTTTGAAAGGTGGTGATTTGATTTAGCTCGGTACATACCCGAATAAACCTGGTTTTGAAGGTTTGTTTGTTTAATTATGTTCGAAAAATACATTACAGAGGGTTCTAGAGATGTGGGTGATATATTCATACTTTTGCTTTCAAATCAAATGGAGGAACTTTTTTTCTTTACTTCACATCAAATATTTATGATTAAAAAAGTTTCAGGGGATTTCATTGAAATACATTGTTAGTGTGAAATGTTGAACATATACTGTGTTGACACGGTCATTAAACATAAAAGTGACCTTAGATAGAATTACAGAAAATACGCACTATTGTAACGACAGAGATTCTTTGGTGTTTTTATTTAGAGCGGGCACCATGTGAACACAATGTACCATGTGAACACAATGTGTTCCGACTATAATGTGTTCACACTGTGTGACACAGTATGACACACTTAAACCATGAAGAGAATAACAGAGTGTGTGTACCACAGAGTTTTCATACAAAGGATTCGGATTTGTTTTAGAGTGTGCATTATGTGAACACATCATGTTCTCACCACAGTGTGCGCACACTGTGTTCACATCGTTTTCTCACTGTATGAAACAACATGATACACTATCGCCATAGACAGAATCACATAGTGAATGTACCACACTCTAATTACATAAAGAAGTTCGAATACTTTCATAATGTTGACCATCTGTACACACTATGTTTCTTACGAAAACAGAAAACATATGTGTAATCAAGTGCAAATCATATAGGCCGATGCAAACTATTACAACCAAACCTATGCTTCTACACATGACTTGTATGTTAATAAATATCAATGAATAGAAATTAGAAAAACATCCAAATACGATTATGGCTGTAGTCTACAAACTTCAACAAAGTCGTATATAATATATCGTGCATGAATAACCTTATAATTAGAGGATAGATATATATTTCAGTCCTGAACTATTCTGATGCACTCAGAATGATATTGAAAGCCAATCATCTTGATTGCGATCTCATAGCCCGGAGGACAATAAAAAGACAGATCACACTCCATCTCAACGATAAGACCAATCATGTTAATCATGTTAAACTTGTATGCAATCATTGATTGATATGAAACCTATGCGGGGACGATTATTCGGTGGTCTGGAATTTCATCCAGCCAGTGGGCATATTGTACAGAATGAAATAAGATACCATGCTTTCGTGATGGAAGGAATCAAGCAGAGTAAAGTAGGACATTTAAAAAGGAAATATTACATCTTATCATAATTATGTACTCACCGGCAGCGTTCCAGTAAACACAGGTATAATTGTTCCCATCCTGAAAGAAAAGAAAGACATTGAAAAGGCAATGAAATTGAACAGATATGCTAACAAAATTCTTGATACACCTAAATACATGTTAAGTAATATTTGTTTTGTGTTTGGGGGGTAAATATTTGTTTGCATATGCAACTCCATAGGAAAACCCATGATTTCAGGGCACTTCGCATTTTTTCTCCGTGTATCTTGGAATGACCATCCCTTTGTGAACAGGCATTCTGTTATTGTCCTCTAATTTGTTAGCTACCCTAATTGTGAGTAACCGCTTGATTTACTAAACGGTATCCATAGGCAACAAATACAACAATGACCGTAATCAAATCACGAAAAGCAATGGCGTAGCATGGGCAGTGCATTGGGAGGGGGCACCAGTCTTTAGTCTACTAAATCAGCGTGTTTAAACTTATTTAGTCGTATAAATAAACGCGTACGGGCACATTTTTCTAACCAACTTCTAACCAAAGCTCACTGTCATCAAATTATATTGGCAAAAAAAGGAAAATCACATTTATTCGGTAGATTAGCTTCATTAACAACGTAATCAAAAACCTTGAGCATCCGTTGCTTTGACTTTCAGCGAGCCAAATTGGCTATTCATACCCGACTATGGGTCGCCGATGATCATAATATGAACGTAAAATTTATAATTACCCTCTGACTAAAAATGTCAAATTATGCTATTCAGTAATTATTACTCAAAATTGAATTCAAATCCAATATCCACATTCTTCGGACTTCGGGATCGGAGTATATTCAATAATATCCTTTAAACAATGCTATAATTGAGAATTACGGTGGATTTTACTTTGAAATGAACATTAATCAGATCATTTCCCCCACTTTGGTAAATTACGTCAGTCAGTTACTCACATGAGAGATAATGCAAAGAGATGAAAATGGCATAGAGACCAAACAGAAAGGCCCTGCATTGTCCAACTATTGGATAGGCCTATATACCAATAATGGTATTACCTTTATTTACCAAAGTTCCTCATGTCAAAGCAGATCACTGAATTAAATAATTCTACACAATTATATTTCGGTAAAATTAATGTAATGTATCCAAAATATCAAGATTGGCCTTCATCCATTTCATTTTATATTGCGTAAGGACAAGGAAGAAATTGTTTGATCTCTGAATGTTTGATTCTTGTACAAACATTTGCACTTCTTCAATTAAGATCTTTAGATATTCATACATGAGTATGACGAAACTGTCGTTCCCAGAAATATCAGCTTTATCTGGTTATCATTCCAATTCAATCAATAACGTGGGTGGCCAGTCACAAGTCTTGTTGATCTAAGTACATCAATGAAAGATTTTGAGGCAATCAGGGAGATTAAACGTTCTTATTTCACAGAAAATCAAATTTATCTGTAAATATCGATGAGATGGATAATCATTAATACTTGCTTGTGCGTCATAAATGAGCAAATAAAGCTCCAGAAATTGATTGGGTGATTTCTTGAAGTGCAGGAGGTATACTTCACTCATAGTGAATTATGGAACTTCATAACATGTATCTGTCAATTGACACAAGGCGGGGGAATGTAGGTTAAAATGACGTCATCAATTAACGCTAAAAGCTGTCATATTTACACGATTTTTCGACTGATCCCTCGAGGAATTCCATGCCTTGATCAGATAAAGAGGGAGTGGGTGAGAGAAAGAGGGAGTGGGAGATGGGCAGAAAGAAAAGAAAGGGAAAGAGATAGGGAAGATTGTGGTGAGAGGAGAAAAGGAGGGAGAAAGTAGAGGGAGGAGAGGAGGAGAGCGATTGCCAAGCGTGGACAGAAATGAAGTAGAGAAAGTGAGAGAAAGAAAGTGAGTGTGTGAGAGAGAGAGAGAGAGAGACAGAGACAGAAACAGAGAGTGAGAGAGAGGAGGGAGGGGGAGCTGAAGAAGGGACTGTGGGAGAGTGAACGAGCAAGACTAAGAGAGAAGGAAAGACAAGGAGGTATTTTGTAGATAATATTATGATAGAGAAAGAGAATTATATAAAGAGAAAGAGAGAGAGAGAAAAAGAGAGAAAAAGAGAAGAGAGAGAGTGTGCGCGTGTGTGTTTGTGCGTGTGTGTGCGTGTGTATGTGATGGAGTGAACGATGCGAAAGAGAGAGGTTGAGAGAGAGAAAGAGAGCGATTGCCAAGCGTGGACAGAGTCGTGAAACGATCGATGTTCCTTATGGCTATTAAATAAAGCACATTCTTCCAGTGCAACCTACATTCACCGATAATGAATTGTCAATTTAAGGAGCGTGAAGGCAATTAAAGGGTGAAAATAGTCCAAAGTAAGAGAAACGACGCCAGGACAATGGCTTTTGGGATTGATGAAAGCATTCCCCTAGACAGTACCCATCGTCTAAGCGATTTAAGATATTAATGAGCAATATTAAGATGCTCGTTGGTGAAATATGGACCTGTGTGTATCCCTCTCCATAGAATTTTGATAGTCATTACCGGTACTTCATGACTGGCAGTATCCATAGCTCATTTGGACAATTTTTAAAGCTACAAGACAAATATTATTGTTACGTCCTTCACCATTACAACCACTTCAATCAAAATTAGTTTTATTTACGGGAACCTATAATCTACAAGCTCAGCTTTTTAATAGGTTCCTCACATTTCACCCTGTATAACCTTCTATTCAATAAATTAATTTCGACGTCTTTTCAAAGAATTAATTATATAATGAGACACTTTTAGTATATTTCATATTATATTCTAATCTTGTCAATTATGTGAATTTTTTTTGTGTGAAATGTGAAACAAATAAACTTGAAACTTGAAAAACTTGAAACTTGAAGACAAAGTTACGTATACCTGAGTGAAAGTGATGAAATCAAAGCTAGGAATTCAATGAAATACTTTGATTACATCGACTGAAAAAAAATATTTTCCTAAAACAGTCTATTGTATATACACGTAATATCCCCAAATTATCAAGCCGTTGCTAATGATAAGACGTTTAGAAAGCAAAACTGAATGCGGATGATTTCAGTAGATTATTGATATTAATCATATTACGCTATTTTAAATCCATGCTTATAAAACAATGAGCCTCAAATAAAATTCATCGATTTGAATAATGCTGTCTCACACAACGAAGTCAGTATTTGTTTAAATAATAGCAGGTTTTACCGCAGACGTATGGAATTTATTAATAGACGTATAGATGAAACATTGACACTTTCATTTTCCTGAATTTCAGGCTAGCCTAAAAAGGGATATTCAGTCGAAGGCCATTAATCAATACCATGCGCACATAAACTCGGCCGTGGCATTCTAAAAATCATTCACAAGATCAGATGTTTTGGCACCTCATGTCGAAGTAAAATCGAAATAAACACCCGCCTGTGTTGTCTTATCGTGCGACTCTTTATGTATGAATCTATAGAAATCCTTCAACCCGCCGCCATGACAATATCATGAATAAACTCATGAATCAATAGATGGAAATCAATACCACCTGTCCTTCTTTGTAAGTTGAAATCATCATTTCATAAAATATAAAGGAATGTGAATAATACTAGAACGGCATCCATCGGTACTAAGCCTATAAACTGAAATGAAGTGAAAGGTGTTTCAGCTTCAAAACTTACAGGACGTAACAATGGCATGTACACGTAAAGTCATTTTCATGTTATAGCCGACCTCTTCGAAACGAAATATATTTATTTAACAAAAACAAAAGTTTTGTATTCCTTGTCTGAAAAACCTTCAAATTAACGGGTAAAAAGTGTTTTTAACATCAATGTGAACATGAAAGTTATTTGTAGGTAAAAAGTTTCACAAACACGATATACACTGTTGGTCATAATGGTGGAATAATTATTTTTAACCCAGTTTAGGGAAGGATTTCAAAAAATTATTTATTTCTAATAGATCTAGATAATGGCATACATTCTCAGATTTTATTGAATATTAATTTGCGAGTGTTTGTTTTGCGTGACTGCTAAATCATATGTGTGCTACTATGCTAATCAGCTAGGGAACCTACGTCCTTAAATCATAATTGACAGTAATGAGGATTAATGCCTCACAAAAGGGCACTAATATATAGCTGATCGACACGATTTTTATCCTGGGGCCTCACAGTAACGAGGCCATTGCTTAGCCCCTGAATCATGACTGTACGCAGTGTTTGCTTAGGGTACGCGGCCGCCCCCACAAATCCCCCAAAACGAAGAAAATGCAATAAATTGTCAAAAATTCATTGCTTTTTCCCCCGGCCCCCAACAGGAAAAAATTCCTCTGTAGGGCCATGCATTATGGTTCAAGGCATGGCCACATGGAGAAATTTTTCCTGTTGGGGGCCGGGGGAAAATGCAATGAATTTTTGACAATTTATTGCATTTTCTTCGTTTTGGGGGATTTGTGGGGGCGGCCGCGTACCCTAGCAAACACTGCGTACAGTCATGATTCAGGGGCTAAGCAATGGCCTCGTTGCTGTGAGGCCCCAGGATAAAAATCGTGTCGATCAGCTATATATTAGTGCCCTTTTGTGAGGCATTAATCCTCATTACTGTCAATCATGACTTAAAGGTGAATTGGGAAGAAAGCGATGAAACTATGCATGTTTGCTATTGTTGGAATGCTTATGAAATAAGGAATACAAATATATTGATTGGCAGAAATTTGCATGTGTTGTTTAATTATTATTAGACTTAGAAAGATCAATAGTGTAAGCAGAGCTACCCGGAAGCGTTGATATTCTCCTTCGTGACGTAGTCTATGTGACGTATTTCCGTGGACTGTTCCTAAACCCGGAAGTACAACGTATTATTTCAATGTAAAAACGTACACAAACATGGGTCATTTTGTTAATAGATTTTGCAATTTTTGTGATATTTAATGAAGTGTTTTATCGAATTTACAATAAAGTAATAAACATTCTTTCAATTACATAAGCATTGGTTACTTCCCGATGTTTGGTTTCCTTGAAGTATTGACGTTTTGTACTGTAAAATTGATCGTCTTGAGCTTGCAGATCCTGACACACCGGCTTCGCCTATGTTTTGTTTTGTTAATTAACGTAACTTGAATTTCGCGGCACGGGGAGAACTGGCGATAGCTCAGCTCAGCCGTTCGTAATGCAGTGTTCACCGCAGTACGTGAACACTGCACTACGAACGGCCGAGCTGAGCTGCAATTGCAGCGTGACATTTTTTGGAAATAAAGTTGTTTTTCTCGGGTTATAAATTAGCTGATCGTCTGTCATTCGAACAAATTAAGCAAGGAGACCGCGATCAGAATGCAAACTCGGCTTGTAATTACTACTGGTCTAGATGAAATGTCTCAGTGCTGATCGAAAAAAAAACTCAGCAAAGAGACGGCGCGGTATAGTGCGGTACTATCTCTTCGCCATGCATGTTGAATCGACGATATACAACAGGCAAGAATCGTCGGGGTAGGACGAAGAATCACCCCCTTTTCCCCATCGAAGACTAATTCTTCAAATTATAATTTCAACTGGCCAGCCAGATGCTCAGAGAAGTCGAGCAACCTAGTAAAGTCAAAATTGTAATTACTCCCTTCGCATATTTTGAGATAATGTCGCCCCACCCGCTGTTTGAATGTTTCTCTATGCACCCGCCGAAGCTCGGCGTCGGAGCTTCCTGGAGTAGGCCTAGCTGGCAGCTTGAACTCCCGCATCACGATTCGATCAGCGTTTACATTTTCGTCGTCTTTAATTCGCCCGATTCACCATCATCTTCACTTATATACCATCATCACTGCTACTAACTTCTTCTTCATCATACTCCAAGATCATTTCGAGTTCATCTGAGCTGTTTTCTGTCATTTTTACTGATGATTAATATCCCGATATAACGTCTATACTTTCACTCTGATATGTACCCTGCAGTGCTATCTGATTGCGAATAGAATGCGCGCGGTGACCGTGTTGTGAATAGTCCACGGAATGACGTCACATGCCCAAATCTCCTAATGGTATCGTAGACGAAATTCTCTCAGAAAAACTTGATTCTCGTAACTTCATTCCATTATATCTTCTTCCCCTTATGTTTATTGACAATGAACTTAAAAACAAAAATGAAGAACTGAAAATAACCTTTCTAACGATACCTAATTCAATATGAATGGAATCAGGTCCCTTAGCTGATTAGCATAGTAGCACACATTATGATTAAGCAGTCACGCAAAACAAACACTCGCAAATTAATATTCAATAAAATCTGAGAATGTATGCCATTATCTAGATCTATTAGAAATAAATAATTTTTTTAAATCCTTCCCTAAACTGGGGTAAAAATAAATATTCCACCATTATGACCAACAGTGTACATTAACATGTGGGATTCTTAATTGTTCACACATTTTCTTTCTCTTAAAATCTCAGTAACGCTTCTTTCTCTTATTTCCTCAATGTTGGAACTTGTGTGAACTTGTGAGAGCCAGTATACAAGTTATTTCATAAGGTGGAATGATAATATTTTTATGGTATTCAAATGGCGTAAAGAACCTTTAACTTCACATTTGAGTTTTTCAATGACATCATCACAAGTATTGCTCAATAAGCCTTTTCGTAATTAGCACATGGGTCAAATGACCCCAAATATCCACAGATGTTTTACTCATGGAGAAGTCCCACTTTGGGTATTTTAGAATAATCAATGCCAAGTCATGTATGTGCTTCATGAAAAGCTTTTGTTTGCCCTCTTGTTTCATAAGAATGTACCGCAGGTGCACACATGAATAATGATTACATGACATGAGCACGTATTCCTGTCGGTGGGTTTTACAATTTTATCAGAAATGACCTTTATCTGCCCATGCGCAGATAGTATTTACGAAAAGGCTTATTCTGACCCATCCACACAGCAATCTTCAAGAGGTTGCCTCTCAAACTCAAAGACAGATATGAATATCCTTGTACACTTGGACCAAGGCAACCATCTCAAGGGGGAAGAATCCATATTTAGGATGTCCTGTACACGGTGTTGAGGTAAGCCTAAACTAAATAAACACACTCAGCACACATCACGACAGGTTTTATCGCCAAAATATTCAAACAATGCCACCGCGGCGAAAAACATCGCGCTTCCAAACTTTCTACCTTCCCGCCTTTCTCCCTCCTTCCCCCTCCCCTTTCTCTCTCTCTCTCTATCTCTCTCTCTCTATCTCTCTCCCTCTCTCTCTTTTTCCATCTACATCTCTCTCTATCCCTCTCTCTCTCTCTCTCTCATTCTATTTCCATCTTCATCTCTCTCTATCCCTCCCCCCCCCCTCTCTCTCTCTCTCTCTCTCTCGCTCTCCCCTCTCTGAAGAAGCGACCATTGGAGAAAGTGGAGTGCGAGCATTGTTAGCACTTGGGATGACGGAAGGAATTTTCAAATTGAATATCGTCAGAAGAAGATTCCAGCCCAATTTGACCTTCTAATATGAAAAGGCAAATTGGAAGAAAAAAGCTCCGCTCTTCAAAAGAGGGTGCTCTCAAAGTTGTTTTTTAAAGATATCAATACATGATAAACTAACCCGTATAAATACGTTAATGTAAAGTTATGTTCTTTTAAATCGATGTCAACTAAGCTTGAACGTATTACAGGGAATTAGTGCCAAATATATACATAATGAGGTTTGATAAGGTTAAATAATTAAATTAAGTGTTCAACGCTATTATTCAATATAGATAAATAGATTGAGAACGATGACACCATCTGCCTATGTGCATGAAGAGGCCGGAGGAGACTTTATGCAACATCTCCTATTAGCCTGCCCCCATCTTCCAGACCCTTGCACCCAAGAAGATCTGAAAAGCATTGACCCCTTGTGCGATGCAATGCATTTAAAACTGGATTAGGACAATCTAATCATGACTGAATGTAGTGACGTAGTGACTCGAGTAGAAGGTACATAGATCACATGATTCATCGCCCTCATATCCACAAATAATCTTTGCATTCCAACGCCACGGGATATACTCTATCGACTCCAAAACATTGTTAAAAATAGTCAAATTCTTAGAACAAAACATTTATTAAGGGGTTACAGAGAAAAAAGCAGGTACTCGAATGAAACTGCTATTTTCATATTCATCCATGAAATCAATGCGGTTTATTTCAACCCAAAATGACACTTGAATTAGAAATATATTACAACATCAGTCTCTTCAAATTAAGTTCAAAGCATTCAAATTCAGATGGGATAATGGAACAACATAGCACATGTGAATGTGAACTCAGGATGATATAGAAAGTATAGTATTGGAATATCTAAGGTAGATGTAAACTCATCGAATCCGGTAAAAACGTTTGAAGATAAACGAAAACTGTGCAATGTTTTAGGTATTACATACCCATTACGATACGATGATAGAATACACAATTCATTTATCATATCATTAAAAATTCATAATGGTCAACGAAAAGTACAATTTTTGTGTGATGTGTCCATATAAAGTCATCGTATCCGTTTTAAAATGTATATTACAACATCAGCCTCTTCAAATGAAGTTCAAAGCATTCAAATTCAGATGGGATAATGGAACAACATAGCGCATGTGAATGTAAACTCAGGACGATATAGAAGTATGCTATTGGGTTATCTAAGGAAGATGTAAACTCATCGTGTCCAGTAAAACTCTTAATTTCGTCGAATTTGAATGTGAACGAAAACCGTGCAATGTTTTAGGTATTACATTACGATACGATGATA
The DNA here is from genome assembly GCA_035222895.1 of Strongylocentrotus droebachiensis. NCBI lineage: Eukaryota > Metazoa > Echinodermata > Echinoidea > Camarodonta > Strongylocentrotidae > Strongylocentrotus > Strongylocentrotus droebachiensis. The sequence goes on from JAVYIG010003059.1 coordinate 71,948, forward strand.
GAATACAAAATTCATATATCGTATCATAAAAAATGCATAAAGGTCAACGAAAAGTATACGTGTGATGTGTCCATTTATATAATGTCATCATATCCGTTTTAAAATTTATACTACAACATCAGCCTCTTCAAATCAAGTTCAAAGCATTCAACTTCAGATGGGATAATGGAAAAACATAGCGCATGTGAATGTGAACTCAGGACGATATAGAAGTATGCTATTGGGTTATCTAAGGAAGATGTCAACTCATCGTGTCCGGTAAAACTCTTAATTTTGTTCGAATTCGAAGATAAAGAAATCCCTGCGATGTTTTAGGTATAACCTTCCCATTACGATAGGATGATAGAATACACAATTCATATATCATATCATTGAAAATCCATAAGGGTCAACGAAAAGTATATGTGTGATGTGTCCATTATTTTATATAATGTCATCATATCCGTTTTAAAATTTATACTACAACATCAGCCTCTTCAAATTAAGTTCAAAGCATTCAAATTCAGATAGGATAATGGAACAAAATAGCGCATGTGAATGTGAACTCAGGGTGATATAGAAGTTTGATATTGGGATATCTAAAGTAGATGTAAACTCATCGTGTCCGGTAACACTTTTAATTTCGTTCGAATTTGAACATAAACGAAACCGTGCAATGTTTTAGGTATTACATACCTATTATGATACGATGATAGAATATACAATTCATATATCATATCATTTAAAAACACATAAGGGTCAACGAAAAGTATATGTGTGATGTGTCCATATAATGTCATCATATCCGTTTTAAAATTTATACTACAACATCAGCCTCTTCAAATCAAGTTCAAAGCATTCGAATTCAGATAGGATAATGGAACAACATAGAACATGTGAACTTTAACTCAGGACGATATATCAGTATAGTATTGGGAAATCTAAGGTAGATGTAAACTCATCGAATCCGGTAAAACTTTTAATTTCGTTCGAATTTGAAGATAAAAGAAAACCGTGCAATGTTTTGGGTATAACATTACGATACGATGATAGAATACAAAATTCATAATCATATCATAGAAAATCCATGATGGTCAACGAAAAGTATATGTGTGATGTGTTCATATAATGTCATCATGTCCGTTTTAAAATGTATAATACAACATCAGCCTCTTCAAATTACGTTTAAAGCATTCAACTTCAGATGGGATAATGGAAAAACATAGCGCATGTGAATGTGAACTCAGGACGATATATCAGTATAGTATTGGGAAATCTAAGGAAGATGTAAACTCATCGTGTCCAGTAAAACTTTTAATTTCATTCGAATTTGAAGATAAACGAAAACCGTGCAATGTTTTAGGTATTACATTACGATACGATGATAGAATACAAAATGTATATATCAAAACCCCATAAAGGTCAACGAAAAGTATTTGTGTGATGTGTCCATATAAAGTCATGCATATCCTTTTTTTATGTATTTTTTACAAATTCGAAGAAAATAAAATTGTGCTATTGTTTAGATCGATGCGAGCTCATCATGCGGAAATAACGTGTATTTTGTATATTACAAGAAATTTTCAATTTTGTGAAAGATAAACGAAACATATAGGATATCTTACGTAGACGTTAACTTATTTTGTTTAGTTAAGACATGCATTTCAAGTATTACTATCACCGGAGATGGAAATTAATAACGAATCAGGAACAAATATGTTGTTGTTGTTGTTGTTTCGGTTTATAGGCGTTTGTCATTCAGTAGTGAATATTTACGCCTCTTCTCCTAGGGTTTTTTTCCCTTTAAACTTAGATTATTATATTTTTAATATATAGATTTGGATAAATATATTTGAGGTAGATGGAGCCTCAACTCACCGTGCCCGATATAGAAACGTGTCTCAATTTATAATATAATTTTACTACCTGAGATGAAATTGTTTTTTTTTTAAAGATTCGTAAAAATATGTGTGATATTTTAGTTAGAAGAAAATTAATATCTTGCTTTCCAGTTACAGGAAAAAGATGTAAAAGGGTAAAAAAATACGTAAATAAAAGTCATAAAACTTCGTACAATTATTTATGTCAGATGAACTGAAATAATTGCCTTTTTCAAGAAATAATTAGAAGTAAAGAGGAGAAAAAAAGGTAGAGAGAAAGTGTAAGAGATTAGGAAAGAGAAGATAGATAGGGAGGAGGGAGAGACAGAGACAGAGACAGAAAGAGACAGACAGAAAGGGAAAGAGAGAGAGAGAGAGAGAGAGAGAGAGAGAGAGTGTGTGCATGTCTGTGTGTATATCACCTTTGGTGTCGGCACGCTGTATTCTATGGGCACATCCAGATCACTGACCCGATAACCCGTCAACTCAGCCGATATGATAAACTGACTGTCTCTGTTGATTACCGAGAGTTGCTCAGTATCGTTGTTGATGAAGATTTTGCTGTTCTTCAGAGCTGTGAAACGCATACGTAGACTATGGGAAGCAGCGAAAGCATCTTGTGTGATGATTGAGTGAGGGAGATAGATGGACACGCCGCTCGACTAGAAGAAGAAAAAAATGCAGAAGAAATACATGAATAATTTTAATAATCACAGTACAAACGACACAAGAATAAGAAGATTTGAACAAACATTTGACGACAACCACAAGCAGCATGGCTAATATCAGCAATGGTGAGAATATCGAAATGAAAATAATTTGAGTATACCAGCACTGTCTTAATATGAAATGCATATTGTCTTGTATCTCACACTTTGCTAAATATTTTTGGTAAAAATCATTTAAAGTCTCTGTCATGCCTTTTACTTAATATGCTTATAAACATCATTATAATTAAAGGTTATCAATCATATTTTGCTTGCATATATATCTGGCTACAATGTTTTTAATTAACACAAAACAATTGGTTTTGACCACAATCATGATTAAAGATCAAACCTTATATTGTAATTTTGCCAAACTGGTTATGTTTAAAACTGCATGAATTCATTTTCAACTTTACATTGCCAAATTTTGAGTTGAGACAAAGTCAAATAATTATATGGGAAGGGAAAACCATTTTGTCTTTGTAGTACAATTTTTGGATTGGCAAGGTACCTGTCAGACCAGCACCTTCACTAAAAGACTCGCTCATAAAATACTACGTGCCGTGTGTTAGAATTAACCAATGTATATGTTATGTTGCGCCATACTGCACAAACACTTCATAACTGTTACTCCATTTATATTCAGTGACCTGTCATCAAAATATCGTCTGTTATTCTGTGAAGACCGATTCGTGTATGGATGGCTGAACATGATAAACGAGATGACTAAAAAGTAATTTCAATCATCGAATTGAATAGAAACCTTGCATTAAAAATGATTACGAAACAACTTGTTTTATGCGGCCTGACGATAAATTATTGTCCAGACGTGCCAAATATTTAACAAAGCTGGAGTGAACAGATAAACATGTTATGTTGAAGCATTACAGCGATGCGTGCTGCGGAATAACTCGATTTACTAATATTAATATACAATTTCTATTTTGTTGAGACTAAATTAAATTATTGAAACCTTAGGTGGGAAATATAAGAAATTCATTGCCAAGTAAATGTATTACATTGCCAAGAAGGAAATGTCTTTTTGAACTCAAATATGTCATTGTCTTCAAAGGTTGATATATAGGTGCACCTTGTGAATCTGGGGCAGATGTATATTGAATCCGCTTGCCGAAACCCCGTTTCCACTAAATCTTAAAAGGAGCATAAGTTTTCATGATGTGGGCATTTCTTTAGCAACAATGTAAGTTGGTACAAGAGTTGTGCCAACTTAAAATGAATTCGCATAAATAATGTTATAGCTGTATGTTGATAAACATATTAGGCTAAATATAGACATAGCAGAAGAAAAACAAATAGTGGAATATCAAGCCCCGACTTAAAGAAATACCTTAACGCTTCAACAATGAAATCAAACTGATGCTTCATGAGTCACATATGGTATCATACCAAAAGGTATGTTTTTGCCATAGTTTTAGACTACGAAATAAGGTATACTTGAAAAATGAATATTTTATTTTTCGGCTTTATAATGTTAAAAGAACTGAACTATATCATGATTCCAAAGCTAAACTATTTCACACAAGAGTGTACAAATTATTTGTTTTCACACCCTATAGGCTTAAGAAAACTTACCTCATCGGTTCCGTTGCCGAAGTGAGCTGTGTAGGTCGTGCTCTCAAATTCTCTGAACACACTAGAGTCGACCTTTTGAACTTTGTACCGCAGGTTGTTCGTGTCAAAGGTCACATCAGACTCATCTTCTCCGAGGACAACGTTAGATGCGTAATTTTTCAGCAAGTTCAATAACCTAATTGTTAAGAGAAGAAGAAAATAAGCAACATTTTTTTTATTAAGGTAACACTTCTGACAAGGAATTAGCTATGAGGAAGAAAAAGGAGGTGCAGAAGAAGAAAAAGAAGAAGAAGAAGAAGAAGAAAAAGAAGAAAAAGAGGAGCTGCCAAGGGGCCAATATATCATGGGAGTCTTATGAACACAAGTAAAGAGAGACTAGTTCAAATTTATTCTTGTTTATAACTGCTTGGTAAATACAGAGTCCCTCGGTGGTTGTTAAAGGAAAGTGCTGAAAGTGATACGGCAATGTATCGAGGCATCAAGTGGACTGCAGCGTGAAATGAGGTTACCAAGCGGATAACAATCTCACCATAAAAACCACCAGCCTACCTTCACGAAATCGATTGAAGTAAAGCACCGATCCGCATATTTTTAGCCTCAGCGCAGCTGTGAGTTTAGCACCGTCAAACGAAGATTTGTCACGTTTGACCGAAAGCAACTAAAATCGTCCAAATACGGATGGGTCAAATGATTAAAACATGGTCACAGCCCATTTCCGAAATATGCCTGCTTTACAACACATCCTAACCAAACGAAATGGGTGACGTTGGTGCGAAACCAATGTACTAATCAAAGTTACGAAAGCCATTTTCACACAAGGCATCACTCTTTGCGGCCCTTGAAGGAACTTCGGCAGTGAGACATGCGACATCGAGTTGACCTGGTGGGGGGGGGGGGACTGCCATGCTAATGTTTGATAAGAGATCTTAACCCAGGTATGATACCAGTATTCAAGACTGTTCAGAGGAGGAGTAGGCCGGGGGTGGGGTGGGGGTATACGTACACCCCAGAAAACCCCAATCTGGTAAATGAAGTACAAAAAAATCATGCGGCCAGAGTTGTGCCCCTCACAGCAATTTTTGACGAAAAGAAAGGTAAACCTAAAAATGTGCCAACCAACCATGTGCCGCCACTGGATTAATGGGGCAGATTCACAGAGGCAGGAGAGTGGTTTTTGAGAAGTCCCATCAAATCAAAGTTAACATGACGGTTTCAATTATAAAGCCCAGATTAGAACGACTCATTAGTGAAATAAGCAGTAATGATTGTTTCAGAAGCATTTGAATAGTAAAACGTAACACCCCGATATAGGTTGAGCTAAAGGTACCAAGATTTTTATCTTGGCAGCTCAATCAGGAAAATTGAGCACGATACTTTTATGTCTATCTCATAATGGAATATCAATCTGTAAGATTCAGTCATAGACTCGGATTGTCTACAGTTCGATGAGTTCTTTTTTTTGAGGGATAACTATACCTAAGTCACACCACCAAACCAGCTTCAAACCGATCGATATCTTGGCGACACGGGGTAATGTAGTTTTTTTTCTTTTTTCCGGTCTACTCTTGTGTCGGATCTTGTTGGTGTGCCCTGAGGTCTAGAAAGCTCCAGCTTCTTGAGAATTATCCACAATCTTGGGGAAATCTTCCATTCATTAGAGCAAGGAAAGGAAGATAAACAAACAGAGGGTATGGGTGTCAGGATTTGATGGTTGATTATTGTTTTACCTGACTGCTAAAAGAGCATATTTAATATATGCTTGTAAGTAAGCAACCACGGGACCGAAGGCTTTAAGTCCTATCCGAAGGACTTGGTAATGGGGATCGATACCTTAACAAATGGGTACTAGCGCATTGGCATGGTTATGAATCCGGGACCTCTCGATAACAATGCCACTACTCTACCACTAAGCCATCGAGGCACCTCATTAATTTGAGACCAGAAGTTCACGATAAAGGATGATACAAACAATTATTCTTCGTTTCTTATGAAGATGGGGAAAGAACTTCGCTCATCATTGAGATAGTGAATGAGTACTATGAAAACGAGAGGACGAGGGGATATATGGTTTTCTCTTGTTTTGTTTTAATAAATCGTGATGTTATATTATACTTCAGCTCCATTTTAATGGATCTAAATTGACCACACGTGGTGCATCAAACATTGTCATGAAAGTTTACAGTTTGATTTCCATACTTGATGCTTTTTTATACGAACCGACTCTGAACGACCACTTCAATTTCGTTCTTTTCATTCCTATGGCAGAGTGGCGTCCAGGTACCGCGATGACATAGTCTTTTTGTCTGTATACAAGTAGTTCCTACTCGATTAAAGCAACGAACCCTCAGGGAATTGTGTCACAACAGGTTGTAGGTCTAAATTGATGTGGGGTAGGAAAGAGGGGATGTTGGCTTCTTGAGATTCTTACAAGAAAGTTCGTTGTCTCCAGATGCTGTCCCAGAGTCTAAGTACTAGTGGTTGCATGTTTTTATGATTTCTAAAAAGAAAAGAAAAATGCCAGCGGCGTCGACGGTGGTCGAAGTATATTTATATTGATTGGAATAATGCATATACGAGGGATGTAAGTGTGCGTGTGTGCGCGTGTGTTTATGAGAGAGGGAGAGAGCAAGAGGGAGAGAAAGGAGGATGCATGAAGTCGTGTCGAGTGTATATTCCTGGACGTAGTTGATGTCTTAATATTTCAAGAAATGCAACAGACTTACACTATACAGTACGACTACATACACTTTTGCACGCTAAACTATCATTTTAAAACAATTTGTATCGGGGATAATCTAAATGATGAGTAGTAACATCTCCTTCTGCCTCTGTGTATAACCTTTCGTGCCCAATTTTGTTCTCTCAATAATTAATGTCATTTATAATGGAGATCAACTCAGACACCCCTTTACATCAAAATCGAGGGAGTGACCTTTTAAGTTATTCCCTTGGTATCACACATAAGTTCTTGATCATCCATTAAGGTAGCTATAGGGCTCTCAATATGTCTCGAGTAAGTGACCAAGCTTTAAGTAGGCCGTAGGGAAACTCACTTCGAGTTTACCTGTGACTCTCTTGTGCCGTGCTTAGTAGCGGGTTCCACTCCCGGTTCCTCTTCGATACAGTGGGCTGAATACTGAATACTTAGAACTAGAAGTAAAAAGATTGCTTTTTCTTAGACCTTTGTTTGCATTTCAAAACACCTCCTGTGTGAAAGATGGAAGTGAAGAGCCCTGAAGAAAGATATGTATTCGGGTCATCGTATTTTTTTGTGGCCTTTACACATTTCGAAAGATTATCGGTTGACAGCTCAGGTCGACAACAGTTGAGGAATAAATTGTGTGTTTTCCGTCCACGGACATGGGTGAATAATTAGGAGTCTTGCTTTGATTTTATGCCTAAAAATTAAGAAACAAACTTCTTTCAGCAATCAAATTTGTATCATATTTTTGTTAACTTTTAAAAAGTAAGATGGAAGTATGGAATAATGTGTAGATTAAACAAATTGAACTGAGCCAATATATAATAATGTTTTGTTAAAGTGTGTACTTTTCGAGAATTTACGTCAGTTAGAATGTTTTGTGTTCAAATTTCTACATTATTTGTTACTAACATATTAGCTTATATAGGCATTGTTCGAGCGTGGTTTAGATTTTGACATGCAAGCTAATGAAACAGCGTGAAGTGTTTAACCTACAACATAAGGAGGGATCTTCAGGTCACCTTCAATTAATTAACTTGATATGCACACTATGCATGCTGGGCCAATAAAGATCTACCCTTTCAAAATATCCACAAAGGATCATAAAACACCCATGACTCTCAGTAGGGGTGCCGACCCGTCTTAAAATATGAGGGGAGAGGGTAATTATTCAGAGGCTTATGATCCACTTAATACTACTTCCCTCCGGAATTTAAACCCCAGAATATCCCTAGGAGAAGAAAATACAAAGCATAATACTCCATCGCTTTATTTATTTTTACTTTGTTCGCGAGAGAAACTCAAGTTCCCTGTGGGCAAACATGTACTCAAAAGATTTTCTAGCAAATATGTCCTAAACATAAAGAGATTGTATGGATTATCATGGATAATATCAGAAGAACAACCGTGTAAAACGAAAGAAACTTTCTTGATATAAATGAGAAAAATGCACTATTGGTATCCCTTTTGGTTTGAGATGTTTGTTGGGGTAGAAAATTAGAACACCTTATACCCCCTTCAAATACACGGATATTTCTTACGAGTACTTACGGATCGCGCAAATTCACGGATGTTTCACGGATTCTTACGATTTGGCCACTTTTACGACCGATTTAAGAGTTATTACGAGCTATTTACGGTTTATTACGGATTCTTACGAGTTATTACGATGTATTTGCGGCAAAATTCCACGAGTTGTTACGAGTTGCCACGGATAACTACGAGCATATTACGGGCATTTTACGACTTGTTTTCGTGTTGATACGAATAGTTACGAATTAGTTACGAGAATTTACGAGTCCTTACGATTTTGCAGATTTCATACTTTTCCCCAAATCGTAAACATTATGCTACGTTTACACTATGTTCCCGGCGGCCACGGCAACCACGTTTCAGGCCACCGTGGACGAAACGGGATTGACGTGACACAACGCGGGGGACCGTATGGGCAAACGTGACAGGCCGTGATTGCCGTGGATACCGTGTCAGATTTTTAAACTGTCAAAAAAATTGCCACGGCAGTCACGGTGCGGATGAGAAACCTAGTAGGCCGTAATAAACCGGGGTGAACGTAACAAAACGTGACAGTCCGTAATAGGCCGTAACAAAACTTGGGGGTGGTCCGTAGTGGGACGGTTTAAGCGCCCGGCACGCTACGGCGCGTTGCGTTCTACTACGGTCTGACACAACGCTAGGTCTCAGAATACCATGATTGCTATTGCTTGGGAGACCTTCTTTTTATACCGCCGGCACAAACGTGCTCCAAAGCTGCCCTGCGTCCACGTTTCATCCGTACAAAGCCTTGACGGAACGTGAAAAACGTGTCAGACCTTGATCAGAACGTGGGAAACGTGAGGGAACCCATCAGAACGTGACGGGCCGGGAGGGAACGTTCTGGCATCCGTGGTAGAACGCGGGCTGAACCGTAGTGCGCCTTGGAGCCTCCGGGACTCAGCATCCCCTTCCCCCCACGGCCCGTCACGGATACCGTGGTAGACCGTGATAAAACTTGGCAAGACGTAACAAAACTTGAATCCAGAGATAAAATTGGTCTAAATCCCACGGCGCACTACGTTTCGGGCAAACGGGGCTGCCGTGGCCGCCGGGAACATAGTGTAAACGTAGCATTACGTAAGCAATACGTAAGAAACAGTTTAAAAACAGTTACGTCACATTACGTAATATTTAGGGATAGAAATCACCACTTAAACGGGTACAAATTAAGGGGAGGTCGAAACCATTATAAGGATACAACGTTATAATCACGTCACTAAAATAAAATTAATCAACAGAACCAACTTTTAGAAGCCTTTAATGGGCTTCTACAGATACATAATAGGCAACATGGCTCGACTGTAACCTGCGAGGCCTTTTCTAAATACCCTTTCAGATGTAACCTTTATCAATAAGATGTGTCTGTACATGTAATTAGTATGATGTAAATGACATACATGTACCTGGCGGGACGAGAAAAGTTTGTGGATACCGCAAGGTATCGAGGTAACGTCTTTGTGATGTATAAACCAATGACCAGACATGGTAGCATTAGTGTTCGATTTCGATGCTATAATTCCTGTCCTTCCTGTTTGAATAGCAGCATTAAAATGAATATCAACATCGATGGACTGGCATGAATCTAATTATGGGAACCAGTCTGTTTGCACGCAATGAGCTCTATCATAATTACCTTCACTAAATGCTACATTATATTCATTAAGGAAATTTCAAAGCAAAGAAAGAAAAACGAACAAATTGATTTGGTCCCGTGTGTTTATGTTGTGAATTTTAATTCCAATCATTGCGAAGCTCCTGTGAACATTTCGTGGCGGTGACACGTACTAATTGCCCATGTCAACGTTGGTAATTGACATACATTGGGAAAAGCAGGCGCGATGCCCCATTTACAATTAGAACATGACATTAAATGAAGTCGCATCAAAGACACCAAATTAATGGTTTGATCAGTGATATGACCGGCTTCTGACAAAATATTAACCAAAGTTGTTAACATACTTGACTCTGGCGCCTAAACGCGGCGCCCCTTTCTTGGTTTGCAATTGAAAAAAAATCAAGGGGATGTCCAATTGTAAATTGAAACTCTTTGAAAAGCTACGAATTGCCTTGTTACTTTGTCCAAATATAGTTATTGGTATTGGATAACAGAAATTGCAGTTGCGGATATCTTGTGGTATCTCATTTTACACTCGCACTTTTACGTTATTTGCATTGCAGATGTTCACCTATCCAGGGTATAGCAGTGATCTCCTGCGGGACAGTGATGACTTTTAAAGACCAAACAAAACCAGGATCCTAAGAGCGTAGATTGGCATTACATAAAGCATGAGAGAAAGTGTATAAGGAGAGGGGGTGAGGTGACATTTGAGAGAGAGAGAGAGTGGGGGGGGGGGGGGGGGGTGAGGGGAGATAGAGAGAAAGGGAGGGAGAGAGAGAGAGAGAGATAGAAAGAGAGAGAGAGAGAGAGAGAACCATAGGGAAAGGAGTGATCCTATATTACACAGGCAAACTCTTAGATAAGCTATGACTATTGTAGATAATCGTTATTGGATATACAAGAAACTGTAGTTGCAGATACCTTGTGGCGTCTCATTTTACTCTCACACTTTTTCTTTCTTTGCAATACAGATACACCATGATCGTTCATCCAGGGAATAGTAGTGATCTCCCGCGGTGGCTTGTAAAGACCAAACTAGTTGCTTGGTATTACAGAAAGAGCATGACGATAGAGAGAAGGGAGTGGGGAGAGGAGAAGAATAAGGGGAAAGAGGAGGGATAGAGAGGGATAGAGAAAGAGAGAGAGAGAGAGAGAGAATGAAAGTAGGAGTGGAGAGAGATATGAGAAAAAGAGAGAAAGAGAGGGTGAATGAGAGAAAGAGACTGTATAGGTGTATGGCGCTCGTGTGTGTGCGTGTGCTTGTGAGAGAGATGGACAGAGAGAGAGAGAAAGAAAAAAAGGGGGGGGGGGCGGGGGTAAATGCTATTAATCTAAATACCATGGCACGGAGGTGTAAAGCAATTTAGGAAAGATAGCGTGCTCATCGCGACTTGGTACAGTTTGAGAGGAAGTCCTAGTCATGTCTTGAACGCAAATAGGTGACGATTCTGTCTGTCTTGTTTGACAAGGTTCATTGCTGGATACCATGCAAGCATAAGTACAATCACACAGAGGTACATTCAAAAGAAGGCTAATCTGGATTTATTGCCCTCTTTCTATTTTTTGTTCATGGGGGCGATCGGCATGACATGGCCTCCTGCGAATGATGAAGTTTATGAAAATCAAAATTAAGATATAATTAGTTCATCAATAATTGCTAAGTTAACATGCAACGCCTACTGCAAAAAGTATTATATCAGTTCACGCCTTTGACTTACACTGTTATAAAAAATTTATCAAAATGTCTTAAAGCTACTCGGCTTATATTTTCTAGAAAATCCTTCGCAATGACGTAAATGGTAGTTGAATAATGTAAACAAATTTCTTAAAGTTCGAAGTATTGTATCCAACTCCATTTTGGAAGTAGAAATTGCCCAAGACTTAGTACGTAAGTTGTTGTTTGTTGTACTAAAGCTCTTCCGATTTTGTTTCTTGCCTTGGTTCTTTTACAGCGAATAATGAAGTCATACATACACCATACTTTCTCGCTGTTATCCGGCTTATTTGGAATTGTTAGCAGGCGCGGATCTACGGGGGGGGGGGGTTTAGGGGGTTTAAACCCCCCCCCCCCTTGGGCCGCCAAAAAAAAAAAAAAAACGCACACTGGAGAGAAATCGCCTCGCCGCTACGCGGCTCGTGGACGATGCTTCGCATCGTCATTGGGTCAACCCCCCCCCCCTTAGCAAAAAGCTAGATCCGCCCCTGGTTAGCTACTGCCTCGGGACCGGGATAGGATGAACGGATGTGTACGGGGATAAATGACGGGAACCTCGCCCTCGTGTTTATTGGAAAGGTCGTTCACATTGTCAAGAACAGAGAGGTGATGGGCAAGAGGGACACACTTTCGACACCTGGTGAAAATATTCCCCTCCTCATACACAGCGTCCTCTTCTCTCTCTTCCACCTACCCCCTCTTCTTCCTACTTCCTTCCTTCCCCTTCCACCTCTCATCTCCCTCCCCTCCTAACCCTCTTCAACCCTTCCTCTTCTCCTCCTCCTCTCCTCTTCTTACTCTTCCTTTTCCACATCCTCCCAGCCCTCCTAATCATTCCCGATCATGCCCCTTCCTCTTTCTCTTCCTCCCGCTCCCTGCTCCTCCCCACCCATCTTTGTGATCCTTTTCCTGCCTTTCCTTTTCCTTCCTCCCTCTCCCCCTTTATATCCTCCTACCCTTCTCCACCTGCATTTTCTCATTTAATTCCTTCTCCTCTTTCTCCTTTTTCACAAGTCGCTCGCTTCCATTATGAATAATCCACCACACTATAATATCTCTGTCGTTACTTTACCATTAGTATAAATATTTTAACGCACAGATCAACCACAAACTAAGACAGAGTTCAGTCAGAGATATTAAGATATGCAATTTATCTTTAGAATGCAATCCTTCAATCCAGATGAATCTTTTAAATCAGATGTCTTTTTTAAAAAGCTTACAGGAATCGATAAAATAATATCATGATTTCAAATTCTCTCTCTCTCAATTTCTTTACTTTGTATTAGGTTGTTCTCACTGATGGATACGAATGCAGATATAATCGGTATTGATAGAGTTGTATTAAAGGAGTAATCCACCACAGCCATGATACAATCTCAGGTTTCCTCTTCATTTGTACCCGGAGACTAGGTGTGAGCTATTAGTTGATGATGTGATTTGCAAACAGATCGGTCTCATCGATCTAGTCGATGCCGACTCTTATTCCCCTTGAAGAACGCGTTCACGTTCATCACTATCCAAGTCACGTGACGTTCGAGAATCGACTTTACACCGGTCCAACTAACCGATTCTTTTCCATTCGGGGCAGAGGCGGCGATTTATTTTCATGACCGGGGGGACTTAATGCGAGATTTGTTACAATTTATTTACTTGGACATGTTGACGAATATTATGCGAGGGAGCGTGGTGACCGAGCGAGAAGATTTTTGCATTTTTCTTACTCTAAATGCTTCACTCTTGGGCCCTCCATAGCCTAAAAATGTGTTGCAGTCTTTAGTCAGTATTTGCTATACTTTTTTTTTTTTTTTTTTTTTTTTTTTTTTTGGGGGGGGGGCACTTTTTCAAATTTTCCGGGGGGAGGGATGATCCCCCTAAAAAAATTGAAGAGGGGACGTGTCCCCCCGCCCCCGGGATCGCCGCCCCTGATTTGGGGTAGTTTTATGTTAGATTTGTTTCGGTGTGATGTCGGTCTCGTTGGTGTTACTGATGTAGAACAGCGCTAGTCTCGACGGTGTGAAGGTGATACCTTGTTGACACCGCCAAACCAACAAACTCTTTACCATTTGGGGCAATGTCGAGTTTGTTTGGTGTATAGTCGATTTGGTGTCGTTTTCGTTGGTTTGACCATGGAGGTGATAGAGAAGGAGTGGAATCGATTCGCTATCTTTCGACCCCAGCATGCTCGAAGCCGCCGTAAAGTTATGCGTGGAACCTCAAAGCCAAGCGGAATATACGCATCTGATTGCTTCGCTTTAGAACTCACGCATTCGTTTGAATATTAACTACAAGACTTTCTACTCCTTTCACCTCCCTGATTTGACTGAGGCATCACAAGCACTGCTCGATGAGACAATTTTCTTAGACCCCATTCACACTGAACAACCATATATACCAGATCAGCGATACAATGTTACCTCAGCCACAACGCCGAAACGACTCCAAACCGAACTCTTGAACATTCAGGTTGCTTGGCGTTTTGCTTTGTGTTTTGTTTGTGTGGTGTCTGTTTCGGCGGTATGAAAGGGGTATAAGAATGTTGTCACATCGAGCAATGCGCAATCAGGCTTTGATCTAGCTATCATGACATCCATATAAATCACTGGATCACTGCATTTAGAACGGCACATTAAGGGCACTTTTTCGGTATCACTACGATAAAGCTGTACACTACAAGTCATGCTAGTCAAAGTTGTTCAGCCAACATTACAGATAATTAAGAGGGGCACGGGGCGCTCTTTTGTTCACTCAACAGCCTAGCCATTTCGTAGAAGTGCCTTGGCGAAAGAGACTATACGATGCCGAATTGAAAGTAGTGTTATGCTTAATTAGTGTTATGTAAAATTATCAAGAATCCAATTTGCATGACTGAAAAATTGCCAGAAATTGGTAAGTGAATTTGATTTGTGAAAGTGATCTTTAACTGTTAATCTGTGCCCCGTCCCACCCTTTAATGCATCAGTTCATGAGAGTAAAAGAAATGCCTTATATAACCTAAGTAGGAATGTTTGTAAGTCTCCAATGACACCACAAAGAGTGTGTGAGTATGTTCATAAATCACTCACTACGATTTCATCTTCACTCCTTAGCAAACCAATTACTTCTCTTTAGTTGTTGGGAAACATGAAACCAACGGGGTGCACTTCCCGTCTGAGCTACTGCAATTTTACATAATTGAACTTGTCTTGCTTTACAAACATAATCCGAGAGGGCAATTAAGGGCCTGGTCCCATCTCCCACCTCACTCCTACCAAATATCCCTAGACACGCTAGGCCCTACTTATTAGAATTCCCATCTAAAGGAGTGTGGTTGAATTGTGTCTGCATTATCTGAAACTTCTACGGGGAAAAAAAAGATTCCTTCCCCCTCCCTCAAAAAAAAACTTAAAAATAAAAATTTAAACAAAATCGTTAAAGTCATTTTTCTGGAGCAGACTTACGACGTTTAAAGGCTTTGGGGGATTTCAAAACTACCCATATACATGAAAAGGCCATTATAAAATATTTTTGTAGTGATAGAGAAAATTAAAGTGGATCAAATTATGATCATGCATCATTGCCACGCTTCTCTTTTGCAACGAATTGCAACCGCTCATGGCATCACAACTCCACGTTCGCATTTGTCTCCGACTTGCACCCCGAGTTGTTGTTTAAGAACGCGAATGCCTTCAAAGTGCATGGTTATTGCTCTTATTCTAATTTATGACATTTCTAGTGCCCTTTTACGACCTTAAATTGCTATGAAGGTAATTTTAGACCCCATAATGTATGTAATTTGTCCAATATGATCATACCATAAAAGCTCCACTTTAAAAAAAATGCAGTGATCGTTTGAATGAATTGATTAATAATAACAATACACGGCCGGTTGGTTGTGCGTATTTAACCAATACGAAAAAGCCAACATTGGCATTGGCTGGAACTAATACTTCAACAACTAACACTTCAACGAGCTCTGCTTCTAGTTAGTTCCTCTTTTCTCGTGCTATTTCTATTATTTGTCGTTTCATTGTATATTTTTTTGGTAATATACTTATTCATTGTATTGTGTTTTGCATGAGAAATTAAATCATTTGAATCATTAAAACGTTTAAGGCGCTATCTCGTTTTTTCAACGGCTGGTTCTAATTATCGAATACTTGTGGGGCCCCAAAAATATCAGCAATGGTTATATTTATGGATATTTCAGCCGTCTCTGAACCGATTTAGATTTCTTTTTAAAAGATGATTTTGTCGTTTAATTAAAGTTATTTCAAATTTGACACTCAGTTTTTCATTATCTCACAAAAAATTACTTTGTGTAGCGCCCTCTGCAACAAACCCCCAACTATCCCTTTAGCAATCACAAATGTCAATAAATATAAATATGTAGGATGGGTCATGGAATAAGAGCGTGAAGGCGAAAAATGATGGGCGTCTCGTCTCATTAACCTTTACCATAATCAACTTACACGCCGTAATGGTACCCAAGATGGTCCTCATTTTAAATGCAGCACCACTGAGTGCTCACAGCCCTAAGGATTGCCCTCGTTTTCAATACATTGCATATCTACAGTTAATATCTCAGGCACACCACATCGTACCGAACAAGAATTTCTATTAGGAAACAAAATCCAAGAATCGGTCGGTTTGGAGTCAAAATGCAAAATTAACAAGGCTATCAATCTTGCAAAGAATTAGAGCGTCTTGTTTTTCCCTTTCCTTCTCCCTCTTTTATCTACTTTACGATTTTTTTCATTCCCCCTTTACATTATTTGAGGGGGTAAGTGCAACACGCCCGTGTAGCTACGCCACAGCCTTGGAGTGTGGCGTATATGCTTTACTGTATTTCATTTTCGGTCATTATTATCTACGTCATTATGATTCCCCCTCTCTCTCGTAGGAAGCATGGCTTTATTTCGACATTGAGACCACAACATCTAGTATAATAGCAGTTATCGTTGTTACGTGATCTACTTATTGCACACTCTTAAAGCACACTCTGTTAGGCTTTTCCCTATGCTCTAATTGATGTATACGATTCTCACAGTTACTGTACATTTTTCATCATTTTTCAATTTAAAGAATTTAACCTTTGAAAATGTGAAGCCGAGATCGTGTTCCACTTTCTTTCTCATTTCGCTGATCAGGCGTTGACTATTGCCATTGGATAGAAAATGTAAACATTCTTAAATCGGCTCACTTCGAATCATCAGGTCACCGCGTCGGGTCGGATGATCGCGTTACCCGACCTTTTGTGAAAACATGCCCCTTTACTTGCGAAATGTCGAGGCAGTGTTTGTGAAATAAACCCCTCTCGTCTACAAATAGTCTGGTCAAATTTACACGACAATTTATAAAAACCATACAGCAAATCGACAAAAGGTCGCGTTATCAACGCGCATCTTCACATGAACTTCCGCTTTCGTTTCACGATAGGGCGTGTAACGCAACTACCCGACCGGACGCGATGACCCGATGATTCGAAGTGAGCCCTTAAATCAGACGTGTTGTCTGTGCATACTCTGCTAGACAACATTTTGCTGTCCATATCATGTTACACGTCGAGCTGCATTTTCAACTAAGAAAGGATAACTCATTGTCTAAAAAAGAAATGTGATCTACATAAAGCGTCCCTGGAAAAAATAGTATATGGGGAACAATTTAGCCTCCATCTTGACCCAGAACATACATAATTTACGGCAAGACATCCTAACACTCCATTTAATGCATCCTGAAGAAGTTAATATTACAATATTTTGTCCTTGTCTATAGTCTCATCATCTTACGCTCTATCGAGTTCCAGCCTGAAGCATTTTGCAAGGATGGTTGGATCGTCAATAATAAGGGCATTCCAGAACACATTGATTTCTGACTGACGACTTAACGAGATTTGGATTAACTCGTGCCATCTGAGAATGGTTGCTGATTGACGCTGATTTTCGTGCACACTCTGTAGGGGTTCGAGACCAGTAGTGATGCTTCATTCAACAACAAATTCCTCACATGAATGCTGCGGATGTGCATTTAAAAAGAAACGTATTGCTATTCCATATTTCTGTTCGTTTTCTTTTACATGTTTTCACCCAACAAAACTATATTAATTTCCAACGGTAAAAAATCCTCGATATTTACATTTTGTTTTCTATTTGATTCAAGCATTGAAATTAAGTTTCGTCCCTGTGGTTACAAATGTCATAACATTTGTTAGTTTTATTTCGTCAGTTTGATTTCTTTATCTACATGATATTGTCATCGATTTGTTTTCCATCGATAAGATTCACCTAAAACTACCATTTTGTTTACCCTTTTCTCTATTAAATCACACATTATGTGGTTCGATGGTTTCTGTCAGTAATTAAAATTTGCCCCAACCGGCACGTTCTCGTAATATTAGAACACAATTACTGACTTCCGATAACAAATCACGATCTTGTATTTTATTTCATACCCTAGTCCATCAAAGTATAAGGAAGCGTGAGTATATTAACATGGATGACCAAACAATCGGCACCGCCTAGGACAAATCATAATTGACATGTTCAGGCCATGCATGCTTTATCCACCTCAGAAGAAAACTAGATGGAATTCGACTGCGCGCAGTCGAAAATGATGCCTCCGTTATAGAGCAATTTTACAAACCAAAACAGAAAAAAAAAATTGAATTCACGTTCAATGGTAATCCATTGACAGGTTCTCAGAATATTGTGATTACAAGCAATTTCTCATATACATATATGACCCTTTGATCTTTGACCTCATGACCATAAAATCTACTCAGTTCATTGGCTCTGCAAGATGTTCTGAGTTAAATAGTAATCCATCTGTCAGTTCTAATGAGAATGCGTTCACAAGCTATTTTTGCATACATAATGGGCCCATGACCTTTGACCTTATGAACCAAGAATCTACTCAGTTCATTGGCTCTGCAAGTAACAAACGTGACCTAATTTTGGCATGAATCCATCAATCGGTTCTTGAGATAACGCGATCACAAGCTGTTTTTGCATTCATAATGTGCGCTGTGGCCTTTGACCTTTGACCTACGTGCTCCAAAATCTAATCAGATTGTCTTCCTATGGTGATACACACTATCATTAAGTTTGAAGTTTAAATCTCCAGTGGTTCTTGAGATATTATGATAACAATCTCAATGTATGGAATTTCATAAGTTGACCTCTGTGACCCTTGACCTTTGACCTACGTGCTCCAAAATCTAATCAGATCGTCTTCCTATGGTGATACATACTATCCTTAAGTTTGAAGTTTTTACATCTCCAGTGGTTCTTGAGATATCATGATAACAATCTCAATGTATGGAATTTCATAAGTTGACCTCTATGACCCTTGACCTTTGACCTACGTGCTCCAAAATGTAATCAGATTGTTTTCCTATAGTGATACACACTATCACTAAGTTTGAAGTTTAAATCTCCAGTGGTTCTTGAGATATCATGATAACAATCTCAATGTATGGAATTTCATAAGTTGACCTCTGTGACCCTTGACCTTTGACATACGTGCTCCAAAATCTAATCAGATCGTCTTCCTATGGTGATACATACTATCCTTAAGTTTGAAGTTTAAATCTCAAATGGTTCTTGAGATATCGCGCTAACAAACTCAATACAAGGAATTTCATAAGTTGACCTCTGTGACCTGTGACCTTTGACCTACGTACTCCAAAATCTAATCAGATCGTCTTCCTATGGTGATAAATACTATTCCCGAGTCTTAAGTTTAAATCTTAAATGGTTCTTGAGATATTGTGATAACGGTCAAACGGGACGTACGGACGGACGTACGGACGGACGTACGGACGTACGGACGGACGTACGGACGGACAACCCGAAAACATGATGCCTCCGGCACCACCTTCGGTGGCGGAGGCATAAAAAAGAGACCATACTATAAATGAGCCTAATTTTATTTTTTTCGACCAGGATCGTAAAACAAATTGCCTCTCAAAATTATGCATTAAGCTAAAAATGAAGAATTACCTTTGCCCCTGTTCAGGTGAAATAAATAAATAAAACAACTCGTAAGTATGCACTATACAGTGTGAGTCAAAAAAAACTTTACACCTAGAAAAATGCTAATAATTTTAAGAATCATTTATGAAAAGTAAATTATTATACACCATATGAAAGAGTGTTTCATCCCAAATCGTTTGGTACCATTTTGGGTGGTATGTGTTCACGCTTGGATAAATAGGAGGCATTGTTTGCGAGAGTGCAAAAATCGACTTGCGCCAAATAATGCTTATGTGATGTTTGAATAAAACAATTGGGATTTCGGTATTAATTCGGTCTTAGCAGATCCAATTAACATCCCTACCAAAATTAATCATGTCACACATATCAAAACACACACAGAGTCACACTCAATAAGTCACACAAACACACGCACACACACGCACATACACACTCACACACACACACACACTCGCATAGCAAATTTAGATGCAGACTGACTGAGTCCTTTGGGAGAAACAATTCATTATGATGTTAATGCACCAAACTTTCATTTAATGGCATTATGATTGAATTTTAATTCCAATTTGATATCAATTGGGAAATTTGCAAATTTACAGTAATGTTCATTACGTAATGATGTCTTGGTTCCAAAAAGGTAACCACAACACATATGAAGTTATAAACCGTCTGAATACACGACAGTGAGAGAGAATAAGAATTAGTGTGTGTGTTTCATATGTGCGTGTGCGTGTGTGTGTGTGTGACTTTGCTACTGAAAAAAGCATCTGCAATGCATCTCATTTCATACATTCAATTCATTCTCTCACTTTAATACTTTGGCGCAATTCGATTTTTGCACTCTCGCAAACAATACCTCCTGTTCATCCAAGCGTGAACACATACCACCCAAAAATGGTACCAAACGATTCAGGATAAAACACTCTTTCATATGATGTATAATACTTCACTGTTCATAAATTATTTTTTAAATTATTAGTAATTTCCTAGGTGTAAAGTTTTGTTTGACTCACACTGTAGAAAATAAACGCTATACATGCAGATTTTTGAGACAGCCATGGGTAGGGTGATATTAAGAAAATTAATGCCAATAGCCTGGAAGTCGTCTAACGTAACTATCATTTCTCCACATAATCATATAATTGTAATATCTATTTTCATGTTTTTCTATGTCTATAGGGACCCCTCTGTAAACCAGCATTGTTATGCTAACAACGCTGAGTAGGGCCATCCCTCCGTCTTTCTTTTTTATAAGTGTGTCTTTATGATTGTAAATATATATATATATGTTGATGTATTTTTAAATGACGGAAAATAAATACAATACAATACAATACATATGATTCCATGTACCAAAGTACAAGCTTTCATCACTTATTTTAAAGACAGAAGGTGTACAAACATGTCAAACCCGGAATAGTAAGAAATGGATATGGGACTCCACGTGAAACGTTTGCTCAAGATATAAAAACGGTGTACAGATATAACAATTTTCTTCTTTAATATTTCGAAATGTGGCACTTCAAACTTTAATCATATCCTTATTTAATAAGGACGAAAAAAGCCTCACGAATCTTTCGATCGTCTCTACTGGCTTTAATTGTAAAGTTTTCTATCAGAAGTCTCATTTTTTATTTTTTAAAGTTCACCTCTAGAAAGCACTTTACATTCATTCATTTTGGAAGGATTCAAATCAGAGAAAATAAAAAAAGAGCCTCATCACACTTTGCTCGGCTAAACTGCTGGTGGTTAAACGATGTTTCCTAGAAATAAATTACGAATACATAATATAATCATAAATATTCATGGGAATTCAGTTGAATAACCCAAAATGACATTAAATGCATCAGTGATAGAAAAATTGGGGAAAATCAATTTAAATTATGCAATGAAACTACAAATATAATAGAAAAAGCACGAGAAAAGAGGAACTAACTTAGAAGCAGAGCTTGTTGAAGTGTTAGTTCCTCAGAATCTGCTCTTTTACAATATAACATGAACATATCATGCTTAGAAAATCAATTAATAGAAAAAAATATGTAGCTAAGAAATTATAGATTTTGGGGGAAAAAAACACCATAACACAATGTTATTCAATTTTACAAACATCGATGACGTAATAAATATTTTGATCAATTTTTGTAAACGAAAAATTACATAATTAAGTATTAGTGTCCGAAAGGCGAAAAGCGAACTGACCCAATACCCCCTAGGATCTCTCCAGTAATAACTGGAGTGTGCAGGTGGACTACTACACCGGAGAATCCCCCTACTCTCATACGAACATTGCAGTGTTTTCTTAACGTGCAATGGTGGTTAATCTCCTTTGCAAAGGGCTCCCATTTAACGTCCTATCTGAGGGACGGATTGCTTTCCATTCTAACATAGCCTCCGCCTATGAAACAGGGGAGGGGCATGATATTAAACACACGTTCACTGTCATCCGCCTTGGTTAGAATTGAACTCATTTGTATGACAGTGTCAGTGTAAACAAATTATGATACAAATCTATAAAACAAGTTCTTCTTCACGAACAATTTTCCCTAAAGCTACTTCCCATCATCAAGGTCGTCAGTTTATCATTTTAGTATCACTTTAGGGGTTTTCTTCTAGATTTTTCCCCCAATTATTTCCTTATTACTTGCCTCTTCTTTCTTTCCAGGAAACCTAAACGACACAAATGAGAAAGATCTCGCCAATGCATTAAATCTCTTTTATATGACTCGCTGAAGGAAACGAGAATTGCCTGTGTGCGAAACAGACCAATGACGTCATTCATGAAATATTGAGAGCTTTCATCACTGATTGTTCTTAGGATGAGAAAGGATGAGCAAGGTTTTTGGAAAGGGGATGAGGAGGAAGAAGTAAGGAAGGGCAAGGACTCAGCTGCCATGTATACGTCATCTAAAGTACATTGCCTTGAGAAGGTCTTGTGAATCAAGAAGTGGGACTACAGTAGGCCATCGATAAAATTGTCTAGAATTATATACGTTGCCATGGTACCCTAAGATCATAATCATTAATTTGAGTAATGGTCTATGGTGCACGCATTATATACATACTACGTGCATATCTAAAGAACGAAATAGCAAAACGGCACGCAAGTGATAGGTATCCCTATATGTTGTCATTAATTTAAAAGCTAGATGTACAGAAAAGCCCATTTGAAAAATCCATCGCCTTTTTGAACTGCCATTTGCCCTACTGGAAAAACAAACAATTAAAGACCCGTCGGTGTTTAATATCATTATTCGAACTAGGGGTCGGGTCTGTGGTATAAAGCACAAATAATAAGAGCGGAACAAATGCATTATCTTGAATTTGTAATGGGAGATCATTTTGTAATGGATTAGATGTACTATTATATCATACCTCAAATATTCCAATAAAATAAAGAGAAGAAGAAACAAAATCGGTGTCAGTATTATTATTTTAGCATTGTTGTGTATCTCGATCAAATTCTTTTTCACGAAGCTAGAGATTGTGCAATGCATGCTTTGACGACAATTTATCCTACACTATACCAAAATCTTAACTTCAGCCTTGAACCAAACATAACTAACCCTAACCATAAATATAACATATATATAAAAACAAAACCGCGAACGTAAACCTATATTTAGAAGAAATAAAGCTCGGAACACAATGACAAAGCTCAATTAAGATCCATGATGCAATTTACAAACAGGGAAAGAAGGTCAAATAATATTTGATCTTTAGAATAGAGTAGATGGGTTTTCTTGTTACAAGTTCAGCTGCAGGCCAAGCGTAATTAATAACTAATGTTGATGTCGTTTTAACTACAACAGACTCAGGGATTGCATGAACGAAGGTGATTATAAAGACCTTTCGTCATTAACTGGAATAATTACTGCCTTGATTATACCTAGATAACCAGGCCTCTCTGTTTACCAATGTACTACTATATACAGGTATACTCATAAAGTATAATACAAACCTCTCGTGCTTGTTGGGAAATGACCCCTCATCAAGACAAAAAAAAATGTGTGGCAAAAGGAGATTGTTGCCCCACTGCCTTAAGTATTTATTAGAAGTCTCATTAATCAAATCGTCCAAAACGTTTTCATTACAATCAATTTATTTATAAAAATATGGAAGTCTGAATTGTTTTGATAAAGATCGTAAAGCATTTGTTAGCCTGTGATGAAAGATCCTGCCTCTAAAAAGAACAGGTCGAATCAATCTTCAAGATTATTAAAAGTGGTAAAAAACTATGTAAATATGCGAAATGTAGTGAAAACAATCTATCACAATGTCACCATATTCGACGTGTATTGTTGAAATATAAGCATTAACAAATTATAAAGTAATGTGCTCAATACATCATAACTATGCTTCTAAAACTTATTGCAACAAGTTATTTCAGAAACACATTAAAATGATGGGTATTGACTATACACTCTTAATGTCAGCGAGTAAATTGTGCCGAGTAAAATAAGCTGAGTAACAAAATGAGCAATTCAGTACTCAAGCTGGAGTAAGAAGTCAATTTCAGTGGTACTCGTCATCCGAGTAATTTGTTACCTTCGATAAAGAGTAAATCAATGACTCAACATTGAGTAAGAACTTCGTTTGTGTCAATTTTGAGTAAACTACGATAAGATAAGATTTTATTGACTCTATCGACCCACTTCCGGGGTATGAGAGCACAACATATTTACAACACAATACAGAAAGATATATAAAAAACAAAGTAAAATATGATAATAAAATACATAGACATGATACATACATTTTTATATTTCTAAAACACAATAAACATGAGCTAAAGACTAAGTATACACTATACAGTTTAAAGTTATAAGTCTAAAATATCACGTGGTTTAGTTTGTCTACCACAACGAGTTACTACACTTTTATTAACAAAAATAGGACCATGCCTTTCAGCCTTAGGAACCAATGAAAAGAATTGTATTATTACTCTTATGAATTTTACGAGTTTTCTTAATTGTTTAATGCTAGATCTATTAAATAATTTGTCCATGTGAAATGTGCTAGGGTTACTCACAACAAACTGTCTATCTAGGTTATAACTGCCTTTCTTTCTTGAAAAAAGGGCAGACAAAAATATAGTGAAATTCATCTCCAAAAACCTTTAAATTACAACAAGGACATTCAATTTTACTTTCTTCAGGATTATTTTCAAACCTTCCATTATTAATTGGTAAGCGGTGTGACCTGCATCGGAATCGACACAAAGTGATTGCACCTCTTCTATTCAACTTTACCAGATACTTTTCAAATAAAATTTCGTTCTTGATAATTCGGTAGTTAACACAAATGCGATTTGACCAAACATTTGACATAATTTCTTGCTTTGACATGTCAGTCAGCCTGAGCTTAAGAGCATGAAGAATCCATGTATTACTGAATCCATCTCCTTGCAACTACGGTTGGGTATTACGCGGCGGCAGGTGATAAATAACTCAACATTGATCTCTTACCCGAATTTACCTCGGGTGCGAGTGAAAGTTGGATCGATGGAAAGTGCAACTAGCTGTCAATATGCAAGTGACACCTGTTCTACACATTTTTACATAATAGCAGCTGTATGTTCCTTTGTCTACCTAAGGAACTGTATATTTTGTACTCTTTCATTGTCCGCCATGTGCATGTCTCGTGCATGCATGTGCGCGTGCAGAAAGATGCGAAAGAACTGAGATAGATGTGACACATTGGGAAGAAATTCTGAGCTCATGGATCGAGCTTGGAAGAGCTCCAACCGACATCTAGGTAAGAAATCCTCATGATAATATTAAAAAAGCTACCGTGTGATATTTAGTCAAGTCTCAAGGACACTGTGTTGATCAAGATTGTGAAATTATTGTTGTCACTGTCGATGTCATTAATGTGATTTTGAACTTGGGCGATTCTCTAAGGGCGAGCGTGCATAGCTAATAGCTAGCCTACTTTATTGTATTTGTATTAAACACGTATTGGCCTGGGGTAGGCATATTGATGCAGATGGTTCTAGGACAATTACCCCTGGGCAATCGGCCAATTACCAGTGGGACAATTACCCCCCCCCCCCCAGAAAATAACCCCCTGAAGACAACCACCCCAAATGACAATTACCCCTAGAAAATTACCCCCTAGGACTTTGAGTAGGACAACTTCCCCCCGAAAAAGACAATCTTCTTTTTATCAAAACCAATAATTTGTTCTCATCCTATCGAAACTTAATGCACATATTAACCTCTACCTTGTTAATTCCTACCATGTTAAATACATATCCAAATGTTATCATTTTAGGAAGGAACTGGCTTGGACTTTTTTTCTGGCCTCCTTCAGAGGAAGGAGCCCACTGTGTTTGTTGGTGCTTTGAGGAGCACCGAGGAAGCCAGGACACTGTTATGTAGTCCTCGAGAGAAGCGCCTATTCATGCTCTTCTTTGACAGCAGCAGTTGACTACTGCTACAAGATGTTTCAAGTACTACAGCTGGATTACCCTGCCCAGGCAGCTGTCATATGGGACTTCTTTGATCGTCTCATTCATGGAATTCGTACCACGGATCTTATTAAACCATGGACCCTAGTACAGATGGACTAATAATGAGAGTCTTTCTTTGATGAGAGAACTCTGAGTTTTCACTGTGATTCAAACTTATTTTGGAAATTAAAGTCCACAAATTATGTTACTGAATTTAAAATGTCGTTGACTTTATGTTATTTGCATAGTGTGTGAGTCAAGAACTTCAAATCAATGCTAAATTTAGAAATCGGGCAAAATTATGGTTTATATTCTCTATTGACAAATAATGGTTACTTAACAGCTGTTAAAAAAAGAACAATATTAATCAGCGGTTTAGTTAAACCCTTAGTCAAAAAGTTAAAACACTAGTTGAATCCACCTTTGTTTTAATCAGTATTGAGTAAAAACATGTACTTAACTTAATACATGTTTTTACTCAATATTGATTGAGCAACTAAGCGTTACCCAGAAAACATCATACTCAATATTTGAGCAGAAAAATCGCTCAAACAATTTGAGTCAAAACATGTACTCGTTAATTGAGTAAAATTTGGCTCAACTCATGAGCAGTTTTTTACTCGACATGAGTTGATTACGTTTCTACCCAGTACTGAGTAAAAAAGGGAACCGCTCGACAAAGGAGTAAATATTGAGTAAAGGTTTACTCATTCAAACTGAGTAGAGATTTAGTCTTTTATTGAGTAATATTTTTACTCAACAGATTAGTAGATTTGTTACTCAACACATGCTGAGTAAAGTTTACTCAAAAGTCGGGTGGTTCCCTTTTGACTACTCAAAAGAGTAACATTTTGACTCAAATTGAGCAGTTTTCTTTTAGAGTGTACGGAAAAGAGATTACTGTAATTTCCGACAAAACCGTTGACGATAATGGATATTGTTCATATCACTTAGCATGTGTTCATCAATCATCAATAAAGCGACATTGCTCTTTAATATCGTAATAAGAAAAATGTTTTTTTTTTCCAAAACACCGCACACCTCGAACAATTACGTCTACGTACGAGTACATGATCTTGCAGTTGAAATTGGAAAAGTGCAAAATCATCACACTTGATGCGAGCTGTGATATTGTTTTTCCGCGTACCTGAGTTCTGATGACGTCATGTATACCTAAGTGATGGATGGAGCACGACTGTTCATCATCATATCCTCATCATCATATATTTGGTTTAACTGAACTATAATAGCTTTCACCATGTCCACGGCTTCCTTTAACTCAATATGGAAAGGAACTTATCTTGCTGCCCAATAGGTAATTTCTCTGATCTGTGAGAAGTAATGACTGATGGTACATTAGATCCAGCTGACAGGGTATGATTTGAAAGGTTATTAGGGTTTATATTATTCTGGAATAAGGTATTTCAAAATAATATACCACATGTCTCTGAACATGAACTATTTGAAGGTGCGAAATTCCAGACATCGCAGAGTAAAGGGTTAAGGTACTTTACCTGTGCGGGTATAACAAGAATAAATGTACATGTAGGCAGTTAAGGAAGTTTCCCATGATCCTGACTACGTTTGGAAGTCGGCAAATTCTAAGAAATCCATTTATCTATAATCCATTCTTTGGCTATTCTGACAAGAGAAATTTAACAAAGAATACTATATGGAATTGATGACAATCTTCATGTTGGCAAAATTCCGCGTCTGTATATTTTCACATCACTAATGATCACACTTAGAAAACTACCCGGAGAAAAACATCCTTTTCAAATCTTAAATTTGTCAGTAAGTTCAAAAAGAAAAACACTCTGTGTATATCGATTTAATCGAATGAATTTGACGAATTGGTTCTAGAGGATAACTAAATATTAAATAAGCCTAATGGTGCCTAATTGTACATTTCTCTCTGATTCTATCTCTCCTCTAAGCTTGAGAAAAGGCGAACAACTTTCGACAAAGTTGACTGCATTTTCATCCAAATTCAGAATTTTCCTAGCGCAGCAATTATTTTGGTTTTTGGAAAACACAAGTCAGGAACTCATAAATCAGATGTATGTACTATGAGGCGTACCCATTACAGTCATTTGTATGTAACTTTAGTAAGGTGTTTGGAGATGCTTCGCTGCAATGTTTTCTAAATTTCAAGGCCAGGATAGTAATTTCCCTTGAAAGTATGAGTAAAGTCAAAGTTAAGAGATGGCACATCGAGAGGATCCGATGTATCCTCTGTATTCAAGATTAATTTTGGATGTGTCTTGTATTTCTGGCTTCTCATCTGTATTCACAATACATCACACAGTGGCGTATCCAGGAAAATGACGAACAGGATATAAGACACATTTTATATTGCGCAGTTATTGTCCAAACGTGTGATATAATCTCTTAAGATAATGTCAACACAGCAAATTTTAAAAGGCGCCTATACTGAAGTCAGAAGTGGACCTGCATGGGTCCTCTTTCTTCCTTGTCTTACTTTCCAAGACCTCCTTCTCTGTGAGGAGGTGTTTTGGCGACTCATTTAAAAACGCATTATATTAGTTGGCTCTCATGGGGAATTCGAAACCATTCGGGTGTTGACCCAATAACAGCCGTTGTCAACCACCAGGAGTAGCCTCCAGTTGTATGACCAAAAGGCCTTTTACGTAATGCCCTGCATTTTCCACCCATTCCACCATATTATGGTAAAGTCATTATCTTACATTTCCCTCACCCGAGGACTCTCCAAGAGACTTCTGGGATATTTTTTGATGGGACTACAGGTTTGCTGTGTGCAGACTTGTACACCAATAATTACTAACATTTCTACCAAGTCTGATGCCAGCGAATCATGATCTTCTATACACATGGAAATTGACGACCCTCTTCGAAAACACGTTTGCTGCCCTATGCTTGCCCATAAGAAACGATGCTGGAAGCATTCAAGGACATATGGCCTCTCAAACGTAGGTGATATCCTGAAAAGCTGAAATTATTTGAAATATAATTTCATTTTGATACTTATTCGGCAGTCTCCTGTGCATTATATGTGAGAGAGAAAGTGAACTTAATCAATATGATCCTCGGGCCTCTCCTCCCTGCATATAACTTACTGGCATTGACCTAGCTTCAGGAGGCACAGGAGAAAGCAGCCGAAAGAGAGGGAGAGAGAGAGAGATAGAGAGAGAGACAGACAGAGAGAGAGACAGAGGGAGAGAGAGAGAGAATGAGAGGACAAAGGAAAGAGAAAGGAACATGAAAGGAACACTCCCACACACACTACGTATCACTATCAGTGGCCTTGTGAAGGTACATGATTGTCATCCGCATGATCCACTCAGTACTACCGCTCCATCTTCATGAACTCGTTCTTATCATTCTCTTTGTAAGAAGAGAAATAGATTTGTAAAGCATGAAGGATGTTGTTTTCACATACATCTTGCCACCAGAGCCAGAGGGGATTACTTACTTTACACCTCCTATGTACCCAGCCTGTTTCCAGGAACTCGAGAAGGAGATGCAACGAATACAGAAGCTTTCATTCGAAAGCCAGACAACTTTGAGCTATTTTGCCTCCTGAGGATACTTTATTGAAAAGGATTTTTTGTGTGTTTTCCACGACCGATATAAACACATGTCTACAACTCGCTACTTCTATGTATAGATCCGTTTTAAATTGCAGGCAGGAAAGTTGAGCATACTATTGTTTATATTTAATGTATGTCATGACTTAGTCAATGTAATACAAAAATGTTATCGTGTGGCCAATTTTGAGTACTTTTTGTGGTGGTGGTAGTCAGAGAAACTTAATTTTAGACGTAAATATAACGTTGAAAATCTATTCGCTTTGGGTGTCTCATTATCTCATAATGAGACATAGACCCCGATGGTCAAAGAATCCTGGAGCCAACACGTTTTTTTACATCCGCTTCCATTCAAAAGTGTTGCTATGATCCAGGCAGTTTCCACGTTCAAATATATTTCTTCTTGACCAGTTTTCAATAAAGGTGAAAATGTGATCCTACTAAGCTATAGACAAATAGAAAGGTCATACACTAAGGGAAATTATGATGGATGAAAGGTGCACTATATCAATTGTTAATTAGATCTACAGCATAACGTTATGCTAATTCCAAAATTGTTACCCCAAACGTGGGCTACAAAGTTGAAACATGAAATTGAGCAATTATGTTCTGTGGATATTTATCTAGGATTTTAGTAATCAACATTTTGACTTTTTTGCTTTTCATTTATTGTTATCATGTTGGAAACATGTATTTATAAAGCACATACAGAAAAGAAATTCACGTAAATGCGAATCTGATAACCTTAATCCTAGATACCAGTCTGCAGAACATAATGTACCCAAAACCAGAAAGAGACAGACAGAATAAATTTGAGAACGAATATCAGTGGATGAAAAAATATAAATCCTACCTGGTATCAGCTCCCGAATTATGTGCACTCGCCTCTAAAATATCATCTTGAACTTCCAATAGGTTGCTCACGCATTCCATCATATTGCTCGCCATCTGTATGGAAAGAAATGTTTTGTTCATAATTATTTACATGAAATATTGTTCTTCATTCTTTTTTGTTAAAAAGGTTTTTGTGTATCTGTGGTCAAGAAAAGAGGTGATAAAAAGTTTTGAGTGACAAATGATACTACAATATGATTATTGAAATCTTAGACAGCTAATTAAAACTGTTTGTTATTTCCCTTGATTGAATATGTGGATGGAAGAAATTGTATGCATATTTGTGCATGATCTCAAAATGTGTTCAAAACATTCCCAGAGAGATGATAGGTATACATACAAACATCATTGGGCTATATAGCCTGGATAAGCCCATAAGAGAAAATAAGTCATAGTTATACATACACTTCCAAACCCACTCACCATGGCTGTTATTTGCCACCATTAATTGCCTTATAGGAAATCCTATTACTCTTGTAAAAATAACTTGATATTGATCGGGGAAGCAGAATGTGCGTTATTTCTAACCCTCATAGTACATACTAGTACTTGCAATCATAACGACATCTTATATAATATTATTAAGGAAACTAACAAATACCAACACGCTTCTAATTCATTTGACCACTCTTATTCTAATCTTAGTAAGTTCTGTATTTATTGGGTTCTTCTTTAATGGCTATTTTTTAATTACATTGCTCCATACCTCACTGTCTCCCGATATGTTTCATAAGACATCTCGTTAATTTGTTTCGATTTGAACATGGAATGGAGGTTTAAATCGAAACAAATTTACGAGATGTCTTGACTGGAGCTGCAATTTAGCGCTCCATGGTCAGACCCAAAACGTGTCGTCGATTGCAACCATAACATGCAATGTCGTTGTAATAAATCCGAATTATGTGATTTTTAGTGGTATAGCATGGGTCCAGTTATTGAGGGGCACTGGTGTCGGATAGGGAGGAAGTAGTGAATAGAGTACGAGAAATAATAAGCCAATCGCACGTGGGCAGAATGTTAAAGGGGTTCGTATCATTTGCTTTTCATGTGTCAATTCCGTTTCTTGTCCACGTTGTTTAACGCCATTTGACATGGGCCAGGACAGTGCCCCCGTTCCCCTTTGGACTACGTCACTCATCGGAGGGAAATTGGAATACTCATTTATATGGTTAAATGTCGTAGGTTCATATAGGCAGATGCTGTCGTCAGTTTCATGAGTATTGTAGCTAGTGCTCTGTCACCAGTGTTGATGCGCATAATGAGCACCGCATGCTGAGGCCATTTAGAGTGCAACGCCAAGAGTATAAGCCACTTAAAGTGGCAACACGCTCTTCTTGGGCACTAGCATATAGCTGTATGTCAAATGACATTATACCCCTCCATAAACATGAATAAAGACAACTCTTGGGATTTGCGGTGCATGTGTCGCTTCCAATGTAAACTTAACGAATATTTTTCTATTACAGCATTACTATAGGATTTGTTTTTAGAAAGGTAATGTTTTCTGAATGTTGAGAGCATTTCAGATTATACTTTTATTCGGAAAAGAAGGTTGATGCTCGTTTCGAAGGTCATGGCTTTTCGAAACTTCTTGATAAAGCGGGAGTGTAGAGAGGTATTTTCCGGTCATACTCGTTCTCCCCTACGAAATAACCTTAATTATGAAAGCTTTTGAACGACAAACCGTTGGGGGTGAAGAATGGTGGTTCATTAACTTGTCTTTCAATTGAGAGCATAATATTCTTACATGGACAACGCATTAATAAACAGTTTTCTCACACGACCCAGAAGAAAAATAGATGCCTGGCAATGAGTTAGAAAAGTCTTCCACAGCTTACGTCGAGGTAACAATTTTCAGGTAACAATATGAAAGTTATCAAACGACGAACGTCTGAGAATTAATCAAGTTTATGTGCAAAGATAGAAAATATAAGAACACTTACTTCATGTTGTTCGTAGGAAAACTCGACAACTGCATCGAGAAGTTCTGATGCAGACGAGACCTCCGAGTCTCCCATCTCAGAAGGGTTACTTCCAGTTGAGTCCCGAAGGTATGACGTCATTGTAGCGGCCACTGCATTGGTCAGGTTAGCCTGGTGATGAGAATTGAACAAACAATTACTTTGAAACTGAATTAATTTTACACACAGACACAAAGCTCTTTATCCCGTTTTGGACAAATGGATCTTACTTGGCAAATTAAGGGTCATTTAAGATTATACTAAAACTTGTTTGATTAGGTTACAGGGCAAAATCTTTACATTCGTAATCTAAATATTTTGTTCAACTATGGGCATTGCTAATGCTCTTCAAATGATTTAAATGTAGTTTGGTAATCGATATTTGAACTAGCTTACTTTCTTGCATTTTTCTGTATCTGGGAAGGTCCACCTGGTGGCCATCTTGGTTTCATCGAAGTAGCATCTGCGCGTCACATTATACCCGCCGGACGCGCACGATGAGCTTGTGTTTGCTCCCACATCGATATCAGACCAATCGATGATGCCTTTAATGTCGACGGTCACTTCACCAAGACATTGACCTGGAGAGTGGAAATAAAGCTTTAGTCAGATAGAAGAACATTCACTTGGGACAAGGTCACGGATATCTCAAATTATATTTCACCGAGTTACAACCCTCAGCACAAGATGCGCTCGTGTTTGTTTCTTGTATTGCATCGATATCAGGCCCATAATGATGTCTTTAATGTTCACCGCTAGATGTACATCACCAAGGAAATAAATATAGCGGCCGATAGAAGTAGGGTTACTCGGGAATACGGTATACATACATTTTTTCCATTGGGGTTACTATTTTCACAGCAAATGGCATTTGGAATATCGTGTTTCAATGATAAAAGCTTTGATAAGTTATTATTTACTTTTAAGGCCTAGTCGATAATGGGGCACGGAGGAAGAGGGGGTGGGGGAGCTATCATCGAAATGCCAGTCCCACAAAAGACCCATATCTTCTTTTGACAATTCCTAGAGTTAGGTATTATCTTCTATTTTATTTTACTTCAAACCGTACGCCTGTGGGGGTTTATTATATTTTATCTAATTTGATCTCATCTTACACAATAATATTTTTATCACTGGTTTCATTATTTCCTCCTTCGACCGTGCTCAGAAACCACAATAATAAAGACGGTGAATACGTCGCATTGTATTTGTGTTCCACTTGGTCTTGACCTTTTATTAAATATTAAATGGATATCCTGTTTGAGTGGACGTAAGGTCTTGGACATTAAACCGTCAGAGTGAAGTCATAAAACTAATAACCTCAATATCAATATTTTTCATAAATCACAGGAACTAAATCTTTTGTTTGGAACAAAATTCACAACCTTGGCCATCTGAAAAAATATGAACTTGAAATGCTTTTGCTAAAAATTATTATTTATTCTCTTTAAAAGCTATCAAAGATGTTATAGCTACTCACGTAATCTTTCACAGCGGGATCCTTGATAGATAGGTGGACAGTGGCAAGTAAAGTTGGTTCCATTGTTATACGATTCACAGATTCCATCATTTAGACATGGTGACGTCATGCATACGTCATAACTGGAACAGAAATTTCCATGAAATCCCGGAAAGCATTCACAGAAATAGTCCATCTCGGAAATGTTTCTGCACATTCCTCCTAATTCGTTGCACGGTTCGGGTAAACACGGGTCAAATTTCTCACATTTCGGGCCGTGGTATCCGGTCACATCCCGGTCTGGGTTGCAGTCACATGTGTATTCCTGACTTGATACGTGGAGGCATTGTCCTCCGTTCAAACACGGCGAACTTGAGCAAGCATTGAAGTTGTCACACTCCGCACCGTAGTACCCGTCCTTTTCACAGATACATCTATAGGACGCAGGCCAAACATTCTGACACGTAGTGCCCTCGGGACATGGACTTGATGCACATGAGTCAATATGCTTGCACTTATAACCCACGTATCCTGAGAAGCAGTCACAGTCCCATTGAGACCCTTGGATATTGCTGCAGTTGCCACGGTCTGAGCAGAAGTCGTATTGCAGACACGGGTTCCAGTTCTCGCATCTGGTGCCGTAGTACTCGGTCGGGCACCTGCAGTCAAAGCCTCCTACACTTGGCACACAAGTACCTCCATTTTGACAGGGTGATGACGTACAGTCTGAATGCAAAAGAAATAACGACATAGACAATAATGGTTAATTTGGAGTAAATCTACATTTTGATATCTGTGTAGAGATATCTGTGTAGACCGGTTACTACAAGATATACCCAACATGATTTGATAATATAACACAAATACATAACAAAACAAATGATTGATCAGCATACCATTTATTATTTTCAAACTACAAAGAAGAGGGGACAACAAATGTTAATGGTCACGTCACGTCCATGTAGTCCAACAAAAATGTCTTCGTCACCACTTACCAGGTTTGCTGCAGA
Organism: Strongylocentrotus droebachiensis; assembly: GCA_035222895.1. Taxonomy (NCBI): domain Eukaryota; kingdom Metazoa; phylum Echinodermata; class Echinoidea; order Camarodonta; family Strongylocentrotidae; genus Strongylocentrotus; species Strongylocentrotus droebachiensis. The sequence continues at coordinate 107,008 of JAVYIG010003059.1, forward strand.
GAGTTGTGTGATTGTGATGTTCTTTCAATTTACAAACCATATTCAATGACTGATTTTTTTTTAATTACTGTTTCTTTTTTACTCCTGTAATTGCAGTAATGTATTAAGTATCGAATAGCCTCAAAAAGAAGGTTATACAATCTAAATGCAAAAAATGTAGGCTGATCTTCTCTGATAAATAAAAGTCAAGTAAAAGCCATGCTAACATGAGAGGATCTTGGAAAGATCAATCATTATGTTTCACAACGAAGCAACTAATTATTTCTAGTAATGCATGAAGAAGCATTTGTCCTTTCAAGAAGGACGTCTTGGTATGGTTTGCTAGTCATTACCCAATACTATGGCGTCAATCATCCAAGTTTCCTATATTTCAATGGCTGCACGTTGAATCCCTTGCAATATGTTATCGTGTTTATACGTTCTGTACATCTAACTAACCAATATGATGTTGACACTTGGCACTAAACAAGCATCAACAACAAAACGGCCTTAACATTAATTAGCGTTTCTGAAGATTATTTTTCATCAGAATGATATCATTTGAAATAAACTATCGAGTTTTATTTACATTCAGCTAGGACTGAAAAATGTTTGTGTTAAAACGATTGCTTTGCGAAAAATTATGCCGTAATGTTGTTTGTTTGTTTGTTTATAACATAAATCAGCCCCTAAGCACCTTTGCTATCATAACATTATTGGACTTGTCTTTGTTCCATTCAATACGTTAGATATTCCGCTAATAAAATAGATATGTTAGTTAATATAAAGACTGTTGACTAAGACTACAGATGAAAAATTAACATGAGGGAGAAGTATAATTAAAAAAGATCAGATAGATTTAGTCCCTTAAACATTTTATTTGCAAGAATACATTGACAACATTAATAAAATGTCATGACTTTACCTTGATAACATACGAACACCGGGCATTCGTTGTAGAAGTAATAATGATTACCATACAACCTTGACCAACATCCATGTTAAACATCCACCTGCCTAGCATGGAATACAATATCAATCGAAGACATTTTCGATCTGTCATATTAATTTAATCGAATTCATGATGTATTCCAGTGGGAATACAATCGAAATGATAATTGGAACTTGAATTGAACTTTCTCATGGCATGACATTTCATAGTAAACATGCAGACGCACGGTTAGAGGTCTTAAAGTGAATGATCGATATTTCATGTACAATCCCCTCATCCCGAACAGACTTAATCGAAATTCTGAAAACCCTGGGAAAACAGAAAGGTGTGAATCTAGGATTATGTAAAAACAAAAAAGGGAGTGGCACAATATTTCTTTAAAACGAAAACAAAATTGTCAAACGGCAAAAACGCCATCACCTAATCATCTAAAAACATTAGGGGCACATTCGTAGACTTAAGAAAAGCCACTAAGATAGGTGAAAATCGTCCAGTGAAAACAACGATTCAAGAAAACCAATCAAATAAAGCGACATTGGAAGATTGAAGCCAAGGCATGCCGGAGTATACTTCCTATTTGAATGTGAATGTCGACTCAATAACGGCTCAATTCTACCACTAATGCGACCTTCTTTGCTCCAATACAATACGCCTAAATCAATACTGAGCAGTATCACATTACCGTCCCACTCGCATCATTCATATTCTATCTTCACCAGTGATGTAGCTACAGGGGGCACGGGGCACGAATGCTCTCCTCCTTGAATGGCGGAAAACGAAACGGAAAGGAAAAGAACAAGATAAAAGGAGAGAAAAGTATGAGGAAAGAATACAATAAGATCCCTCCTGCATCCTTCCTAATCAATGGAATTTAAATGTCGAATTGCATTCTCCCCACAAAAAGGTCCCCCCTTCCCACCTCCACCAATGGTGCATGTGCCCCTTCAATGGCTGTACTCACTACTCACAATAAACCACTGATCTTCACATGGGATACCCAGATGTTGTGTGTCCGGACAGTTGATTTGAATCGATGATTTGAAGTTAATAAGACTGATGTTAGACAACTTTATAACGAAGACAAGTATTTATGATGGTTAGTGTTATTTAATGCATACTTTCGTGAAAATCACGGTTGTTTTATTGTTAAGCGCCCGGACACCCCCCCCCCCCATCTTATAGGGAATGCTCTCGCAAGATCTTGTGCAAATGCATCATAGTAGTGCTGAAATGCTGCCTGCGAATATAACTGGACATGGTGTGCACTTATGAATCCAGCGATCGGAGGGATGCAATGATAGCACTGTAATAAAAGCGATTGGATTATTCTCATAGAGCACTTTATCAATTTACAATGTCATGGTTATCACTAGCGGTAATTTGATCGGAATTTCACATTTGAATTGAAGGAAAATGTTTGAAAATAGTAAGAGATTGCAATCGGTACATAAGTAGCGAAGCGTTGGTAAAGTCTGGGGCGGGGGGGGGGGGGCAATAATTAGAGGGCGGACGAAACCCTCAGGGTATTGTAGATGATTACAATACTCTCATTCAAATAGGCTATCCTTGTATTTCCTCTCTCTCTCTCTCTCTCTCTCTCTCTCTTTCTTGCTCTCTTCTTTTCTGATATTTGATTAGGGGTTACGATTCACCATCTAGGACAAAATATATAATTAATCAGTCTATTCATGGCATCAATTTTCGCGTTTCCTGAACGATTTTAACTTCATACGTTTGGACTTTCTTGTAATATCCGACAGAAAGGTTAACATCTGCTTTTAAACTCATTTGTCCTCGGGAAATCTTTGAATAGTCCTATATAGTGGATAAACCGTTGAGTGTCCAGCTGCATGTATTACGGCAGCATTATTTTGAGTGTTATTTGCCTAAAATTGGAAAGCAATTGCCCCCAATTTAGTAACTAGGACAGAATTCATTATGTACAGCTATAGGCATGTTTTTCCATCATTAGACCTCTTTTTGTAGGGTTGTATATGTGAAATGCATGTGTAAGCCAAGTTGTTTTTGTTTCGTTTTATTGTGAAGGATTTGTTCATTGGCCGTGCGCTATGAAAGAATACGTCATCGGACTGTGGATTTAAAATTAACCCCGTGGCGTCATTTCGGAACCAAAGGCCTAACCTACTAGATTTCTACGTTAAAAAAAAAACACACCTCAAAATAACATCATTTTGTTGCCTCACACACTATACCAATCACACTTTTATTGGCAATTTTATGAACAATTATTAATCGTAATTCATTATACCTTAATTAAATAACGATGTCTCCCTAAAGGTAATGTGCTTTAAATAGACTCTCAAGGGATATTAATTCGATTCAATTCAATAAAAAAAATGATTCATCGAAAAACATATTTTGCAGCAATAAGCTGAATTACGGTTGTATATATATATACGATATAAAAATGAAGATTAAAATTCAAATTACATGGCAATTATACAATTATACAATGACCAATATAATTATATTTACAAAGTACATTGTTGAAATCTGGAAAAGTTCTGTACAAATGTTTTCAATAAAATTCAGTATTTATCAAAAAATAAAATTGATTATTAATAATAAGACCAAATACTTCATGAAATTAAATTGTAAGACTGGTACCTGACATTTAAAGTATAATTTTAAAAACCCATGAAATTGATGCATTCACATAATGTTGTATAGACATTTAATTAAATTTATCAGTGACATAGTTTGTTTTGATCCTTCAATGCGCAATATTCTGTCCGCCAATGTATCAATGCATGACCTTCTTTATGAATTTACAATCACACCGTTTTAAATTGAATTTCACGGAGAGTAAAATTAAATCACAAATATAGTATGGGCTGGTTAATGGATGTTATGAAGACAAATTTACCTTTGACTTTTCATACACCCGATGGCCCATATAATCTTGTCGCATCCCCGTCGGCCTACACAAGGTCACTTTGGACAGTGAGTGCTTTAATCAGCAACATTTCAATTAGAAACAAAATTGAAGGAAAATGCAACCTTAATAACCAACTACTACTAAAAAATATATATATATATCAGAACAGCAGACTAATAGAGGTTTGAACGAAATCGGACAAAAATTAGAAATGTATGTATTTTTGGAAGTTGTAATCGCTAAATATATGGGCTCATCAAATTGGCTGAATCGGTATGTTACTGTGACGGACAGCTTTCCCATTTGTACACAAAATGACTAGAATGTCAATTTTTCAAAATGTATGACTCAGAAGGGTCTTTTTTGTTTAGAGGGCCAACAGTAATATGGTATCAATTATATATTTTGAGTAGTTCCGCAAAGGAGAAGGCACTAATTATATTTTTTGTTCACGACAAACGGGAGAGTTGTCCGTGACTACGTCACAATCAAATTTATTTCAAAGTTTAGCCTTTCTGTTTCTCCTATCTTTCTGGCTTTATATAAATAAGCTTATTACAAGGGTTGAATTGCCCTTTAAAACTGAGAAGAAATCTCGCTTAATAAGCCCCAAGCTTCCTTATCAACAGGTATCACATTTGGACCCTGTCGCATAAAACTTACCGTTGATGGTAATTTGGCCCCCCCCCCCCCCCCACTCAGTGCTATTTAGGGTACGCATATGCGTGTTCCCTCCTTTTGAAAACACCCCCTAAGTCCGGTGTGTAAAGTCAATTTTGTGTATGTACGAGCCGGACTTTGGTGCGTGAAAAGTACCCCTTTACCGGACATTTTGGTAACACGCATGCGGTCATTCCGACCCCGGAGGCGCATATTTTTTTTTACACAACTGTTTAGCCATTTTCACGAAAAAATTCCTAGAAGTGCTTTGATTAAAGAGAGTAAGTCGTCAGCGCACTATTAGGGACTTTTAGAATGAGTGGACGAGAACACGACGTACGCCGACTGATCATGCGTGTCAACGTACTCAACTGCCCATGTTGACTACAATAGGCCATTTTCGTAATGTAACCAAATTTAATGCATAAGTCTTTGTGAAGTGCCTCAATACAAATTATTGCATTCACCTGATAAGAATAATAGTATTTCAATAGACAGAATCCGAACTGCATACATAAGTTGTTGCCAGGTTGGACAAACATGATGGCTTGACCTACCTAGCAACACTTAATATATGCAGTTGTATTCTGACTATTGAAATACTATTATTCCTAACAGGTGAATGAAATAATTTGTATTGAGGCACTTCACAAACACTTATGCATTAAATTTGGTTACATTACGAAAATGGCCTATTAGAAATCTTTTAGATTGCACTCGACGATATACATGTATGCAGGAAGTAACACTATGAATTACATGACAGACAAAGAAAGAGGACAAAATATACAGTTCTTCATTCTACCCTCAACAATAGGCCATTTTCTTAAAGTAACCAAATTTAATGCATAGGTCTTTGTGAAGTGCCTCAATACAAATTATTTCAATCACCTGATAGGAATAGTAGTATTTCAATAGTCAGAATGCAACTGCATATATTAAGTGTTGCTAGGTAGGTCAAGCCATAATGTTTGTCCAACGTGGCAACAACTAATGTATGCAGTTAGGATTCTGTCTATTGAAATACTATTATTCTTAACAGGTGAATGAAATAGTTTGTATTGAGGCACTTCACAAAGACCTATGCATTAAATTTGGTTACATTACGAAAATGGCCTATTGCTGTGGTAGAACATCCCTTCACTGCTCTTATGTAAAAATGTGTAGAACAGGTGAATATGCATGTGACACTTGTTCTACACATTTTTACATAATAGCAGGGAAGGGATGTTCCTTTGTCTACCTGAGGAACTGTATATTTTATGCGCACGCGGCATATACTAGTATCGTACTAGATTTAGGAAAATCAAGGTTGACGCATTCTCGATCGCCGACTGAGACGACGTGACGCATGCGCAGTGCCTTAAAATGACATCACACGTTGCAGTCAAAGCTGAAAACGTGCAAATCTAAAAGTCCCTAATATGTGCAAGCACGTTGACCCAGTGAAGGGAAGATGATACAAAAGGGAAAACAAGGATAGTGGAGAGGATATTTATGGAGAAGGAAAAACAAGGAAATACATAACTAAAGAGAAAAGGATAAGTCAAAGGAAGAACATAAGAAGAGGATAAGTCAAAGGAAGAACATAGAAATACATAACGGACTCAGGAAGAAGAAGAGGATAGGATAGAATAGAGGAGTACAAAGAAATACATAACGAAGGAGAACTAAAGGATGGATTGATGGAGAAACAAAGAAATACATACGAAAAAGAAGAGCTAGGATAGATTTAACGAGAAACAAAGATATAACGAGTATACTGTACACAAAGTCATGTACAGCTCCAGCAATCCGAAAGTACTGCTAAGGGTAATGTTAGACACCCCGGAGTGGGGGGGGGGGGGGGGGGGGGGAGGCCGGGTCATTTGGCCATCAATATAATATATTAACTATACCATTGCAATATCACTCAACAGCCAATCAAATCAATGTTTCTATTGAAGTTACCTTTGATGGAAAAGTTACCATTAATGAAAGCTTTTATGCAACGGAAAATTGAGAAGTAAGAACATACGTAACAACATCCAATGATTGATATTTGATAATGATGATCTTCAATTAGGCAAGACCGGGGCAAGACCGTTGGGTAGCAAAACTTGGCGGCAAAATCATGTCACACCATCAGTCATAAAGTCAAAAGCACAATAGTCTAGATGGAAAGTTGATGAGAGGCATTGTGGGTGAATGAGAAAGGAAGAGTTATTGCAAACAAATCGATGGAAAACGCCTTCTAAAAATGCTCAAGTTAGTGAATAAGGATGAATGATAGGCATGAATAGTATGTATTTTACTATGTTTTTGTCGTTGCATGTTTCAGAAGATATTTGTGGCTAGAAATACGAATAAAAGAACTCATTTTTGTAATCAATCTTAGTCGATAGCTGGGTTAATTCCCAATTGTTTATTCAGGCTATAATTATGTTAAAGTCCATTCTAAACCATGTGCCTGGATGTATTGTGGTAAGGAATCACTGTCATGAAACTGCTTTGATTTCGGTGGAAAGCAGCTGAGGATGTGATACTTGCCTGAAGATGATCGATGATGATGGTGATTGTGTGAGGGAAATCTCAGTAAACCAGTCAACGTTTGCACCTGCTTTGATTCACTAGAATAAGAATTGACCCGGTCTTTTCCCACTATTTGATTGTTATTTTTTGCGTTTCAATATCCACTTATAGGTTAATTAGAGCTCTGTTCCATTTAAATGTTTACCAGACTAAGATCAGGAAGAGAGGAAGAGACAAAGACTCAGACAAAGAGAGATAGAGAGAGAAAGCTGAGTATAAAGAGACCTTAAAATAGATTAAGTGTTAGGGAGAGAGAGAGAGAGAGAGGGGGGGGGGGAGGAAAAAAAGAGGGGTGAGAGAAGATGAAGTACCAGAGAGGGAGGGAGAAAGAGAGAAAGAGATAGATAGAAAGAAAAGAGAAACATAGCAAGAAGTATACGTCCAAGGTGCCAAATCTCTCTTCATTTTAAAAGCAAATTTTACTTCATTAAGTGTCGGTTAGATTTAAATGGTCGGTTCTTTTCGGATCAATTTGTGAAGGCGAAAACAAATTTCTCGCAAATCGGGCCTATTGAAATAAATAATAAAATCCGAATATAGCCCCCGCATGTCTGAATTAAGTGATATGAAAGGACATAGTCGGCATATAGCATGCTGTTGGATTCAACCCCCCTTCAAAGGTGCAGAAAAGAAAAAAAGGGTCAACGGGATGAGGGGCTACCCAGATGCACATTCTTCCTGAGAGGACTCCACCCAACCCTCACCCCCCCCCCCATGACCAATATACCTGGATACGCCATTGAAATAACCCATCGTGGTTAATCCTACAGTTCTTATTAGTTTTGATGCATGCACAAAGTTGATATGATGTGACACAGTTCAATATATTTCGCCTCATTCAGTTTAATAATGAAAAAGTACCAATTAATTATTTTGCATAGTGACTTCGGTGCACATTTTTGCCCCAAGATCATTTTTCTGTCTTTAATTAAAGTGTTGTCTAAAGTACCTTTTGAAGTATATCACATACAATACATAATAAACTTCTTTCAAATCTTTAACTTTGAGGAAAATGAGTATATGTACATAAAGATATATATAATTTTTAAAAATAGATATTTGAAAGGCTCTATAACTATATTGTAAGGCTTGGGTTGCGTGCTGTATTCGAGTTAAGGTAGCGTTGAATCTAGAAATCCAGGGTGAAGTCAGAAATTCGATTATCGTTAAAAATCGATTGTAGAAGGATGATCTCTGAAGCAATAAATAGCACAATCCAGTTACTAGTATTTCATCTTGGATTATTCAGACAATCATCCAGAAAATAATTCCTTACCCATTAAGCATTTGCATTGACAGACGTCGTATTGCGAACATCATCACAATTTCCATTGCCTTTCCTACATTAGGGGCACTGATTGGGCCCATAATATACTTACCAAAATTGCTTTTACGTCCCAGGAGCATCAGTTAGCTGTGAATGAGATACACAGTGAAACACCTTTCTCATGTAGAAGAAGAAAATAGAGAGCACTATGTACGAAACGGCTATGACGATGTTAGATTGTATACTAGTATACTGCCGCACCTAGTAACACGTATACTTCTAATTATATAAAACACCTGCGACGAATCGACGCATACTCTCATCACAAATTGAAGTTGAAAAGGTGCATTTTTTATAAGTAAGAATAAGGTAAAGAAAGTTTGCATACGTTAGCTGTCATCTTTTCTCATGTGACGACATTGTAAGCACCTGTACCACATATTGTATGTGTTGTGAAAGCTATCATTTTATAAAAGAAAAATTCTTGTCATTATGAACAAAATAATAGGCCAACTAATGATCATTGCGTCTTAATACAGTATAAATAATCATGATAAATACCATGGGGCCCTGGATTCGTCGCTTTTAATAAATCTTATTGATTGTACAGTGCGTCCCAGGAAAAACGAAACCGAGAACTATCGATGTTTTATCATAACTTAGTCACATTTATAATTAATGAATGATACATATTTGGAAAGCTTAGATCTTCCTCTTTCATTTGATGCAACTTATATGATTTATATTTCATGCATGAGTGATTAAAATGAATATGAAGAGAGGAAACCAAAAAGGGATTTGGCGGGCGGTATCTGAATTTCAAAAAGAAAATCACATTTCTAAAAAGCTGAGTTTCTGCCCTTTCATATGACACCTCAATCATGAAAAATAAGCAAGGAATGACAAAGTTCTGTTTGTTTAAAGTAGTGCTTGCATTTCCATAATTTTATCAAACGAATTAGTTTTCACTGGCTCCCTGTCGTAGCAACAAGCAGAATTAACAAAAGACTTAACTCCGTTTCGTTGACAATCAGCCATGCATGAAGTCTTTCGTCTACGGCTGATTGTCAACGAAACGGAGTTAAGTCTTTTGTTAATTCCATTTGTTGCTACAGCAGACAGCCAGTGAAAACGAATTCGTTTGATAAAATTATTGAAATGCAAGCATTACTTTAAACAAACAGAACTTTGTCATTCCTAGCTCATTTTTCCTGAATGTGGTGTCATATGAAAGGGCAGAAACTCGACTGTCTCGAAATGTGATTTTCTCTTTGAAATTCAGATACCGTCCGCCAAATGACTTTTTGTTTTCCTCTCTTCAAATTCATTTTAATCACTCATGCGTGAAATATGGATTATACAGGTTACATCATGTTATCAAAAGCACTTTGAATAAAAAAACAATCTCATACTTCACAATCCAACATTTGAATAAATCGAGTCATTTTGTGTAAAATTATAATGGTGTGACTCAAGTAAAAACGAAAGTGGTAAGGAAATATATGATTTTATGTTGAGACCTTACAATAAATAAATTCTTTCGATATCCAGCTATACAGGGCCCTCAAGAACAGTATTTGTTTAAGCTGAGGGAGCAATCCTCTTTAAATAAAACTGTTTATAAATACAGCCTAACCTGCTTTCGTGACGACCTGTCTACAAAGACCCCATTTTTTCCCCTTGAAAATGGTTTCTCATTGAAACATTTACTATTAAGGAACCTGTTTAAATAAAACTATACAGTGAAACCTGCTTTCGTGACAACCGTCTACAAATAACCACCTGTCTACAAAGACCCCATTTCTGTTTCTCTTGAAAACGGTTTCTCATTGAAACATTTACTAAAGGAACCTGTACATAAAGACCACCTGCATATAAAGCCCACTTTATTTATCTCCCAGGTGTTCTTTATAGACAGGTTTCACTATTATATATATAATCTTAGCGATGGCGTGATGATTGATTTTCGGACTACTTTTCCCCTACAAGAAAAAATAATGTCATAGAAAAGTGACGTCAGCACAATACAAGCACAAAAAAGAATTTTAATATCGTGCTCTAATAAGCAATTTTATCAATATCTACTAATTTCCGCTTGTCAATGACGAATTGCAAGAATTTAACACTATAATGATTATTTTCACCCTTTCGGTATAGATAGGATTTAAATGCAAGTTTGTATATTCTTTTTTGCTCAAAAGTGAAAAACATTATAATACCTTTGAATTAAGTTTTTGAATAAAAACTTAATAAAAGGATGTTGGTCAGTTCATAAGAAAATAGATAGGAATGAACTCAAAATACTCGTAAACAGGAATAAAAGAATTAATTGAAAAATACCAACACAGCTGTTATTCGTAATGATGATCTGCTCTTATTATGTTTTTTATAATGTAATTGTGATAAAACAATAAATTTGTTGCCAATTTTGTTTGGTCATATAGCTAATAATTCTAAGCTTAATGCATTAAATTATTATGGAGCTAAATAACCATTAGCACTGTGGATTCAATTAGGTCATCAAACACAACAAACACAAAAGCGTATACATTACGGTAAGAAACGAGTAACAAGCAAATAGAGGACGGGTTCACTGAGACATTAAAAACCATTTAGGCTCTTTACGCTAATGGAGCCGAACTCTATTGATATCACACCTGTTTTATTCTCCAGTGTACCCCACCTTGATTTTGATAGACATACCTGATTGGAATCCTAAGACATGTTTAATTTGGAATAACAATGCATATTTGACAGGGCTAATGGTTGGGAAGATGGCTCTGGCGTTAAGACGTTATACCCTCATTAATGGAGTAAGTTGTTAATTAACTATGTCAGACTGTACACTGCATCACTTCTGATTGAAGCGGATGCAGCGGAATGGATTTTCTTCAACTAGACCATAAGCTGGACAAGAATTTACACTAATGTTTCAAAGAAGAAAATAATTAATGAACTTATACAACAAAACCTAATGCACCATTAGGTACGAGTCTAATTTATACTCCATTACAAACGTATACAGTGATTATATAATGTCCTAAGAAATCACTTCTAATGGCCGGTGTTCAGTTAATTTCCCCTAACGTTACCTGTCCGTTTGTAACCACGTTCATTATGAAGACACAAAAAGCCTCTAAATTTGTTCACGGAAAATGAAGAAAAGCTCGTAATTCTGCTAATTGCTTCTCGACATGCACGTTTCCTACTTCAAACAAAATAAAGGACTGATTGGATTAAAGCTCATATTAAATCTTCCGGTGTGTACATAGATACAAAATCGGAATGGTGAAGGAATATATCATCTCAACCAATATTCGTTTTTGTTGCCATGTCGTTCGTATTTACTAAGTGCGAAAAATTGGATGTGAAAAGGGATAATGGTGGATCGTGGGAAAGGAATTGTGGCGCTATACATTGTCGGAGAGTTTTAGAGCGTACACCTGTAACTAACTCACCGCGCTCACCGCAAGTTTATTGCCCCCATAATGCAAATTCTATACTTCCCCCCTCCTCCTCCTCCTCCTCCTCCTCCTCCTCCTCTTCCTTTGTCTACTTCTTAATGATGAATTAAGTTACAAAAAGACCCAACGCACCACTAGTGACGATTCCAATTTATACTCCATCGCAGATTTACTCAAGGATTATAATGTCCTTGGAAGTTACTACGAATGGCCGGTGCTCACTTAATGTACCCTAACGTAACCTGTCCGTTTGTAATCAAGGAAAATAAAGCAAAGATTTTGATTCCGCCCATTACTCCTCGGCATGCACGTTCCACACTTCACATCACATTAAGAACCTGTTTGGATTTAACCTCATATAACATTTCGCGGGGTGTACATCAATAAAAATCGGAATGTAGAAAGAAATAGTATCATCCTAACCAATATCCATTCTGTTGCCATGTCAGGTTCATAATACTAAGTGCAAACAAAAAATGGGTGTGAAAAGGGATAATGGGGGATCAGAAAAAAAGAATTGTGGCGCCACATTGTCGGAGAGTTTTAGAGCTACACCTGAGACTAACTCACCGCGAGTTTATTGCCCCCGTCATGCCTATTCTTCATCCATTTCCCCTCCTCCTTCTCCTCTTCATTCTTTTCTTCTTCTTCTTCTTCTTCCTCTTCTTCTTTTTCTTCTTCTTCTTTTTCTTCTTCTTCTTCTTCTTCTTTTTCTTCTTCTTCTTCTTCTTCTTCTTCTTCTTCTTCTTCTTCTTCTTCTTCTTCTTCTCCTTCTTCTTCTTCTTCTTCTTCTTCTTCTTCTTCTTTTTCTTCCTTGAATAACACTTCTTTTAAACCTCACTTTCCTCCTTCCTTTGTTTCTCGCCTACATCTACATTAACTGTATGCATATATTGTAATATGTATTGGTGTATTGTGGACGTGTTTGGTGTGTGCAAATCGATATGATAAGATAAAAAGTAAAACCTCTAATCAACATAGACCAAAAGTTTGGTGTCATATGATGGATAATTCAGTCACCTCAAATTTATTTTCCCCTAATTTTTGCCAGTATCCATTTGTTCCATTGAAATCGGTATTCAAAATAGATAGTGTAATTTTTTTCTCCATAAAATATAATTTATGACACCAACGCATGTTGGTTCAAGGTCTTTTGAACATATTCTGTTACAAAATACTTTTTCGTCAAAAGAGGCGTTTTTTGGACGCACCCTCCGATTTAGGGACAATAGCTCCAAAACAAAAAACCTCTGAAATATTGTTTATGATGATAATTTGTTTCTCTAATAAATGAGGTGTGCTTAGTTTGTGAAGTATGTGGTAACCAAACCTCTCTTTTCTGACTTTGGCGCTCCGCTTATAATTATGTGTGAGTTTTTAGCTCACATCCTTCATGTCATGTCATGTCATGTCAATAATATTTGTATTTAGCCAGCTGCCAAGGGTCTGTAGACAATATTATTTGTAAATTTGTTGAACCAAAAAACAACAAAAAACAAGTTCATGCTTTTATTTAAAGTCATTTAGATATGACAGTTTGTTTTTCGGAATCCAAGAGTCGTTACTATTCGATAATTACGGCGTATCGAAAACTCTGCTGCTAGTAGCCAAAGGAAAATAACATTATTGCCTCCTATCCTATCTCAACTTCACTGGTTACCTGTAACATCTAAATGATTAAATTCAACAATTTGCACTGCTATTCAAATATATACATGGTATTGCGTTTGTTCGTGAACCCACCCATGTGAGGTTTTTTATCACTCAGATATGTTACACTAGATTATAAGTACTTTTCTATTTAACGATGTAAACGATATTGATTTATATTTACTTTTACAGTTACAGCATAATGTTAGCAGCAATTCCGTATCTGATGAGCAATATGAACAAAATATTTCAAACGCATTTAATAACAATTTAGAAGAAATCGAATATGCTCTGGATGTCAATGACATTTCATTTGTCAAGTCTCGATGAGTATTTTACTGAGAACCAATTTATTAGCAATTAACAATCTGCTTCCTAGAGTGATCTGAATTGTTTATATCCTAATATTCGCAGTGTAAACAAAGCATTTGAGCAGCAGAGTGTATTGTAAAGGGCCTATCTCACTGAGCGGCGAATGCTTGCGAACGTAGCGAATTTGGGGTTTCGCCAGAGTTTGTAAAATGTTGTAAAAGGTTGCAAGAAAGATCGCAAACAGTTTTCTTTGTTGTAAACAGTTTTTCTTGTCGCAAAGAAATTTTGAACATGTTCAAAATTTCTTTGCGAATTTATTTTTCCGCAAACGTTTGCAAACAGTTGTAAGCGTTTGCAAAACAGTTGCAAGCGTTTGCAAAACTGTCGTAAGCCTTTGCAAACGGTTGTAAGACGGTGTCGCTCTTTGTTATCGCCAGTTCTCTATGTTTCACCAATGCTAGCGACAACGTCACCATATGGTTCCTTTATAAAATCGACCCATTGGGTACAAGGAGTTAGCAAAAGGTCTCAAACGTTCGCAAATAGTGGCAAAGGATTGGCAAATAGTTGCTAATCTTCGCAAAAACTGTCGCTAACATTTGCTTACAGTCGCTAATAGTCGCCAACTGCCTTTTGCAAACACGTTCAGAAACATTCGCTCAAATATTGTTAATTGTCGCTAGACGTCACTAAACGTCACTGATTTTCGCCAACATTCGTCAGAAAAGTTGGCGAATCCAAATTCGCAACGTTCGCAAGCATTCGCCACTCAGTGAGATAGGCCCTTAAGATAGCATCCAAGTATCGTTTTGTGATTGGTCTGACAGAAAGAAACCTGGTTTAAAGATGAACCTCACATTATGTATTCCTTGTCTAAGCATAACCTTATTTTAAACAATAGAGTTGATTGGAAAGGAGGAGGAGTTGCATTGTATGTTCCAGCGCACCTTCATTACAATGCACTGATTGGATTGAGTGTAATGAACCAAACCATGGAAACAGTCTTTATTGAAATTAGGTTGTCCAAGAAAAAAACCTTAGTTGTAGGCACGATTTATCGACCACCATCTTCTGATCAAAACACATTTTGACTTAAAATGCAACAATTTATACTCTCCAATCCTTTATTTCACTGCTTTTTGATGGGTGATTTCAATATCTATCTTTTAAAAATGCAGTGACGATAATTTTTTTTCATTTTCATTCATTCCACTGATTTCTAAACCCACTAGGTTATCTTCTCATTCTTGCGCTTAAAATGACAATATTTTCTCTAATATTGATATGGATGCTAAATCAGGTGTCGTCATTCTTTCTGATATTTTCTGATCAAAACACATTTGACTTGAAATGCAACAATTTATACTCTCCAATCCTGTATTTCACTGCTTTTCGATGGGCGATTTCAATATCTATCTTTTAAAATGCAGTAACGATAATTTTTCTCAAGACTTTTTTATTCACTTTTTTCATTTTCATTCATTCCACTGATTTTTAAACCCACTAGGTTATCTTCTCATTCTTGCGCTTAAATTGACAAGATTTTCTCTAATATTGATATGGATGCTAAATCAGGTGTCGTCATTCTTTCTGATATTTCTGATCATTGTTCAATATTCGCCAAAATAACATCTTACTTTGGTGCTAATTCCCATCCTCCCCCAGTTGGGATGGTGAGGAAAATCACTCCTGATAAAATTAGAAGATTACTCAACTTTCTAGAAATGTGATTTTTTTTTCTGTGAAATTCAGATACCGTCCGCCAAATGACTTTTTGGTTTCCTCTCTTCCATTTCATTTTAATCACTCATGCGTAATTATGCATTATATGAGTTGCATTAATGAAAGAGGAGGATCTAAGCTTTCCAAATATTGTGTCATTTATCAATTATAATTGTGATTAAGTTATAATAAAATATCGATAATTCTCGGTTTCATTTTTTCTGGGACGCACTGTATAGTTAACACTTATAAGGAATCCATGTAACATTATGCTCATTTGCTTCAAATGCATGCCATCATTCATGTTTACAATTCACATTTTCCCTCGGAGTTTGATTTATGTCAAACCAATGTCGCGCAATGCTTTTAGTGCATTCGATAGCTGCATAATGCAAACTTTAGTGTCCCGTTCTTGTGATTGTGTTGTTTTTTGCTTGTCTTGCATCATGTATTGTCTTGTTTCGTATCGTCCCGTTTTCCCCATCTTTTCTTCAGTTTACTTGCATTTTCTATTTTATGATACTATGATATTTTATGTTTCGTGACATTAATACAGTGATGTTCTAACACTCAAAGAGACCATATTGATATTATGTGTTTACTAAGCAATATATTATTATTATGACTATAATCATTATTATTTTCCTTATTATTATTATTATTATTATTTACTCAATTCCGGCGGGGGCAGCACATCACAATGTATTCATGTATAATAATATTATGCATTTGTATCATCACACACTGCACCCTTGAAGCAATACTAATATCAAAGTCCAATACCTCCCGCTGTAAGTGTAAGAACTAATAACAAAGCAAATAACTCTCACCTGCCACTGCCAATCCATGCTGCACGCTGGATGCTAAAACGATCAGGACGCTTACGGTCTTTAACAAATCCATCTCCATCAGAAACCTTTACGTTTTTAACTTGCTTGGTGGAATTAGACCGAAGTCAATCGAAAGTAGTATAAAATTTGAGGAAGAGATGCAACAGTGTCCTTTTCAGGACAGATGCACTTGTTTGTCTTATTTCTGAGTGTATTATCTTGAAACCAGACGATGAATTCACCTTCAGCTGCTGGTGTAAAAAAATATAAGTTGCTAAAGTCGGACTACGCAGGAAATATTTTCCTTGTAGGCTTCATGGTCTCGGAATCGATGAAAGCGGATCAAAGTTTGCCCAATGTTATCCCAAAGGAGCGTATACTAAATCGTGATGCAATCACAAAGAAGAAAATCGTACGTCTGAAGCTCTTCCAAGCCAATCTACGGTAGATATAAGCTCACCGCCCTGTCGAATATTACTTTTGGCGCGAAATGAAGCACGACGCGCAGAGTTCCAGGGATCGGTCGTTGCTCTAGCTGTGAGCAGGTGTAACGGCCTAATGAAGGGCGACTTGTTCGCAGGCTCAGCCCGCCTCCGCCAAACACACGTGACTAGAGAAAACATAACAAAGAAAGCGACGGACACAAACACCTGGGACCTACTTACTTCATTATCTAAGCAGGGATGTTGGTAAAACTTCAAATATTATTGTTGAAAATAAGGAAAACGTTTGGTGGGGTCGCGTATCATATTATGCGGCCCACATTACTAATAAGAGTAACAAAATTCTTTTTTTTAACCGACTCTGTCTTGGCCTAACAATTTTTCATTGTTTAATATTCATTTAACCTTTCCCCTCTGTGTTCTCATCTTTGACTATTTGTTTTAATTTGTGAAAAAAACTCGCGAACGGATCAAATTAAACTGACCCGAGAGAATGAGAAATCATTATTTCAAACGCAGGTGGCGTCCTTTCATGCACAGAAATTAAACATGAAGAACTTCGGAACAGTGCAATAAAAGCTTCATAATTGTTGTTTTAACAAAAATGTTTTATAAGAATGTCAATTTGTCTTTATGCAATGCACATTGATGGACCACTTTGAGCGTTCTCACTCACCTAAGAACCGCTCCTGAGGAGCGGGTCTTAGTTAGAGCGCTCCAGACCGGGGCTCCAGAGCGCTCCAACGAAGTGAGTGAGAACGGGGTCTAAGATGAAATCCGCTGTTCTGATTACTCATTACGTTACGACGGAGTTTAAACCTTTTCTCGAAAAGGCGCCGGAAAGAGCCGGAAGCTTATTTATCTCGGCAGAGTAATAAAAGAACTCTGACTGATTGTTTAAGAAAACTTGAAACAAAAATGAAGAAAACAGGGATGTGTCAATACATGATCGGCCTCTGTTCAATGTTTGGTTATAACTGTCGGGGTTGGGGCCTGATCTTTCAAATTCTGGGACTACGTTATAAGGACTGACGCAGATTAGTAATAAGTAATTAGTTAGAGCACTTTTTTTTTTGGCCGATCGATATTTCATTCCGTTGGGGGGGGGGGGTAAGGTCACTTGTTTTGGGTCACTCATTAGCACAATTAAAAAAAAAAAAAAATTAAAACAAATATTTATTTATTTATTATTTGTTTTTAAATTGAGGGGGGGTTTCCTCCAAAACACACCCCAAAAAAAATTGAGAGGGGGGGGGGGTTCGACCCCCAATCCCTACCCCCCCCCCCCCCCCCCCCCCCTGCGTACGCGCCTGTTGTGGAACCATCATCAACCAAAATGGCGTCATTATGGGTGTAAAACATTTGTTATTGTACGTTTTGCTTTGGTAGATAATATTATGTACCTCAAACAGCCCTTCATAGGCCATGAATGTGTAAGTTGTGCCAAACTGCAGTGGCCATAATCACTTGAATAGAGAGGAAAAAATAATCGTTCAATCAATTATCAGATCAAACGAAGTAAAAGAGGACAAAGAAACAAAAAAAAAAACGCAAAACCCCGGCATTTACTTTTCCTGGAAGTAATTTTCCCCACAAGAATCCATTCCCTCTTCTTAATGCTCCAAAAAGTGGGCCTATAATTTGTGTATTTTTTAAACCCAGAAAAGGGCGTATTTTCCATTCAAAAAAGATTTGTTAGGAGACCTTTACAGCCGTTTTAGCACTCGGGCTTATAATATATATGACCTTAAATAAAGAGGACAGTCAGATAATGTAAGATGTTACACAAGATTTACTCATTTCGTTATCTAACAGTTTGCTTTTCATAATTCGGATGATGGTATAACCATATTTGAAAGACCACATGAAGGACAGGTGGTAATAACTTGATTACTTTGCGAACACCTCACCTTTCTTGTCATATCTTGTATAATCATCATTCCACTAAAGAAAAAAGAGCTGTTGTCGAGCCAATGTTGTTGTTGTTGTTTTAGTTTATAGGCGTTTGTCATTCAGAAGTGAATATTTACGCCTCTTCTCTTAGGATTTGTTTTCCTTTAAAATTAGATTTAATTTGTTTTAATATATAGATTTGTATAAATTGGATTTTTTAAAGTTAAACTGTTCATGCTGAAGAATTCAGTGGCTGGCAAGCAAAAGGCATATCGGCTATATAGGACGGCGATATGCCCAATATCTAATTATAATTTAGTCTTAACAAATCCGTTAATTAAAAAAAAAACATGATTAAAAAGATATAACTGATCTTTTGCTATAGTCATTATTCAGTCAATCAAATAATGCCCAGTTTTTGTAAACTTAAGCATTAAATATCCTTATTTTTAGGCCTCTGGATATCCTTCCCTTAGTCGGCTCGGCCCCCTGGACCCCCGGCCGCGTTATTTTTTTCTGCGGCACAGATTGGGGTTAGGTGCGTGTTGAGCCTATGGGAAAGTTTAGGGTTAGGGTTAAATCAAGACCTCTTTTTAAAAAAAAGCCCCAATCTGTGCCGCAGACAAAAATTACGCCCCCCCCCCCGGCCTATTATACGCTCCGCTCGCATTGCTCGCTTCGCTCTAATGGACTCTTGACTGTTATACCACATTGCAGTTGGAAAACTTGGCAGGTCTGCATACATAATTTCAGTCTTACTCATATCCACTGAAATCACGTCATATAGGCACGGATTAAAAACAAATCAGTTAGTGGCTATAATTATGGGATCAGGTGATTTTCTGACCGCATGTTAACAAACCCCTTGATTAATGCAAAATTGGGAAACCCATATACCACCACGCGTCTCGGATTGTTATGAAAAATGTGAAAACAAGAAATTCACGAGGAAACGCGCCAACAGAAACACGTGTCCCAAACACATGCAGCTGTTATTGCCGTTAATTTCTACAAATTATAGGGCCTATTAGTGTCGGTCCCATTTCTTCTAGTTTTACAATGTCCAGATCCGAACAACTTTATTGACTCGATAATATGAATACCGTGGCAAAGAAGTGTAGGCCTAAGGAAGAGGGAGGTATAATCAATGGTGTAGATCGGGTTCACTCATTGAGGGGACAATGGAACATTGGGGAGGGCGGGGGTAGACCCAGGACTGGTCCGTGGACCGGTCTTATACTTGAGGAATAAGGGAATAAAATGCGAAACAACATGGCCGTCGGTTTGGGATAAGGGTGAGAGAGAGGGTACGCCAATTGAATTGCATTGAATTGAAATGTTTTTCCATCATCATGACAATATATACAAAGATAAAATATGGAATTTCATAACATGTAACAATATCAAAATTACATATAAATTGACATATAAACAGCATTCAAAATATAAAGAAAATATGAAGGTTTAAACCATAGTACAAATGGAAAATGGTGCATCCGTAAAAGCCAGTAAGGCTTGACAATATTGTACCAGGCGCAGAAGTAATAATAACATATACTTGGAAGAAAAGAAGAAGAAAAAAAAAAAAAAGGAAAAAAAAGTAGGAGTAGGAGTATTAGTATATAGGTGTGGTCTTAAAATAAATTATGCGTTATAAAGACAGAGAAGATGTTTCTTGTTAAGCCTTTTGAAAGAATTATTAAATCCGACAGACTTTTAAAATGGAGGTAGGGAATTCCACATTTTGGGACGAACATAACGGAGAGAATCGGTCAGTATATTGGACGAAGCATTCCAATGATGGAATTTATCAGCATTTCTTGTGTAGTGGGTATGGACCGCATTGTTGAGACTAAATAGGTGCATAAGGTTTGGAGGTAGTGAGTTTGAGAAAAATCGTTGCATCAATGACGCAATTTGCAATTTATTAATACCATAATTATGTACTATTGAATCTTCTAAATAAAGGTTGTGAGGGAGTTAAAAAAGGGGAATTAGAGCAGAGTTGTAATGCCCTTTTTTTAAGTCTATGTAATTTGAATAACTTAGAGGGATATTTCGTCGCCCAAACAGAATTGCAATACATATTATGGCAAAATAAATTCATTATATAACATGAATAAGATACGGAGTGGAATAACAAATCTTAAGTGACTAATAATACCGACGCTCTGAGAAACCTTTTTTGTAATATAATTAATATGAGAAGTCCAATATAGGTTTTCATCGAAAAGTACTCCAAGGTAATTATAAAAACTCTACACTGCATGTTCAATTAATCTATTGATGATAGAATTAGATACATTGTCATAATTATACAGGATTTAGGTTCCTAGCATTTTTGAAAATAACAAATTTAGTCTTAGAAAACAAAGACAGCTTAATTGCAAACTAGCCATTCGTATACATACTCCAAATTAATATTCAGTTTATGGGTTAATAGATCAATTTTTTTTCTGAGGCACTAATAGTCGTATTGTCTGCAAAAAGTGTGAATTTACAGAAATTGGAACAGTTTACAATGTCATTGATGTAAATCAAAAATAACAGAGGCCCCAAAATAGAGCCCTGAGGGACGCCATATGATATTAGATTAAAAAAAAGAACAATGATAATTTACAGATGTAAATTCGGCAAGATAACTTTGAAAACATTTGTGAGGTAAACCTCTTACGCCGTAAAAATATAATTTAACTAATAATATATCATGGGCGTATAGAATCCCCGCCCCCCCCCCCCCCCCCCACTCAGGGGTCGGAATGACCGCATGCGTGTTGCCAAAATGTCCGGTAAAGGGGTACTTTTCGTGCGACAAATTCCGGCCCGAGAATTGTAAAAAAAAGGGGTGTATTTGACTTTTCACCCGGAGATTGAAAAAGGGGGTGTTTTTTCTTTTTTTTTCTTTCATCTCTTTGGACTCCTGAGAAATTATTTCGAATTTAGGGGGGGTAAATTGAGCATTTTTCCTGATTTAGGGGGGTCTCCAAGGCAGGAAAAGCTCGCGAAAAGCCCGTGAAAGGGGGGTTCTAAAATGTTGTCACTACTCAGATAGGGGGTGCTTTCAAAAAGAGGGAACGAGCATATGCGTACCCTAAATAACACTGAGTGGGGGGGGGGGGGGCGGGATAGAATCGAAGGCTTTCAAATCGGATGCATAAAAACACATATTGCATGATTATTTACATCAACATAATTAACTATTTTATCATACAAATCAAGAATGACAAGACCTGTGGAAGAATATTTTCGAAAGCCATATTGTTCATTAGACAGAATGTTGAAACGAACCAAAAAACTTGATAGTCTATTAAAAACTAATCTTTCAAGTATTTTAGAAAAAGAAAGCAGAATGGAAATAGGACGGTTATTATCAACATTATCTGTATCTCCATTCTTGAACAAGGGAATCACTTTGGAGATTTTCATGTTTGAAGGAAAATCACCATTCTTAAACGACAGATTACAACTATGTGTTAAAGGTACGAGTAAAAAATTGATTACATAATTATACCACTTATTTACAAGACAACATTCCTAAAATTTATGATTTGTATTCTAATTAAAAATGAATTAACTCTCCCGATTTCCTCAATTTTTCAAAAAAGTAACGAAATACATTAATATCCCACTATAATTATAGACAATCGAATATCGAACCAATTTCACCCTTATCAAAAGAGAACAGCTTTCGCACAAAAAACTTATATTAATTTTACACCGACTCAATCCCTCTTTCGCCTTTTCTATCTTTCTTTCTTTTTTGCCTTCTTCTGTTTCTCCCAATGTTTTCCTCTTTTTTTTCTTTTTCTCCTTCCCTAAGATAGAAATACAACGAAAATCTCCTCTCCAAACGAAAAGAAAGAAGGAATCAAATAAATAAACAAAAGAGGAAAAGATCCAAATGGTAGGCCTATTTTGAAGGCATGGCCCATATCTATGACATGGCCTTGGCAATTATGCTGACGAACAACGGCTATGCTTTTGCGCCATCTATCGGCAGAATCTGTACATGTAAAGAGTTGCTTAACAAGATGTCGCTCTTACCTGTCGCAAACCGAGCTGGACGCTGTCTTTCCACTGTAAGTTCTCTCTTTTCAGACAATGTTATTTCGGAAAAGCTTCAACAATTTCATTAAGGTTTAGTGCATGTATATTAGCGTCATTCAGAATGACTACAATTTGGTATACTTTGTCGGTACAGGATGATGATGTCGGCTGCTTCAATTATTGCATGATTATTTATGCCGGTAGAGTCTATTGCGATCACGAATGATCCAGGCGCAGCTAGCTCAGCTCAGCTTAGGCTGCATTTGGTAGACGTGCAAATGAAGAAACGGTAATGAATCCACTGGCGAATCGAGCTCTAATTCAGTCTCCTCGAGCCGGTCGTTTAATAACTTGGTAGGCTAGAGGGTCCTAAAGCTACGCAGGTATTTAAGCTATGCACCTCGCAAATCAATGCAACAAAGTGAAAGTGACCAAACTTCTAGGCACTTTATAGTGACGGGCGGTTATTAATATTACTGGGCCTACTGTTTAACTACGAAATACTATAAAAAGGTACAATCCTACCATAGGCTTGTAGAACTGTAGTATATCTTGAAGACTCGACGGTGGAACAACTTGTTCAGAAACCTATCCAAAATTTGACCCGTAAATCTGGCCTGGAGATACCCTACTAAACCTAAAATGAAGTAAGTACTAAGTATCTATTCATTAAATGTCCAAATAACGATCATGAGTTAAAATTTGTTATGTTTATTACCTGTTTCATGTCAATGTTCTTGTTATTTTTGGTGTATTTTTCGGAAAAACGTTGATACCGATGGTGGGTAATTGCGGGCAGGCACGCCCCTGTGTGAAGTTATCTACCGTAATGAGGATCTGAGACATAACAGAAGATAACTTCACACAGGCGCCTGCCCGCCCGCAACCCACCATCGGTATGCACTTGTGCATGCAGCGGTTTGCAGTGAAACCTGAGAAAAAGTGTATAATATCAACGTTTTTCTGAAATATACTCTAGAAATAATAAGAAAATTTAGCAGAAGAACATTTCAATCCCAGTAGCATTACCTTCCTCAATTAAAAAAAGGCTGTGAAGAATGGTAAAAATTTAAATTAAAGGTAATACAAAGTTTTGGTATAGGGTCATGAATTTGGTTCAAATGAACATATTGGATGCATGCGATCCTACAATATTCAGTGATCTTTGTCGCGGTTGAAATCGAGTCTAAAGTTATGAAATTGTAAATAATAAAACTCTTTATGTTGTATAGCTCCCTCTCAAGGTCAAGATATTAATTAAGCTATAAAACAATGTTTCTTGGCTAAAATCGACCGATTAGCTATTCCCGTTTGGAAATTATATACACAACTATATTTTCTGAGATTTTCATGGTCGCAGCTACCATTGTACGGCCTTAGGCGCTATTTGAAATTAATCAAAATTTACCGGGAGCACCAGTACATTTTTATATTCCATTTTTCTCGAAAGCAGAAGTGTTTTAGGTGCTAAATTTTCTAGTGCTTATAATACATCCACAGGGGCATCCAAATATATCAAAATTGTAAAGAATCACTCTCTACCTGATTTTCAAAATTTCCCAAAACTTTGTATTACCTTTAAACATCCTTCAAAGTAAATCATTTCAAACTTAACACTTTTTATCATGCTCTTGTAAACTGCCAAGTGCCATTGTGCGCCAGGCTCTCTGGAGAGTAACTTAAGCATTTATTCTTCCAGAGAGTCTTCTAGTTCCAGGCTACTCCTGTTCACCTTCAATCATGGACAATGGACTCTCAATCGAACACAAACCCTGGCTGTGATCATATTGATCCTAGCAAGATAAAGCGAATATTTCCTAATTAGTCACAGTATTAAAAAAATTCAATTTCTCGGTGCGATTTTTCTGTTACTTCTGAACATGTGTATTAGTTCAAATGTGTGATTAAAAACTTGTATATGATGCGCTAATGTACAGGTTTATGCTTGTTGCACTAGAAATTGACATAGCACATAGCAGTCAACTTCTCAAACTGTGTTGATTTTTGTTATGCATAATCCCTAAATTCCAAAGATATTCAGGGAGATTTCAGAAAAAAAAATTGTGTAATACATCAGATGACCATAATTATAGATGAAACACAAATTGGTATCTCAATGATTTCCTTTGCAAGCAGCCCTCAATTTATTTTCTAGGGCTCTATCGTTTACTAATAGGGTCTAGATTGAAATAAGGTCTTTATGCAGAGGGCCCCTGTTAAAAAAAAAGGATAGAAAAACAAAGAAAAGTATTTCATACAATTTTTTTTTTTTTTTTAAGGGGGGGGGGGGGGGGGGGGCTTGAGCCCTGGGCACCTGTAAGTGCAAGTTCTGCAATATACATTTTTTTTTTTTTTCATGTGGTATTCTGCAATATAATATTTTATGTACCGTATGTTTGTGTGTCATTTAATAGGTCAACCATGTTCACAAGCTGTCCAGATGTAGCACATCAGCGCTGTGGAGGGGTCAGAGGCGGCACATGGCTTCTGTAGAGGAACAGGACTTGGTGGTCATTGGGTCTGGACCAGGGGGCTATGTAGCTGCTATCAAAGCTGCACAGCTGGGATTAAAGGTATGGCCAGAATGTAGCTAGTGGAGGAGAGAAAGTTACATCATCAGGCACTCTCACTCAGAGATCAAATTCATGGAGCACTGACTATTTCCCTCCCGTAGAGTTTGTATGTGAGAGATCTAGAGTTATTTAGAGAAAGTCAAACTAACTTTGTCCCATACATGCCCTAAGGTATCAATTATTTTAGTCGTCAATACTTCATAGTTGTTAAGGTGGCACATCTATATATTAATGACACCAAATACAAAAGAAAATTATACATTTAATGTTAATTATTTTCATTACTGCATAAAAGTTGTTAGTTCCTGGGAAACAAGTACCTTTCATTTGCCATACGATGAATCTTTCCCAAGAATATGATCAACCACATACTTATTCAGAATGTTTGTCCACTTTATGATCAGATACGATAAATTAAATTTTGCTATTACCCAAAAAAGTATAATGGACAAATGAATTTATTAATTTTCTATTTTTCTGTCTTACCCAGACCACATGTGTAGAAAAGAATGATACCTTAGGAGGTACGTGCCTCAACGTGGGTTGCATCCCATCCAAGGCTCTCCTTAACAACTCCCATCTCTACCACATGGCCGCATCAAAGGACTTCAAGAGCAGAGGCATTGATGGTATGTGATACAATCATCATTAACCCATTGTCTACAGGAATCAAGTGATCCCTGAATCGAGCCCAGGCGAATGAGAGAATTCAGTATTCAATGGTTTAAGTGTAGTCCCACTGATAAACATGTTTTCCAGGAAATAGATTTTCTGATATGTTTGATTAATGATTATGAGATTAATAGATGATACTTTTATACAATGTGCAGGAGGAATTAAGAAGAAGACATGTAGCATGAAGCATAACTACATGAGTAAGTTGCTCTTTGAAAGTTAGAAATTAGATAATTCAGCAAGTTGGAGAATTTGTGGCAACATCCCTTGCAATGGTCATAAGTGCCTATTAAAGTCCAAAACTTCTGACATCCTAATGAGATCAAAATTAACTTTATAACATTGTTTCAATTTGATTGTTGAAGAACATGGACTTATGACAAGTTTCTGAGATGCTACCACAGTTATCATGTATTCCTTCACAATTCATCTTCAGTATAAGCATTATGATATTATTGTAGTATATGCTATATGACCACTGCTCTTCATACATATATATATATACCCATGAGTAAATATTATTGTATTGAATTGTATTAGTTAAGTCTTATTTTGAACGTATTTGCACCCAGGTTGTAGAGTAATCACGTACTTTTAAGAATGCTACCAGTTGCCTGATGATCGCTCGCAAGACGTGAAACTCAGAGTAGCAACCATGTTCCATTAGTCTGCCTTATTCATTATATATATATATATATCAATATTTGGCATTATATCATATTAATGTTTATCTGAATTTTCTATTATATATCCATTTGTTTAGTTGGTGACATTAAACTAAATTTGCCGAAGATGATGGGCCAGAAATCAGATGCAGTGAAGGGACTGACCAATGGCGTTGCGCACCTCTTCAAACAGAACTCAGTAAGTCAAATTTGTTACCATTAAACAAATATATTTCATCTGAAAGCAAAGGTGAATTTCCCCTAAAAAATGACAGTTTAACAGAAATTTTTATTCAGCTCTCATAATTGACCAATCCATTGTTTTTTTCTCTGCAAATGTAGCACTTAGCCATGGAAGGGGAGACTTCATACTATCATGTTTAACTGTCTATGGCTTATATATAATTACCTTTATAGTGAAAGCATTATGTGTAATTTTATTATGATCATTTAATTCATGAAGTCTATTCATGTCAAAAAATAGTTCCTTATGTTCCAAGGTATAGTGATTTTTACCATTAGTGCAGTAGGGCCATACAAATTTAAATAATAAGAACTCCCTATTCACCCTTCACAAAGAAATGAATTTATTTTGTTCCTCTTTTCCTAATCTGCCCTCTCTCTCTCTCTCTCTCTCTCTCTCTCTCTCTCTCTTCCTCTCTCTTCCTCTCTCTCTCTCTCTCTCTCTCTCTCTTCCTCTCTCCCTCCCTCTCTCTCTCTCTCTCTTTCTCTCTTTCTCTTTCTTTCTCTCTCTCACACTCACTCTCTCTTTCTCTCTCCTCTCTCCCTCTCAACCCTCTCTCCCTCCCTCCTCCCTCTCTCTCTCCCTTCCATCTGCCTTTCTCCCCTCTTGCCCTCCCTCTCCCCCTCAACCTTCCTCTCTATCGTTTATGGTCATGTTGTCTTCTCCCCATATATAGGTGACCAGGATTCAAGGACATGGCAAGGTCATGGGACCTAACGAGGTAGCTGTCCTACATCCTGATGGTAAGATCAAAGAAGTGGTCAAGACTAAGAACATCCTCATAGCAACAGGTTCAGAGGTCACGCCATTCCCTGGTATTGAGGTATGTGTACTACCACCACATATGAATGCTTCTTCATGCTTTTGAAATTCTTGTATAAGATGTCATCTTGAAAGAATGTATTTATTCCTAACAAATACATGCTTTGATAGTTTCAAAGGAATATTTGCCAACAAAAAAAAATCTCCATAATTCCTGTAAATTGAGCCTTGATTTTGGAATACAATACATGCATACATCAGTTTAACAGTTGTACTGATTTTATCCCCCCCCCCCCTTTATATATATATATGCACGTGGTTAACATGTCATTTGAAAAGCAGATTTAAAGAAAAAATTATATAACTCCCAAGTAAAACAGCCCATATTTCAAAAGCTTTTCTCAAATTGACCACATTTTCATATTAAACAAATTCTTTCAACATTGAAATATTGTTTACATTTTTTTTTTGCACACATGGATGTCAAATCTTGCTTCCTTTTTCACTTGAATTTGTCCTCCTTTCAGTTTTTGTTTCTGTCTCACTGAACCTAATGTAATGACAATTATCCATTATTTGTATTTGAAAGGTTGATGAGAAGACTGTAGTGTCATCCACAGGAGCCTTGTCTTTAGAGAGAGTCCCTGATCACATGGTGCTTATTGGAGGAGGTGTCATTGGCTTAGAGTTGGTAAGGACCCTCCCAGGACCCTCCCATTACGGGGATACTCTTCTTCTTTGTTTACTTTGTATCTGTTACATCAAAGCCTGTAGTAACTAAAAATGTACCAATATCAATATTTGGTATGTTATTGGAGTGTAGGAGTGCTTTCATTAGCTTGATATATAGTGCAGTGACTTCTGAAAAACTTCATGATGTTGCCCAAGATGTGGCAGAAAATGAGGAAAAGGATTTCCACTATAAACCAACTGACCAATTTAGGAGCATGAGTGTGCTTTTGCCCTGGTAAAAAGTACATAACGTTAGTATATTTCTATATCTCCCCTCCCCCCCCCCCCTCTCTCTCTCTCCTCCCCCTCTTCTCTCTCTCTCTCTCTCTCTTCTCTTTTTATTATTGACTCTCCCAATACTTCATAAGCCTTTTCATCATGAAATGCTTCAATCTACCTTTACAAAAACTATACATGTATGGGGTGATTATTCCAATGAAATTGTACTTCCATTCTCTCCATATCCTGTATAATGATGTGTGTTCTTGTTTGCCTTCCATCATAAGGGTTCTGTATGGCAGCGTCTTGGAGCTAAGGTCACAGCCGTTGAGTTCCTGGGGCACATAGGTGGTGTGGGCATCGATATGGAGATGGCGTAAGTAGTTCAATCTCAAATTGGTCTTTTTCTTTGTATTGAATGATAACAGCAGAATTCTTGATATTACTTTCACCCCCTGGGCCCTTCGCTCCTGTCTCTTCAAGCTATAATGTCACAATATTTATCCAAATTATTCTTCTTCCTTTAATCCTCTGCCCCTCGAATTATCCTGTCATTGCCAGATTCCTTAAACTTCCTTAGTGTTACAAGTTTCTAAAGAATCACGTCTGCTTGGTCCTAAGATCGTTATATAGTTTCTGTTCTACTTCAGGTCGTAGTACCTCCTCAGTGGCTGGCTAGTACAACATATGCTCCTGCTGAATTTGATCATATCTTTACTTTGTCAAAGAAAATAGATTTATACCAAACCTATATATTTGGACTCACTTTGTTATAGATATAGGTGGGGTATGTATTTTAATAGTTGAAAACTGCACACCACTTTTTCGCTAGAGCATGTGTCCTACAAACCCCTTATTGCTTGCTATATCTCACTCAAAGTATACAGAAAGCTGATATATTGAAATATATGGTCTTATCATTGCAGCAAGAACTTCCAGAGGATTCTTACCAAGCAAGGCATCAAGTTCAAGCTGAACACCAAGGTGACCGGAGCTACGAGGACAGGAGATGACATCAGCGTGTCGGTAGAATCAGTCAAAGATCCCAACAAGAAAGAAGATATTCAGTGTGACACGCTACTGGTGTGCGTCGGACGCAGGCCTTACACAAATAATCTCGGCTTAGAGGTAGGTTTTTAAAGACACAAGCAGACCTGCCAACCAGTACGATTTAATCGTATTTAGTACGATTTTTAGAAGTAAATACGACAGTAGGATTTTCCTAAATAAAACACGATTTTTCACCAAAAAAAAAAAATGTATGTGTGTGTGTGTGTGTGTGTGCCATTTTTAATGGCAAAATGCCCATTCTATCCTGTAAATTATCCCACAAGCATCTCACATCGGCAATTTGGGAATGTTCATTGGTTCATCGAACACACCAGTCATGACGAAATGATGCATATTCAACCAATGATCCATTAAAAAAACTTCTACCTGTATGTAGGAACCGTAAGAGGCATTGATCCGTGTTTAAACAAAAAAATACAACTTTTGTCAGTAAAATACAACTTTTGGGATTGAAGAATACAGTTTTTGAACTCCAGAGGTTGGCAGGTCTGCACAAGGCCAGCATAAGCCCAGTTTACTGCTTCATAATGGCTTACCATAATCAAAATTTACCATAATTGAATTGCATGAATTTTAGGACATTTTATTTGAAATTATTAAAAGATGCATTAGATGTTTACTCAGAGAGAATTTGTTTGTTTATTTGTTTTGTTTTCATTTTTTTCTTCTCTGTTTCCTTTGTCCAATTGGCATACTTTAAACAAAAGTTTAACACAGTTGTCTGATAATAAAGAATTTTAAGGAGAAATATTAAATTCACTACATGTTTGTTTTTATCGCAAATTTTGCTCTCCATATTATTTTTAATGATGATTTTTTTTTTTTTCAAACCTAAAGAAAGCACAATTTCTATCTTAACTTTCTATTTAAAGTCTTTGTCACTTCCTCTTTCTATGAGTGCTTTCAATAAAGATGATAAGTCTTGCCATTTCTCTTCTCATATCAGGAGCTTGGAATTTCCCTGGATGAGAGGGGGAGGATACCTGTAAACAACCGATTTGCAACATCTGTACCAAGGTGAGTAATGTGCATCATATAAAGGCTTATCGTTTAGTCATCTGAGTATAAACTGAAAAAAAAGAAAAGGGTGAACACATCTAGGTTGCTTGTAAGAAATGTGCACTGAAGCATCTTTCGGATAAGTTGGTGTAGGAAAGAGGAGAAAATATCACATCACACAAGATAGTTTTCAGATGATATGTTTCCAGTTGATGCTATAGACTGATTGCTCATATTCGTTTTTCATAGCGTTAATATCATATGTAATATAACGTAACCCAAACCCTCACTCAATGATTAGGATGCAAGTCTGTACTTAAGAAATCAAATACAATTAAGAAAAACAAGTGAAATTCAGCATTCTTGTCATGAAAATGCATTATCAGAATCCTGTTCTTCAAACTATGTAGTATCCTTGTGACAAGCGTTTTCCTGAAAATGGTTTCGTTTTGTACAAAAGTTACTTAGTAGCCATCACAGGACTTTGATATGGAAATCTTGTATGTCAGTCTTAATCCACATGTTAAAATCAGCATATTCCTTGCAATATTAACACATTGATCTAAACATATGTCATCTCCCCATGTTGTCCTCAGTGTGTTTGCCATTGGAGATTGCATCCAGGGACCTATGCTTGCACACAAGGCCGAGGATGAGGGAATCATCGCTGTGGAGGGAATGGCTGGTGGGCCAGTACACATTGACTATAACTGCGTTCCATCTGTGATCTACACCCATCCTGAGGTAGCCTGGGTAGGCAAGACTGAGGAACAACTGAAGGAAGAAGGAATCAAGTACAAAGTTGGAAAGTTCCCCTTCGCAGCCAACAGCAGAGCTAAGACCACTGGTAAGTTACTGGGAGAAAGGCAGAACTAAATGATGGGAGTGTTTTCGCATTTGCAATTCCAATTAACTCACTAAAGTGCTGTAAATTCATTGTATGAGCATGTGCAATAAAAAGATAATGATGACAATGATGTTGACCCGTATAGTGCACATATCTACTTGAAAGAGACATCTCGGCACCTTGGCACCTCTTCCATGCATCTTCAGATAAAGGGCAAATAGATGACAAAAGGGTGATTTCATAAGCAGTTTGCACCTTAAATTGCATATTAAACATTTGACATATGTTACCTTGCAATAACTATGGTTCATTAGCTCTTATCGGATGCAACTTAGCCAGAAAAAGCTAGTCTCCTTGTCCAAATCATGCAAATGTATTGCTAACAAGTCCAATATTTTACTATTTTAAAGACCATCTTTATTCATCTTTGGACATGTGATATGCACCGTCTACATGTAGTCAGTGACCTCACCCTTCTGCCCTTGACTACCGACTTGATTAGTAAACTACACAGAGAAATAAATATAGCTTGATGTCATCCAATGATTCATATTCTCATATTCCTCCTCAGGCGATACTGATGGATTAGTGAAGATTCTGAGTGATGCAGCTACCGATAGAATTCTCGGAGCGCACATCATCGGGTCAGGGGCTGGTGAGATAATCAATGAAGCAGCATTAGCTATGGAGTATGGAGCTTCCTGTGAAGATGTAGCTCGAGTTTGCCATGCACATCCGGTAAGTCAACTATATTATTCCTCTTCTTGTAGCATAAATTTGTTATTATGATTCAAGTTATTTATTTTTGGTGTTACCTATGCCTGAGCCCTCCGAAAAGGTCATTGTGAAATACAAATGATTAATGGTTAAAGCAGTGGCATTGTGATAAAAAGCCCTTCTGAATGGTTGATTGTGTTGTACAATGGCTCGTTATGATATTGTCTGTTTCTATGTATTTGAACATAATTGCATCTACATATTAAAAAGTGGTTTTTGGAAAGCTCAAAGATTCTCAAAATCAGATGTCAAGTTATAATGGCCCTTTTTATCAATTCTTTTGGGAGGTATTCTCAATTTATTTATCTAAATAAAATGAGTTTGGAAAATTCTGGGGTTAGCTTGTAGACTAATGGTATGCTGGTTAATACACAAACTTGATTTATTTCTCCCAATCTTTTTCTTGCAGACTGTATCTGAGGCGTTCAGAGAAGCCAACATGGCAGCGTACAGTGGGAAAGCCATCAACTTTTAATAATGCACTTCGTCGGTATAGCTCTTTTGTGATTATCTTTATCTATGACATAGTTTTAACTATTTGCTGCCCAGTGAGTATCCATAGTGGTTTGGGAAGGAAAGATGTAATGTATGTGTGTTATTCAATAAATATTTATATACGTTCAGATAAGCTGTTGAATTGAATTATCCTCCTGAATCATGCTTGATAGCATGGTCAGTGTACATGGTGATATACTCACACAGGTGAACCTCAAGTATTCTCTAAGAATCTGGTATTTGCACCCCTTGATAAATTACTGACTCTTACATGAGGTTTGCCAGTTTATTAGATTTTCAGTTACTAGTATTGCAGACCCTCATTGCATGTCTTTGTAACGCTTAAACATGTCTATTAAGATTAACGTGTACATGTGTACATGTGTACAACAAGCTATACAACGGAATGGTTGGGTGCGATGACTTAATGCTATCTTTATGATACCCTTATAAAAACGTTGTCCAAGGACAGTTTATGCATAATGTTAGCAGCACGAGTATTGATATATCACTACATGTACATGGCATGCTAAGCCTGCAGTTCAAATGATATGGATATAATCACTCCACCATGTTGCTTTCTGTGCTCAGCAATGTAAACGAAACGCCATAGATTAAGGGTGTAGAGATTTTTCCAAGGTATTATGTTGGGATAAACATTGCTTTGCTCTTCACCTCTTATCAATAAATATTTACACGTCATGTGCGATATAAATTAAGGGAATAGATACGACAGGGGAAATGTAAAATATGTTTTGAAGAGACTAGAGGGATGATCATATTCCAAACACGAATAGAAACACATCTTTCCTTTGCCACTACATCAATGGTAAAGGAGTGCTAAGAAGTCTACCTAGTTTGCACTCATACATGGGTATGATTGCATGGGCAATGGTAGAATCTTTTTCACTTCTTTAGGCAACTTTGTAAGTTAGGACAAGTAAAATTGATTCTTTGCTTCACATCCGAACCTCATAGGGATCTCCTTGCGCATACAAGTGCTGTGGGGTCATTTGCAACAATAGTTTTTAAATATATTTTTATTTTTTGCATTACAAAGACTTAAATAGATTTGAATACATGAGTCTAGTGGTAAACATGTAGCTATACATGTGCTATAATCTATTTTAATATTGTATCATTTTCTTTTATTGTCCCAGCTCAGCACATAGCTTGAAAGCATTTCATATCAATAAATGTATTGTATGGAATTATGTTGACCTTTAAAATTTGTTTTATGCGGGGTGTTGGGAATTGTGACCCAACCGACAACTTTATTGGAAAAGATTTTAAAATAAAGATTTGAAATTATCCTGTAAGTTATTTGTGAAGAACCCTTCTTTATGTGCTTGTGTCCGTTTTTTATTTCCTGTAGAAAATAATGTAATAAGAACTTGTTCTTATTAATCGTCAATATACAATGTGAAGGTCAGAGGGTAAAAAATGAAATTCCTTCAAGATTATGCAGAGGTCTGGTACATTTGAAAGGGTCCAGAGACTCCAGAATAAGTCATCAATTATCTATTTCTTGGATACACCTTTGAGCAAAGAACACGATCACTGAATAGATCACTCCAAAATGCTTGCATTTTAATAATAATAGTCGGTTCTTGTATAGCGTTCATGTCTGTCAGACTTGACACTCCTGGCGCTCCTGATTATTTTGCAGAATTTACAGATTTAAATTGTAGTACCTATTAACTTTGAGGAATTAAACATCACTGATGAAGTTGTGGTTTATGGGTCTCACATATTTGTCTATTCCTCGCTTTTGTATATATCCCTCTAATTCATAACTTGCAAATGAATCGTGTATTTAAAAGGGAAAACAAAATGTTCACTTCATAAGAAAAGAACACTAACACGTTGCTGTAATTTGATGATATATTTTAATTATAAAAGCTATAAGCTTTTAGAAATTCATGATTGCATACATATTACACTTGCTCATTTATAAACTTGCATTTAAAATGCATGCACAAAGACAGCCAAATTAAAGTATGAAAACGACAAATATGCACTCTCTTCTCCTTTTGTAGACAAAATATACGAATCAATATAAAAATTTGCTTAAATTGTAAAGAATTAAATTGTAAAGAACCTATAGGCAAGGAATGTTTGTTTAGATAACAATAATCATGTATTGATAATAAAAAAAATGGTATCCAATATAAAAATAAATGAAAAACCTATGAAGAGGAATAGATTATTCTAATGACTGGCAAACATGCACTAATACATGGCAGGCATTGAAAAGGCTCCTACATAGAAATAACTCATGTACATGTTTTAATACATAAATAACTAGGATTGATCCTCTATATGTACATATGAACAAGTTTACAAGAATCGAGATGATAAATGAAATTGAAAGTATTCAGAAGTGCAACAGCTTCATATATCACAAAGAAAATGACAAGAGACGCCTACATTTGGTTCCAGCTCTTGATTGTTTTTTCCCTAAGAAACTCATGAAATCATTTCCATCTCGAGTTGAGGTGCACATTATTAAAAATTCTTTAAAAGATTAATAAGCTGTTCTTTTTAAGATTAGCAAAAATGCTAAATTAATTAACTACCCGGTACATGTATGTTCACTGTTCCTGTATGCTGCTCACATAATTCATCTCATACACCTAGCTCAAACAAGTACCGGTATATACATTGTTAAAAATGTGAACAGATATAAAGTTTACAAACCTTGATCATTTCAAGCAACATGGCATATACATATACAGTAACACTAGCTACAACTGCAATAGGAAACAGTCAGGAATTGCAGAAATTTTACAATCAATCAATTGTGATTAAATTATTTTGCATCACAAAGCTAAAGGGAATCTTGTCCATTCACAAAAAATGGATGCACAAATTTCTTGTTTTAACCAACCAATGTGTCTAATAAAAATCTCAATAATATCCTACATGAATACAATGGAAGCCTATATCAATAATACTACCCTTCAATCTGTATTTTCTCAGTCTCACCTACATAATTATATTCCTCATGTGCTTTAGTATTCATCTTCTTTTTTTTTTAATCAATGCTTATTTGTAGTGATTATTGATTCATACTTCAAAGTTAGACACTTAAAAACTGTATCTCTCTTAAAGGCAATATTGAGTTTCGTTTTTCATTTAATGATAAACTGCCACAAACTCACTCAAAACGACACCATGTTCCAGATTACGGATGAATGTCTGCCATACGGTTTTGGTATGTGGTAAAGTATACAGTGGTCGAAGATATCAAGCCAATAATCCTAACTCCAGTAATAATACACAGACTCGTATATAAAAGATTTGATCCTGATCGATTGCAAGTCCTTTCATCAATTGCAAACATATAATCTTCCTCGTACAGAGTTGTCTCCTTGAGTTGTGCTTGATATATCAAGTTACGAACGCTTAGAATCAATCGCAACTTTTTTCACGAGAAAGGGCCCTGATCTCAAAATTAGGAATGTACACCAATTTGTCTATTTACTCTACCTACGGTAATCAAAATATGAAACTTTGCAATTACATGTAACAACATTTTATTACCATCACCTTTGATATAATTATAATTATGCTCACAACATAGACTACTAGTCAAATATTAACATTCATGAAATAAATGTCAATAGACATGTTCATAATGATCTCATGGAAACAAGTTTTATCCAAAAATGAAGAAGCAAGTACCAGACGGGCTTAATTTACCATGCAAGATTAAAACATTTCCATTTTATCACTTGGATAATGTTTTTGAGCACTTATTTTGTTTGTTTTGAGGAGTCTGAGAAACTAAATGTAAATCTTTTTACATGTCTGATCACAAAATATATTGTAGAGAATAAAAATATACATGAAATTACAACTCTAATCTAACAATGATGGAATTAATAAAGTTTGTGTATCAAATACTAGTAGACACTTTCATGCCACAGATAGACGTTGGAAATCATTTTAGTTCTTCTTTATCTATGTGATTCAATAAAGCTTATTTCATTTTCTTTTTACAGATACAGCTACTAGTAGTTTAAAATAAAATATACGATAGCTTCTCACAGACAAGGTTGTGTTTGTGGCTCTGTATTCTCACCAGGTTCTCTCCTGTGTACCTCATTACTCTGCTCCATGCCTTCCTCTCTTCCACTCTGTAACATTCCAATGCGCTCTCTTTGACAACTCTCCTCTGCCTTACCGTCTCCTGACTCTCCTTCACCTTCATTCTGAGGAAGATCTTTGCTTGATTCTGAGAGGGAAGTTTCCCCTGTGAAATTAGAGGTATCGCTTGACTGCATGGAGAGATCTTTTAGATTCAAAGTGGGCATCCTGGGGTACGGCGAAGCTCTGGGCGAGTCGGAAGAGGAGACAGCAGCAGAGCTTGAGCTTGAGGAGACCGGTGTGGAGTCAGCAGATCCCTTGCTGTTCAAGTCCCCATCTCTCTCCTTGTTGGGTTGTTGGTGGTAACCAACATCCTGAGGTCCTGGACTTCTCATCGGACGAGGTCCCAAGCCTGGATGTTGGCCATGGTACTCATACCGACTGTCTACCATGTGGTTGAAGTCTTGTCTTGTGTGACGGGGCACGTTTGGTGGATGCATCAGACGAGGATCCATATGATCTGCGTACTGTCCCTGGGGCTGTACTGGGTAATAGTCTCCAGGATGCCCCAGGTATGGTCCCTGGAAGCGTGCGCATGATGCATCCGATGAAGATGTGACACTGAATGAATCAACGCAGCTTGGGTAGGATGATCCAGGAGATTGGGACATGCTGCTCTGGGATGGGGGAGCGTTCCTGTCCGGCGACAGATACTGATGTTCATACCTCTGTTGGTTTTGGTATTGCTGTTGCATCTGAAACTGCCTCTCCCTGGCACACATTTCATCCTGTCTTAGTCCTTCCCTCATCTGGTGATGATCTTGGAAAGGAATCTGGTTCAATCTACTTTCTGGCAATTCATGTCTTGACTCTTGAGCGTGCGGTTTCTCATTATTCACATTACCCTGTACTTTAGGACCATTGGCCAATACCTGAAAGCCACCATAGTTTTCATACTTTGGGTTCTCGTTCTTATAGTCACCCTCCAACCCAGGCCTTCCGTTAGCTCCATACTGGTCCTGGCCTTCAGTCGTCTGACTAGGATCTGACGATTCCACAGCCTTGCCATGCTCCAGAGGGTCTGTGTTTTCGATGGGATAATCTGTGATGAAAAAAAGAAATAGATAATATAGCATATCTTCTTATTCATTACAGCAAATGCTGAATACACAGCTCATGGCTGTTTTTCAATGATATCATTTTTATACAAAGACATATGTATGATAAATGTCAAGAAAATAATATTATTCTTCATAACCAGTGATTCTAATAAGCGCTATATAAAAACTGAGTATTATTATTATTATTATTATAATACCTGACAGCCATTCTTAAAGAACAGATACTGCCTCTAAATACTGCTTTTAAATATTTAAACAACACTGGTGGATATCTTTAAAAAATTTGAAATAAAGATTGTTTCAACCACTAATAATAACATTGAAAATGCCAGTTATATGATGATGATGATGATACACGGTTGATAGAAGTAATACAGAAAGGGAGGGGGAAGATGAAAGTTTAATGTCACTACAATTGCATGTCATCTAACTCAAACATCTTTAACACCACTGTTTGATTGTTTTTACAAACTCCCTGTATTTATATAGCACTACTCGCTTATCAAAAATATCTTTTCAAACACCTAGAAGATAAAAATGTCATGATACAACAATGATTACAGGATTATAAATTATAAATTTTAAAGGGTGATACCACATTAACAAATTTGATTCGAAGTGATAATGAAGTATTAATATCAACATTGAATGATGGTGTTAGAAATTATACAGATAACCACTGATATTGCAAAACATATTGATCACTTACTTTGAGTTCTTGAAGACCTATGTCTCTCTTCTTGATCAATCCTTACTCCCATCTCTGATAATGTCAGGATGACCTACACGAGATAAAAACACACAGCAACCATGAATGCCAACTGAATCATTCTTTCTTTGTATTCATTTGGAAATACATCCATGATCTTTAAAACAGTCTTTTACAGGTGCATGCATGAGGAATCCTTTTCTTTTGAATCCTCATTTGTATTCAAATGTATTCAAATGTATTCCAAATTAAAATACAACTATAAGATAAGAAACAACTAATTGCTGGTTATTAAGGAAACTTGCAATAATGGCAGGACCTGGCAGGACCTGATGCAAAGACGTATACATCATATTCTAAAATTTCAATGCATCCAAAACTAATAAACCTATCCAGGACCTGATGCCATGGTTCTACACAAATACTCAGACAACAATTGATTCATGGTCAATGTCTTAGAGTACTCCACCTATAATTCTATCAAATTTTGTGCATTTAAAAAAAGTATTTTATGTTGATTTTTAGAAATAAAATGATAATACCGGTAACACAACAAAATCAATAACAAGAAACAGCAACAAAAAGAATAATAATAAAATTCCTAACTTGGACCCTAGACCAAACACAACCGGTAAATCTAATCTTAAAAGTAACCTGAAATCCAGTTGCAACAGTAATCCTAACCATAACCCTTACCCACTTTATGTGACAAAATACAGCCTGAGCAATCATTAATTAAACAAACATCTGGTTAAAGGGAAATCCCAACCCAAATAGACAACTACTCTAAACGAAAACAGAAACATCAGAGAAGCAAACTAATGAAAGTTTCAATTAAATACGACTAAATTTAAGAAAGTTATGGATTTTTAAAAGTTTTAATCACTATACGTATGGGCACTTCAAATTGGCTGAAGCTGTAATGTCAATGTGATGTAGTGCCGGACTACTTTCCCATCTGTTCCAAAATATAAAATGACTAAAATTTAAATTTTTCAAAAGTTCATGGCTTAGGAGGGTCTATTCTTTTTAGAGGACCTATACTATTATGCTAGCTATAATATATTTTGAGTAGTGCCCCAAGAGAGTAGGAACTTACAAGAAAAAAATAAATTAGTGATATTTGTGTACACAGCAAATGGGAGAGTTATCCACGTCTTACGTCACAATCCACTAACCAAACTACCAATTTGAGATTGCATAGACTTAGTGATCTCATATTTCAAATATGCATAACTTCCTTACTATTGATTCAATTCATTTTAAAATTTTGCCATTCTGTTTCTGTTATTTTTCTGCTTTCATACAAATCAACTTATTGAAAGGGTTCGATTGCCGTTTATCAATGGCCTACCTTTTCCATCTCTGGTCTGTACTTGAAGTCCTTTAGACAATCCATGGCTAACTCAACGAGCTCCATCATGTACTTGGAGGGCCAGACCTGACACTTGGGATCCTGCAAGATCTTAGCAGCGGCATGGGGATTCCCCTCATTGGCATCCATTATCCTCTCAACACTTCTCCACTGAGCCAATGATTACAAGAAAAAAAGTTAAAGATAAAGACCAGTTATGGTCATGCGATTGCATTGTGAAAGAAATGTTGTGGAATTGATCAGAAAAGGTTGATCATCTAGCATATAAGTATTGGTGTGTACTGCAAGGTTCTGGAATCATCAAAATCATAAGAAATTTGGCCCAGTCTTCGTAAAGTTACAAGCACTGTACAGAGAAAGATGTATATGGGACTACGCACACGTGCGCGACACTTGCGTTTATCTCTCACACACCAATAGATAAACTAATTTACCAAATATATCAATTAGTAGGCGGTTTCCCGGCAAAATTTTTATCATCATATATAAGTCAAAAACATATTCTTTCACATGATTGGTAATAAGAGCATTCATTTCATTTTTTGAAATTAGGGCGTTTCCAATACTGGTCTTTACCTTTAAGAGAGATTGAACATTAGGCATGGCTTTAAAAAGAATTAAAATCCTTCCTAGATCATGAAACAAACAAATGTATGATGTGATAAAAAGTGTACTGTTCCAATTATTTTGGGCTAAATACAAAATTGATAAATATTTGTTTGAATACATAAATAATCACAGAAAATAAGAACAACAACAATTTTTTAATTTTTGTATCTTTTTATTTTTATATACGAGGTAAACAGTAAACAGTTCTAGAACTCGAACCAAGAATAAAAAAGTGTAACTTCCCTTTTAACAAACTAAAGCCTAACTTCAACTAATACATGTAGTTAATCATGGCACTGTGTCTCAATTATCTTCACCAACAGCTAAACTTCATAAACATTGGCCTAATTACATTTTTTAAAATCAATTTTAGGGCAAGATTAAACCTAGAATCAAGTTAAGAATTCCACATTTACCAACACTGTGTATGACCTTTACCACATGAATGTTCTTACCAGTAGTTCATAAGTCCCAAATCTTTTCTTTGCTTGTCCTGCTTTCTCTCCTGTCACTAACTCCAGAAGGACCTATACAAAAAAATTGATAATAAAATATTTTTGTTGTAAGTTGGAAAAACATTGGGGTGAACAACACAAACTGATTAAAAGTGTTTGGCAATTGTTTTTTCCCTAATGAATGATACAGGCCTTATAATATTAATATATTTATTATTTATATATTTATTTATTTATGTGACATGCTTGTTTACGTCCGGGGTTTACGGGAATCTTTAACATTATGAATTTTACATCAGAAGCGCAATTTGATTTATTTGACATTGTGAACAACTTAAATGGTTATCCATATCACACTTCAAAATGCTCAAGGGGTTACAATTTTACAATAATTGTTTAGGAGTACACTTTTGTGAAATACCCATTTAGGGCGCGAATTCAGGATAAAAACATGAAAAATCCTCATTTAGGGTGCATTTTGGCTTCAGAAGAAATCCTTGTTTAGGGGGTGTCTGGAAAAGCTGTGGTCATGCATGCTTACAGTATTCTACATGACTAAGACCCCTGGGGTGGACAGAGGGAGAAACAGAGAGAGGGGTGGGGGTAGGATGAAGGGAGGGAGGGGGGGGGGGGGAGGGCAGTGGAAGGAGAAGAGAAGAGTAGCAATGGATGAATAAGAGGGTGGGGGAGATAGAGAAAAGGATGGAAGAATAGAAAGTAAAAGTGGGATGAAAGAAGGAAAGGAGGGAGGAATGGGATGAGAGAGAGAGAGAGAGAGAGAGAGAGAGAAAGAGAAAGCAAGAGAGAAAGAATACAATAAAAAACTAAAATGAGAACAATTTGAAGGCAAAGGATCACATTACATTCAAAAACTTGTCAATCAACTTACAACACCAAAGCTGTAAACATCAAGTTTCTTTGAGAGCTTTCGCTTTGGATCCCGCATAAACTCCGGAGCCAAGTAGGCTTTGGTACCAAAGACCACACTGGTCTTAATAGTAGTGTACTCCTTCCCCTGTGTAGGACCTGGTCTGGCTAGACCAAAGTCTGCAATCTTAGGTACAAAGTTCTCATCCAGAAGGATGTTTGCACTGTAAAAAGAACACAAAAGAGGGACAAGGCATTCAAAATGGAGTAAAGGTAAGATTAATCAGGGTCAATGATACATACGTTACCCATCAGCTCAAAACCATGCACTAATAATGATATGTTTAAACATGACGCAGAAAACTTTGGGGGTTTACAGTTTTCGTTGATTAAAGTAAATAGCAAACAGGATTTTTAAAAAGTAACTGCAGGCAACAAAGGTTTTAAATGTACGTGTTATAAATACAGAAATTTGAAACGTTTTATACATAATCATCAAAAACGCTGCCAGGGTTTACTGTATCCGATGTCAGTGAACCTTAAAGTTAGCAAGGATTTGTCTCATGAACTGTTCTCTAAGTAAATATTTCAAGCTATCCAATCATTTATAACGCTTGTAGAGTACTCAAGTACTAACCACATCAATTTCATCACATCATACTTGAAATGCTCAGTTGCTATGTAGATGACCTGGTCTCTTCCAGACATGATTGATCAATCAAGACTCTGTATCTACTTCAATCCCTGGAGAGCTACAATGTGCTGGTACTTTATTATCAGTCAACCCAACAAACAAACCTATGTATTTGATACATATTGTATCCGTAACAATAAACCACATCCGTTCATAGAAATCGCCTGTCCCATATCAGATGCATAGTCAAATCTTTATAGTAATTCAGAAAATGATCACAACTAATATTTGTTTCAGTAAGGCCTAAAATAAAAACTTGTTGTATTGCCCTTTGGGTGCCAAAACATGGGTCGGTTGGTCGGAAAAGTTTTTTTTTTTTTAACTTTTTTTTTTGTCGCCCTCTTTGGGCCGATATTTTTCAGATTTGAATGTTTTTTTGTTTCTCCTTTTTTTCCCGCCCTCTTTTGGCTGATATTTCTCAGTTTATCCTTTAATACATGTGTTTCAACGTCATCATTCCGTTGATATCTGTTTTCACCTCATAATCATCCATGGTTTGCACGAATGAAAATTTTTCAATAATTTGATTTTATGCATTTATATCCCATTTAAACAAACAAAATACATATTTTTTTATTCATTAATAAAAACAAATCTAAAAAACGGTTTTTAAAAAAAATGCCGACCATAGATTTACAGATTTTTGGGTCGGTCTCAAAGGGCAAAACAACAAGTTTTTATTCTAGGCCTAATGTTATTACCTCTTGATATCTTGCTTGATTAAAAAACAAGAAATAATGCATTGTGCATCATCATGTTTCTATCTTCTGACACGTGATCATACCAAACCAAACAATAATATGAAATTCAATTTCTATCTGTCGTAAACCTAAATATTTCTGCAAAAAGTATTTGATTAAGCCATGTTATCATATCACCTCTTGATATCTTGGTGTATAAGGGGCACAGCACTATCGGCTGTATGGAGGTACTGGATACCCAAGGCTGCCCCCTCTGCTATCATGTGCCTTCTATGCCATTCCAAAGGTCCTTGCGGAGCCTGTGAGTAGATACAGAGTGTGGTAGAGGTAAAAAAAGGTCATACACAACAGGAAGTTTCTTCCTACCAAACCCACGAAAGGGGTTAATCATTTTATTAGACATTTTAGTTGCAACCTTTCATATCTCTGATGAAATTGTGTTTTGTTGAGATAAGAAATCTTTAGATAAATATGTTGAATACTAAGCTGATATAACACAGGATTAAACCAATACCAAGGGAATGGAAAATAAAAATGTGATCTATTTGGTTATAAAACAATGTAAGCAGAAATACATGAAAAACTTGACAATCTTGGTTGAAATATTCATTGATTCAATTAAATAGCATTTTTATGGTCAAAAAGAAGGAAAAAAAGGTTATCTTGATTTCTGGCAATGAATTTAGTAACTATGTGCTTAAGAGAGAAATGAACTAAGGGCAGTAGAACACACACTTAGTTTTAGACTCTAAATCCTGGTTTGGAACCAAGAACCCCCTGGTTCTATGATGATGCCCCAACCACAGGGGCTATGTATACTGCATAGCTGCTTCATCTTACCCTGCCCTCCAACTGGTATTCCAAGGAACCATTCTTCATGAAGTCAAATATCAGACAAATGCAGTCCTCTCCAAAAGAATACGCAGCCAAGGAAACAATGTTTTTGTGGCGGTACCTGCAACAGCAAAAAATCACTTGAAGATGAATCATACAATATCTAGAAGCCTTTTTGATTGATTCATCAATATATGGACGACTGAGTTTTCTCATTGTAATAGGCTTCATACAGTAATCATCCTGTTCTTACATGCAATGGGTTGAATCCCATATTGGAGCAAAGCCGAGGGTAACAAGACCAGGGAATAATTTTCCTCAAATTTTTTGATTAGCAATTTCAGCTGATGGATAAATATTT
The DNA here is from genome assembly GCA_035222895.1 of Strongylocentrotus droebachiensis. Taxonomy (NCBI): domain Eukaryota; kingdom Metazoa; phylum Echinodermata; class Echinoidea; order Camarodonta; family Strongylocentrotidae; genus Strongylocentrotus; species Strongylocentrotus droebachiensis. Next base: position 151,574 of record JAVYIG010003059.1, read on the forward strand.
CAAATGAAATTCTGTACATTTCTATGGAAGAAAACTGCTACACAAAAGATATTTTGTATAGCAGTCATGCAAAAGTGCATAGCAAATTGCGATGCGATACCAGGAAAATTATTCCCTGAAGACAATCAAATCTATATCATGAAAAACAAAAAAACATGTTAAAGTAATTTTTGATCACCTTTCTGAAAGCTTGGGAATAATGACTGCTCTTAAAAAACTTGGCAAGATAGGTTTGAAAGCACAGTATTAAAGTTACATGTATACTGTGCACCCCTAAATCACATAACATTATAAATTTGGCATCATTGCAAAGTGAAATAAATAGGCGTACACATGATAACAAAAAGAAAGATCAATAAGTAAGTAACATTGGGAATATCAGCATTCGGTCTCAAGTTTCTGATCTTTCGTTGCATAGTCTATTTATATAACTGTACATGAATCATATATTCTCTGCAGTAATATACTCACTTTGTAAGAGCTTCGATTTCCTTGATTTGATCTCCTCTTATCATTGACTCGTTAAACTTGACATTCTCATTCTGTAAAATGTTTCAAAACATAAGAAAAATAAAGAAAAAAATTTCAATATCAAAGCTATATATCTACTGCATAGTGTTCAAATGATAACTGCTGCAATCTATCTTCGTATAGGGATGATAATTTTTATGCTACAGCAAGAAAAGTTGGCAAATCGTCGGATCAGAGCTAGAAGAGTATTCACTCATTTGGGTACCAGTATTTAGGTTTTGAGTATCTCAAATGCATATAAGTTTTAATACCTTGATGATCTTCTTGATAGCCACATCTATCATATCGAGCTGAGCATGAAACACTTCCCCAAATGCTCCTGCACCAAGTCTCCGGGCAGCACTGAAGTTCTCTGTAGCTTTGCGCAGTTTTTCATACGGCACTTTGATGGTTGCACTTAGACCTGCAATCAGAGAAAAGAGAATATGATATTTCTTTTAATAATGTTGTACTCTCTCTCTTTTATAGTGTAATTTTCTCTGAGACATGTGACAAAGGAATCAAAACAGAACAAAGACCTAGTTTTAATGTTTCTGTTGATTTAAAAAATGTATTTCCATGACAACCTAACAAGAGCAAGAACTTACATTGTCATGAGCATACACTATTATAACAGGAAAAGAGACTAGCTTATCTAGGTCCACAAATGTCATAACATATCAAAATTTGAGAAGTTCAACCAGTCCAATGGTTAATTGTACAAAATGAATTACACTTTCAGATATATGTGATTGTAAAACACCTCTCTCTTCCAATTTTTGTTAATCCTGATTAATTCTAACAAACAAAATATTCTACAGTCATTCTATATGGGAACTGTGACACATTAATGCAATTTGGTTTGCTTTAAAAGTCTCATTTCATCAGAGATTAAAATGATATTTTTTCTCTTTAAAAAAGATAAAGAGAAGAAAATATATAAAAGGTCCTAGATAATTCCATCAGGAACTCGTTTTATATTTTCAAACTGTTAAGGTACTGGGGACAATAGATGACTTTGTAGTCCCGCTTTTCATTAGTCCTTGAATATGAGGAAAACATTTAAATACAAATACACTATAAATACATATTTATAAAACAAACACTGGTTCTCATGATTATATATCAAATAGGTAAAACCAAACCCACTTTTGATTATTTACTTAACTTACATTGGTCTACACTGCTAGCTTGACTGGGGGTAGCAGAGTGTGGATGTTACTTACATTGGTCTACACTGCTAGCTTGACTGGGGGTAGCAGAGTGTGGATGTTGACTGGGTGATTGAGGAAGCGACTGAAAGATGGGCTGCCTTGAAGCTTGAAGGCACTCCGGTGACACGGCAGATGGGAAAGCCAAGTTATCATTGTTAGAGTAATGAGACTGGTAACGCTGTGGGCCACCTAGAGGATGCTCTGAAGGCACCCTCATCAGATCGTTCTGCTCAGGGTGCCGAGGCCCTGCAGGGTACTCCTGCCTGTAGTTGGGTTGCATTGAAGCATTGTAAACATCTTGCTGCGGTCTTGTGGACATCATCATTCTCTGGTCCACAGGCTGGAAGGCAATGTTACTGTGGTAGCTGGCGGTTGAAGGAGTTCTGCCACTAGTCTGTTGCCCCCACTGTTGCTGCTGTTGCGGGAGTTGAGGGTAATTTTGGATTTGAGGAGGATAGTGTGGACTTTGCTGGGATGATGGCTGAGGCTTATGCATTGGAAACTGATTTTCTACAATAGAAAAATAGTATGAATGTATAATATTAACCTAATAGATGTAGTACTCAAGATATTATCATCTCAACTTTTACATAAGATAATTTGTATAATGACATCTCTTGATTTTTCTAAAAAGTTGACAGCTAGCACATACGTAGCAATACACAATTTTTCTGATGAAGACTATTTGGATCAAAGGAAGTGCCAATATTGAGTGTTAAATCAGAACTTTATATGATAACATTGAATAATACTGTAATCACGATTCCTGATACATCAAAGTGAGAGGGGGGGGGGGGGGGGGGGGGGGGGGGCTTGCCCTTGTCTCAACCAGAAGCTATTAGGTAGATGTTAGATAATTAAGATCAAGGGTGGGGTGTATAGAATAACTCAATTATTTAGTGCATACAAAGAATACATTACACAACATAAATCTAAAGGAGAAGAAAGGTAACAAAGATCTGTCAACTCATCAAGAAAGTTATTTATACAAGACTAAGTAAGCTTTACCTCTCTATACTGGCAATTAAAATCTGTAATATTCTCTAAAATAAAAAAAACTTCAGCTAAAGTACATGTATCATATTCATAGATGTTTAAATGCAACAAAAACATTTCCCACTTCCCATTTATATTTATGATTCACAAGTTTATTTTGTATTTTGACTTTATGATACCAATTTGAAGATTTCCAACTGTAATTTGTTTCTCAAACTGATCAATGCAATAAACCAAATTCTACACTGCAATGATAATCAGGGGGGGGGGGGCATAAGTGGCTCATGCCCTCTTTGAAATCCAATTAGCATATTCTAATTACATGACAAAACTTTCCCCCTAAAATTGGTATCGTGCTTCCCCGTACAAAATCCTGGATCTGCCCCTTGAGATAAAATGTTGCTTACAATTTCTTCATGCTGTGCAATATATAATCACAAATTATACTAACTACGATTAAAGCACACTCAGACATTTTCCTTTCCCATAAGAGGATATAAAGAACATGACCCATAACCTACTTGTAGCAATGCTTACCATGACATGGTGGAATATGGACTGGTCTTTGTTGAAACTGGTTTACTGGTTGACTAACATTCATGACAGGTGGCTCAGGGACCAGTGGGTCACTGTGTGTAATCTTCTGTATCAAGTAATGCAAGTCAGGTCTCACTGCAAAAATCGACAGGAAATAAATGGTCTTGAAAATTCAAATATCTAAGTCATTAAGCCCTATCAGGATGTAACGTCCCCTTGAGCCTATAGAAACAGCGATGCCTCTCATAGCAGTCAATATATATATACTAGCACCTAAGGTAAAGCATGTTCAATACAAAAATAATATATCAAATCATCTAAATATAAATGCATGCCTGTTTTGTTCTCCAAATAACACAAATTACAAATCTACTCAGTATTTTTTAACGTGTATACAAATAAAAACAATATTGCAAATTTCTTCCCGAGTATTATAAAGCGAGTACCGGTATGTTACAAGTAATTTCCCCTATTTTAATCTAAATTTGAAATATGAGTCTTTCATTCCCTATTTGTCTGATGTGATCGTCATGTTGTATTAATAGTACATGCATCCTTGAAAACTGTCTGTTCAGAGCCAAAAGGGTGTTAACTCTGTGTTAAAGTTTATGAGTTAAAGCTCTTCTGGCTCCAATCGATACAAATATTCAATAAAAACAACAACCGCCAACAGGAACTTGTGACTTCATGTCACCTGACGACCCTTGAGTGCCAGCATCTTATCCTATCATATCATGTTACAACACTACAATCTTTCACACATATGTGCTCAGCCAAAAGCCACATGTTACTTACATGCATCTGTGTAATTTTCACCTTATGTATTATGGATTACTGTGCAGTCACTTTAACTTTGTCATCTTTATTTGCATTTACAAGATACAATTGTGAATGGGCAAAACTGGAACTTTGGCAGCTTATACTGAAGGATGCAGTATGAACGCCTTTTCCACTTCCTTAATTAAAAGAACTGAGTTTACAGTTCATGTCCTGAGTTAATTTATTACCAAGTCCCCCCCCCCCCCCCCCTCTTCTCTTTCTCTCTCTCTCTCTCTCTTCTCTCTCTTTCTCTCCCACTCTTTCTCTCCAACTCTCGCTTTCTCTCTCTCTCGTATACATTTTGGCTGCTGTGATGATTTAATAGGATTTATATACGCCAGCAACTCATTCTCCATTTGCTTTTCCACAAAATTATTTTTTCAACAATATCTGCACATTAAATGTGCTGAAAAAAAGGACCTATTTCTTAACATTTGATGAATCTGTTTTAGATAATACTCATCTCTAAAATATAGAGGGGAAAATGCAAAAGGAACTCCATTCAATCATCAAGATCACTAATATAATCTTGCTTCCCATAAGCTTTTGGACTGATTTTTTTCAAAAGCTACATAAAAGTACTTTTGCAGCATGCCAGTGTATAGTCCACTTACCAAAGTCTTTGAGAAACATCATGCACCTTGCATGTTTTATCTCATAGAGTTTGAGATAGAGTTCTTCAATGGTGTGGTTCTCATAGTCCCACGTAGTCAACATTTCGTCTGTAGGACTACCCCCTGGACGCAGCATGCAACGCTGGAACATAGCGATGTCATCGTTGGAGAATCCAAGCAATCCCGCTGTTTTGTGATCATCAAATTAAAGTTTAACATTTGTAATCATTTTAATACAAACGTCTGGATATTGTTTCAATTCAGTCAATTCAATTCAATTCAATTCAATTCAAAGTTTTTTCCACACTCTTCATAAAAACATTTAAAACATACAAATACAGAATGGAATGATAAAAAAACAAGATAGTGATAACACATAACAATGGCAATTTATGAGAGCATATTCAGTAACCGTGTACATAGTCAGTCAGTAGCCTATTGTGTCAATTCAGTCTACTCATACTATTATGGGATAAATTGTCAGAATTATTCACCACTGTTTTTGTACACATTTTTAAAGCATATGATCCCTCCCTATTTGGTGAGGCAACAGTACTGTCAAATAGAATGTTCTAGTTAACATTTTCTGGAAATTATAAAATTCAAAGCAAAAAGTACCCTTAATTAAAATGTATCTGTTGATTCTGCCGTTTTCAAGCTTTATTGATCATAAATTAAACCTAGCATTCGATCTGTACAAAACCTAAACCGTGTACATAGAGCTTCACTTTCCTTACATGTATTTGTACATGTGCATGTAACAAACAAGTCAAGCGGAAAATCCAACCATCAACATTATAACTCTACATATCCTGAAAGAAATTACTTGAAATTCCCAACATTTTCTAATTCAATTAAAGGGACTGTCAAGGGTATTTCCAAAAAAGCTGAAAAAATAACAAATATGTCAGAGGATTTGATAAATTTCTGAAATAGAAAGAGGAAGTTACAAAGTCTTTAAAAAAAATGAACATCACTTAATAAATATGCAAATAAATGATTCCTATTGCACTAATGCAACCTCATCTCTATGTGTTTTGGATAACAGAAGTCATATTTTAACTTCATAGGTGTGGAAAGTTCTTTTTTACTTGTTGATTGGGGAATTCCCATATTTTACTCATATTTGAGTAATGCTCATAAACTACATGTAAATGTTTGTGTAGGACTGTAGGCCTCATATTCATGTACAATGCTACCTCCACATCTTTTTAGTCAAATTACTTAAATGATATTTACTCTATTAAGTTTCAAATGAGTCTAAGACTATAAAACTCCCATTTTATTTTTAACGCACATGAAGGTAAATCTACTGGAATCTACTGGTTAACCAACAAATATTTATAAATAACATTTGATGTTCGCTCTACACAAACCGAGCTTTGCATGGTGGACTAATGAATGGAAACAAACAGGGTACCGCTAAGGTTGACTTCTGTTACTGTAGCAGATTCAGATAATTCTGTCTGCTTTTATATATGTTTTAGTCTTCAATCATCTATGTCCTCCGCCCTTACACGCATCCCACACAGATCGTGTGAACCCAAGAAAGAGAATGAGAGGCAAGGACTATGTCTCCGGTTTGGCATTGAGGGTGTGTAATTATCTCAGCTGATTGGGCCCGCGACACGGAAGAGTCCAGGCAGTGGACTACCGGTATTTATCCAGGCTTTTGAAGTTTTGATCCAGGGCAAATAAAGAATTAGACAGTTTAAAATGTTTGGCACAGAAGTTGACATAACCTTTGACCTTTAAATTGTTCTTCTTATCACCTATTTGGTATAACAAATATTTACCAACGACCACCACCAAATATTTTAAACTCCCAGTTCCAATGGGTGTCACTTTGTCGCATTGAAATTATGGTTATGAGTATGACTAGACCAAAAGAATTGTCTACAGTATTTCTTTTGGGGGATATACATGTACCGCTGAGTCTACGTCATCAACAAAAAAAAAAAAAAAAAAAAAAAAAAACCCTCCTCCAAGCAGACAGATTTTTCTGTCTAGATTCCGACTTACCAAGGCTCATCCAGTTCTTTCTTTGTAGATGTGAATCTAAAATATGACATAATTCCTGCTTCACAATTGCAGATTTTATGTCCCTCAATAATACTGGCATTTCCTTGGTAGCCATATTCCACTTATATGCACAAAAATACCACTGGCAACAACCTGTTGAGCTCTCAAAAGTAAACCTCTAAATAATCAACCAGTCATAACTGGCACTTCACAGTGTAAAAGAGTCTAACATACCGGTAACCCAATTTTTTATTCCTACTCAACAAACCAGGATATGTAGGGGGAGTAGTAGCCAATTAAAAAGAAAGAATGATATTTGACGACAATTATTTTCAGCAGATCAGTAATATGCACTCAATCAATGAAAAAATCTTACAATATCAACCATAAACCAAAGTCCACCCTAGACATTGTAAGAACTATACACCGTTATACAAACATCCTGTTCGTCCTTACATATATCTTCTTTTATTAAAATAGCATGTGTACTCAGATTGTGAATCATCATTTTCATGCTCTATTATTATGATGACAAACAAGTTTTGTCATCATAATAATGGCATGCTTGAATTGAAAGAAAGGGAGCTCTGAAACTCTTGACCTGAGCTGGGTCCTTGGGATATGATAGAGTACAATTCCAAAGGTATGTGTATTTAGCTGAAAACATGACGATGAAGTTGATTGAATTAAAAGTACATGTAGCTATGTAGCTAGTACCTGTTGAGTTGTATTATAATACTAATAGTCTAGCTCAAGTCAAGAGTCTATGCAAGTAGAACATGTGCATATCGCGCTCACATTATGTCTATGCCTGGTTTCGTTTCGTGAGTATTTTTTACGTCTTGAAACTTTGTTTATATTATACTAGTCTACGAAAGTAGTGGACTAATTATGAACTCCATAGGCCTACCTAAATGTTTCCAGTTCTTCAAGCCAGATATATCATCGAGGAGATCACATAGCTGCTGCCGAGCAGGGACTGGAATATCCCGGACATACATCATTCGTTTGGAAGCCATTGCGACGGGCATTCTTCATGCGTGATTTCGCGAACAGTGTTGGAACGTATAAAGCATACGTTATAACTTGTGTACGTACTTGTCGTGCCGAGAAACCATCGAGAACTAGCGATAGCGCTACTGACCGTGGTTTTGATATACAAAAGATGACGTCATTAGGGAAAACCCCCATCTTGGTCAGCGATACGCAATAGCGGGAAACCGTAAACCACAAAGTCAATACCAAAAAAATCTGGCACAAGCTAAAACCCCCACCTCGATATTACAATTGCATAATCAACTTCCATGAATTTATAAATTAAATGATTGGGCATTAATATTCATCATCATTATTAGAGTATCATAATCATCGTCATCATCCTCATCATCATCATCATCATACTAATTAACTGAAGATGCATAATTAATAAACAATCATATTTTATTCTGTTTGGCTTACAGAAAAGAAACAACCCAGACACATCCCAGGTCTAAAAAAAAAAACAGTTGAAACCACTTCGAATTTTCAACTGGTATCGATTACTGGTACCAGTTGATAAAAATGGCACATGCTATAAACAAACCAGTTGATTCTAGTTGAAACCAATTATTGTTTCACCTGCTAATACCAGTTAAAAACAATAGGCCTTGTTGGTCTACCAGTTGATTCCAGTTTAAAAATCCATTAAACCAAAGTGGACCATTTGCAATGAGACCAGTTGTTTCCAGTTGGAACATATATTGAAACCCAATGGGTGTAAAGTTTACCAGTTGATCCTAGGCGCGGATCTACGGGGGGTTTAGGGGGTTTAAACCCCCCCTTGGGCGCCCCCCCCCCCCCCCAAAAAAAAAGGGAAAAAAAAAAGAAAAAAAGAAAGAAAAAAAGAAAGAAAAAAAAACGCACGCTGTAGAGAGAAACCCTTTCAAGTGCAAATATTGTGAGAAGATATTCAACTCATCTGGTAACTTAACCAAACACATGATAACTCTGGATATAACTGTGTATTAAACTGTTACTTGATTTAAAAAGACATTATCATGCACTGCTTTTTATGGTCTCCATTGTGTTAATAGATGCCAGGAAAACATCATTTACGGGGTTCAAATAAACACCCCCCAAAAATCGGCTCGCCGCTTCGCGGCTCGTGGACGATGCTCCGCATCGTCATTATTTTGGTCAAACCCCCCCCCCTTAGCAAAAAGCTAGATCCGCCCCTGGATTCCATTTGAAAGCCATTAACCGTAGTCCGTACTGGTATATTATTAGACCAGTTGATACCATTTAAAACCAATGGGCCTTACCGGTAAATCTACTAGTTAATTCTAGTTGCAGCACCATATTGAAAACTTACGCGCATCTGCTCTGCGCCTCGTCGCTTATCCTGTTAAGCACGGGGAACGTACACCAAAAAAGTCATGTTTTGATATAATTGCTGGTATTATGGGAAAATGGAAATTTTTTAAAAAAATCTTCGGACGGTTTCTTATAATTTGAAATGTCGTCTTAAAAATGATACTAAATTTGGGATTATTCTTTCAGGGGAAACGGTAGCCATTTTCACCTAAAAGTTTTGACTTTTTCAGCCTGCCTATGGAGATTGCACTGTTTTCCCCCTTTTTTGTCGGGTTTCGCTCAGTCAACCAGTCTACAAATCTTACACGAGTGACGTATAAAAAATCTTCGGACGGATTCAGAAACCTTGACATCCCACCTTTACGTTGGTATAACGATTGTTTTCATTCGTGGAGAGGAAACGGTAGCCATTTTCCAACCAATAAAAAGTAACTTTTCATACTAAACCAAGGTGACTGGGATAGTGTAGCGCTATAGCTACTCACAACGAGTGCGCCCGTACCGTACAAGTTTGGTTTGAGTTCGTTGGTACAAACATGCACAGTTATAGCTTCCGTGCAATCGCTGTAGAGGTCAGTGTGTGTATTTAACGCAGTGCGTATTATACAGAGTGTGTGCGTTGCGCTCAAAATCTCGGAGACCACATCATATGTCTATACATGCGCACCCGAATGGGTCATTGCACTCCAAATAGAGGGAAGTCAGTATAATCATTGGAAGAGGGAATGAGTTCGATTTCGTCTACGGTGTGATGGCAAGCCTCTGCTTATGTAGTCTACCGTAATTTTGCATTTATTTAACTAGGTGAGTTTCATTTCTAATTCTAGTTTGTTAGTGTTAGTAAGTAGTCAACGAGAGCAAGCGCTCGCACCCCCGCTTTGTCGCATTGAACTAGTCCGATCAGTCAACTTTCACGCACGAGTGCACTTGTACTTGAGCGCTCTCTCTTCGTGAAAGCGGTTGTTTAGTGCGTATTCAGTCAGACCGCAGCGCGCGCGTTAATGAGGCTGAAAGCTGATTTTTACTCAGCGATATCTGGCGATCACATAACATTTACGTCTGCTGAATTTCCATGCGATTTTCAGTGAGATTTGTAGGGGTGTACATGTAGCTGCGTATTTGGTCGTTAACTTCATTCAACATGGCAGCATGCAACGGAAAGTCACTCTCGAGATTTTCAGCATCAGTTTGATATGTAATTTGCCATATTTCGCAATTTGTAAACAATAATTTTTCACAACTTTTATTGACGTTATTTTTGTAACATTTCAACTGCTGTTTTGACCCGGGAATTTCACTTTTGGTTCCTGACTTTGGTACAAAATCAATTTGTCCACTTTGAGATTCGTTCGAAAGATGAAAAGTCACTGATCAAAAATATGTCAAAACCTAATTGACGCAAAATCATGTTCTTTTTATAATCATAGTAATTAAGACCCTAAAAACCCGGAAATTACCAATTTGTTCTTTTTATGATAGCGCGAAATTGTGTGATTTCCTACTCGTGTACGCTCGCCGTCTGAGCAATGGCAATGCATAACTGATTATTAAACTCCAGGGAGCTCCGCCGCGCAATCGACTGGCCAAAAAAAATTAGAAAAATGATTAAAAAAGAAATATAGTAGAAAAGAATCGTCTATATGGCAGGTGAGGTATTTGATCTCGGGTCCTTAGATTGATGTCAAGACGGCTTGCGCGTACGTGCATTACAGGCGCACGCCACAACGCATGGTTACCGAAATGCGGTATTCAGAATGTTAATAAACCAAAGCGAAACATATGTGACGTAGTTGACGTAGTTGACCAATCAGAACTCTCTATTATCACATCGGCAAAGTTGACTACTTTTTTTAATTATTCATGAACATGAGCGTGATCTTTTTTGGTTCCTGACTTTGGTACAGCGTAAAATATAATAATTTTGATATCATTGTAAAGAAAAATATTTATGCTTTATGCTGATTATAACATCTTCTTGACGCAAGAATGATTTCTATGTGAAAATCAGCCCTACTCTTTAGATAGATTTATCGTCGAAAAACCCCTTTTTCAAGGCGAAATATCTGTTTCCAAAATATATCTAACATGATTGACATATAAGTATATAGAGAGTGCAACTTCTTATCTTTAAAATAAGACCCATTTCATGAGAAATGAACAATTATAAAGGCAAAAAATGCCGATCGGGAAGACCGTCTGCACTACTCATTACGTATGCAAGACACGTAATTAATTCTTGCATACGTGCTGAGTAAAATAGAGGGTTTTCGCACCGGCTGCGGTCTGACTGTATTCTTTTATGCGCGTTTAGGGCTAAAAGTTTTCCATATGGTGGTCAAACTGGACCATTTGATAACAGTTGAAAACCAGTAGATGATTACCAATTGCTCTAGACTACCAGTTGAAAACCAATAGATGGTTACCAGTTTATAAAACCAGTATATGATTACCAGTTGATTTACCAGTTGAAAACCAGTAGAACACCAGTTCAATGTATATTATGCATATTCATGATTAATTTACATGTTTTCACAGATATAATTATCATGATCTGTCAAGCAAATCTGACAATGCACACTCATTTTGTGATTTATATTTTCTTAGTCGATCATCGACTAATATCATGTTTTACAATTAAGACGTAAAAATAAATGTTTTGATATATGTAATAAATAACGGAAACAACTGGTATATATTGTGTATATACACTGTTGGTCATAAAGGTGGAATAATTATTTTTACCCCAATTTATGGAATGATTTTGACATTGATTTATTCCTAATAGATTTAAATAATAAATATACATTCTCAAATTTTATTGAATAATAATTTGCGAGTGTTTGTTTTGCGTGACTGCTAAAACATGTGTGTGCTACTATGCTTATCGACTAGGGGACCTACGTCCTTAAGTCATAACTGACAGTAATGAGGATTACTGCCTCACAAAAGGCCACTAATAATTATACCTGATCGACACGGTTTTTATTCTGGGGCCTCACAGTTACGAGGCCATTTATTATTATAAAAATAATTTCTAAATTCCTAATAGATCTAAATAACAGTATACATTCTCAGATTGTATTGAATAATAATTTGTGAGTGTTAAAGCATGTGTATGCTAATCAACTAGGGGACCTACGTCCTTAAGTCATAACTGACAGTAATGAGGATTAATGCCTCATAAAAGGGCACCAATATACTCTGTCGCTCATATAGGTGATATATATTTGTTTTACCCAAATTTATGGAATTATTTTTAAAATAATTTAAAAATAATATATCTAGATAATAGTATACATACTCAGATTTTATTGAATAATAATTTGCTAATGTGTGTTTTGCGGGACTGCTAAAGCATGTGTATGCTACTATGCTTATCAACTAGGGGACCTACGCCCTTAAGTCATAAATGACAGTAATGAGGATTAATGCCCCACAAAAGGGCACTAATATAGCACATCGACACGGTTTTGACCCTGGGGCCGCACAGTTACGAGGCCATTGCTTTGTCACTGAACCATGACTGTACGCAGCGGGGGCTAGGATAGGGGGCATGTTTCCATAAATAAAAAAATAAAAAAGAAAATGCAATAAATTTTCAATAATTTATTGCATTTTACCCCGGTCCCCAACATAAAAAAATCCTCTGGACGGCCATGCATTATGGCTCAAGGCATGGGCTTCGCTCGCGAATAAATCTTCAGACCATCACACCCAACTGCAAAGCATGATGCTTAAGCAGTATCTTGTATGGTGTTTAAAGTGAAGCAAATTTTGTAATAAAAATGTAAGGGTATATACCAATGTCTTTAAAAAATGCATATTTTCGCTTTGAGATTTCCCTTTGTAGGTGCCTTTTTTCTTCAGAAAGTGCCCTTTTTTCTTGGTGCCCCCCCCCCCCCCACTTTGGAAGTCGCTCGGCCGCCCCTGCATGAAAGTTATGTTATAATTATTCATTCATGCACAAGCAGTGCACTCCATGATACACAGGTGGAAGTATTTTTTGAAAAGGTGAAACAAAGGCTATTTATGTAGCACCTCCATCGCCGTTATTCAAAATGTACAAAATGGGACGTCTTCACATTAGATCTGTGGATATTCGGGGTCATTGCATGCTAGCCGTTAACTGGTCTATACACGCACGGGCAAGCTTTCGGCTTGTCAAGAACATCCACTTTCGTTTAAAAAGTATCATGCATACAATTTGAATATCTATTTCATGATGAAGTGTAACTTGTTTTTCTATCCATGATTACCTATTCTTATATTTCTGCCACGGGCGACTGAGCACCAGGGTCTTTAAAAATTATCAAAAGCGCCCTGTATACCAAGTTTGGGTTAATGGAATGAATGTGGACGGTCAGGCCATATGTCTCTTGCTTCATTAGGGGCTTTTAGATTCTGCACGACGAGAACGTGGACTGCCCTTTTAAGGCAATGTGACGTCACTGCCAGTGCCTTAAAAGGGCAGTCCACGTTCTCGTCGTGCATAATCTAAAAGTCCCTATTGTTTATAATGGTGCAATGTATCTATGCTTTCACAGAACCTTGTTTCAATCCATAGGATAAACTTTAATTAATTTAAACAGCCTACCAACTTATTGTCTAATGATATCTAAGTTCTCTCTGCTCACAGTCTAGTCCGTTGCGCCATTTCACACGCGTAAGGAGCATTATGGATTTATCCCAAATAGCGAATGAAAACTCAAAGGTTACTAAACCCAATTGAAAGAAATAACACATAATTATTCAAAATCAAATTCAAATTCAAATTCAAATTTATTGGTCCAAAAGGAAATTCGTTTCGTTTACATGCATTGATCACAGAGAAAAATAAATAAAATGTACATGTGACATGATAGTTTACATACAACACAACACGAGTATATACAGTATAGAGAGAATAAACATAATCACATTATATAGATATTTTCTCTGAATTTACATTATATTCAATATTTGTTCATGTATCCAGAGTTATTACCAAAACAATATAACATTGTAATTATTATTACTATTATCATTATCAATATTACTATTATTATTATTATTATTATTTGTATTGTTATTAAGTTTATTTTGGACGATGATAGTATAAAAAAAATTGACAGTAGACTTTCATAAAAAAAGATATCGTCCAAAATAAACTTTATTCATTTTGTACAACTCAAGGGGTGCGAATGAACTCAAGTTTGTAATCATCATAACGAAGAGAATATCATAACATTTCCTCGCAATAAGCATTTACTTGAGTTTGAGTTCATATTAACACCTTTTCTTTTCAACTGCCTAATAATCAATGTAAACAAGTGAGTAATTGTTTTTTGGAATGACATAAAACACACATATTGGCCCGAATTCACAAAGGAGGTTTGTCGACAAACCTAGGTTTTCGTGCGTCATATGACGCGTTTCGACGCGTTTTTATAAACCAGGTTTATAAAAAAAAAACGAGTCAAAACGCGTCATATGACGTATACATTAACCTAGATTTGTCGACAAACCTCCTTTGTGAATTCGGGCCAATGGCTTTTGAACCACATTCACTGCTTCAGCCCAAACTTGGTAGCCTACAGGAGGATTTTGACAATGCTTTTGAAACAGCCTCATGCTCAGTCAACCACGAATATGGTATCATCAATTTTGAAAGGTGAGGTATTCGTATACCATTTACCATGAAATATGATTCTACGTCCAAAGTTGGGTACTTTTTTTTTTATACGCACTGTATAATACTTTTATATCTTTGCATGGGTAATACTCGAAATTTCAATTTATTTGTCAAACTGGAATATCATCATCTATGACAATATTGATGATGCTGCTAATAAGTATCGACTTGCATGGTATTGCAAATATTTTCCAATTTTTATGACATCAAAATCACATATTTCAATCGAATATATGAATATATTTGTTTTAATACATGTATAATATAATCCAATGTATATCTATTTTGAAAGACGCAATTTTGGTAATAGGCAATTCGCAATGATTATATCATCAAGTATAAACTTATAAATAACCATATAAATAGAAAAGAGGCGAGAGCTACATATAGTAAAGGCATACTGTCGGTCCTTTATATAATATTATACAACTATTACAGTCAAACCTTCTTTTTGTTACATAAAGTATACTTTTTTATGAAGCTTTGCCTGAAAACATAGCTCCTTTTATATTGAAACATAATGTTGCCAAAATGACTTATAAAGATAAGACTGATTTTTTTTTTTTTTACAAAGGTGTTATTTGAAAGTCCAATAATGATATAACAGTCTAGATGACGTCATCCTCCTTGGCCAAAATCTTCATGATGCAGCATCCTAGTACGATACACAAGATCTGAAATAAACATGAGAATACAAGGTCAAAGATATCAGTAAAGGTTCGCATGCATGGTCATAATACCGACTCTGATCTAAAATATTTAGACTTCCCATTTGTTAAACCCGATTTTGAACGAGCATCGGACTTTAATTTGAGTAGAATACGGGCCACGGAGTCAGAAATAATGGGGGATTTCAATGGTTACACAAGTACCATTATCTGATCAGAATACATCAGAAAAGGACAACGTAGCTAGAATAATTCCTCAATATAGGATAGAGAATGAATACATTCTAATGGCTATATCGGAAACCAGGATACTAGGCCCCCAAATAACAGGGGAAAGTTATTTTGGAATTATGTAAAATGTGTGTTTCCGAATCCTAAATGGACGTACATTATAGGAGACACAATGGGAAACTGTACATGCTATGGAGCAACACCGAGTGTTATTGATTCTAATTATGATAGCAGATATTAAATTATACGACCAAATATCATTCTTTCATGTACTACCCTTTACAACTTATTCAGACCACTGCCCGATAAAAGTAAAGAATATAGAGCAAACCACTATCGAGACGATTATAACGATTACTGTGAGAATGATAGAATAGATTTAAAACGACCACCGGATCTATTTCGACGGCAGGGACAGTTTAGTATAGAGAACAGTTTGAAATGGTTCTTAACGATCTAAATATTTATTAACCGTTAAAAACCGTAAACTACGAACAAATATCTGCCGATTTAGAATTAGTTCACATAACCTACCGATAGAAACCGGAAGACATGCATAGACGTCCGGAAAAAATACCTTCACATTTAAGAACTTGTAATGACTGTAACTTGGGAAGGGTTGGGGATGAATTTCATACCATAATGGATTGTACTGTATATAAGGCTGGGAAAAAATGGCTGAAATATCTGAACAGTTTAAAAATCTTGGCGATGAAGAGAAATTTGTAAGCATTATGAAACTTGAGAATGAAAATATATTTGATCACTTCTGTAAGTACAGTAAAACAATCATAATTACTCGAGGGGATTTTAGCATCCCACCCGTTTGTTTTTATTTTTTAATTTTTTAGAACATCAGTATCGAAATTTTCATTCCCATTTGTTTTGTATCTTTATTGTCAAACATAGTTTGGTATACGTGTCTTATAATTATAATTTGTTAGAATAACATTTACCACTGTATACACGGGTCAATGTCGCTATTCATAAGGACCGCTATTCGTAAGGTTCGCTATTCATAACGTCCGCTATTCATAAGCACCGCTATTCATAAGGTACGCTTTTCATAATTGGAGAAAAGGGTCATTATTCATAAGGACCGCTATTCATAATCAAAGAAGAGGGTCGGTATTCATAATATAAGAAGAGGTTCGCTATTCATAATACGAAATCGGGGTCGTTATTCAAAAGGGTCCCTATTCGTAATATTACACAAGGGTCGGTATTCATAACACAGAAAGAGGGTCGCTATTCATAATACAAAATGAGGGTCGCTATTCATAATACGAAATGAGGGTCGCTATTCATAATACGACGAGAGGGTCGCTATTCATAATACGAAATGAGGGTCGCTATTCATAATGCGAAATGAGGGTCGCTATTCATAAGGTTCATTATTCATAAGGGTCATTATTCATAATCGATGAAGAGGGTCGCTAGGAGAAGAGCGACCCTCATTTCGTATTATGAATAGCGACCCTCTTCTCCTATTATGAATAGCGACCCTCTTCTCCTATTATGAATAGCGACCCTCTTCTCCTATTATGAATAGCAACCCTCTTCTCCTATTATGAATAGCGACCCTCATTTCGTATTATGAATAGCGACCCTCTTCTCCTATGACGAATAGCGACGCTCTTCTCCTATTATGAATAGCGACCCTCTTCTTCTATTATGAATAGCGACCCTCTTCTCCTATTATGAATAGCGACCCTCTTCTCCTATTATCAATAGCGACCCTCTACTCCTATTGTCAATAGCGACCCTCTTCTCCTATTATGAATAGCGACCCTCATTTTGTATTATGAATAGCGACCCTCTACTCCTACACTGTAAAAAAATAATAGTCGAAATAACTCAATAAAATTGAGGAAAAGAATTGCCTTATTTTTATTAAGTAAATATTACCTACGGCATCTTAAGTAGAATTTACTTATTTTGCTGAATAAATTTTTACTCAGTTAAATCGAGTTACATTAATGTAAATAATTTAAGTATTGTAATCATTTTAGATAATTAAAAAAAAGCTATGATAGGATTACATATTGCACGATTTGGTACCCATCTAATCTAATCTAACAAGTAACATCCACTAATCATTCACTACTTCTATTTAAGATTTAACCGTATATATATATCTACCACCATCACAAACTATTACATACGCTTCAATTCGACACATATTGAAAGGCTCCAAATTTTATATATACTTGATCGTAGCATCTTAAAAGGAAAATTGGTTGACAATTTCCTGAAATATCAAGTTTTTATTTGTTTTGAACTGGGTAACAATTAAAAATTGTCTTGTCTTTGCTTAGCCATGTTAAATGAATTAGTAAATGTTTTAAAGTCCTTAAATTTTCATTCAACCACAAAAAAGAATTGTTTTATTTAAAAAAGAGTTTAATTTGGTCTTAATGAATATTCATAAATTATGTAAATATTTCTATTACGCACTGCATCGGTCCTTACTTTAAAAAGATAAGAATAATCAACATAAATTGTTTGAGTAATACGTATAATTTCTGATTTTGAGTTAAAATTACTAAATTAATACAAGCTGAAATTACTTAAAGTTCATATGTATTTGATTTTACTTAAATATTCCACGTATGTTCTACTAAATTGAAAGTTTGAGTTAGCAAGACTTAAATTTAGTGTGTAAGTGGCAAAACTAATGTTTACAAGTAAATTCTACATGGAAAAAATACGTAAAAATTACCAATGAACAAATTATTTTTTACAGTGTATTATGAATAGCGACCCTCATTTCGTATTACGAATAGCGACCCTCTACTCCTATTATGAATAGCGACCCTCTTCTCCTATTATGAATAGTGACCCTCATTTCGTATTATGAATAGCGACCCTCTACTCCTATCATGAATAGCGACCCTCTTCTCCTATTATGAATAGCGACCCTCTTCTCTTATTATGAATAGCGACCCTCTTCTCCTATTATGAATAGCGACCCTCTCGTGGTATTATGAATAGCGAACCTCATTTCGTATTATGAATAGAGACCCTCTTCTCGTGTTATGAATAGCGACCCTTATAAGTAATGAACCTCATTTCGTATTATGAATAGCGACCCTCTTCTTGTATTATGAATAGCGACCCTGATTTCATATTATGAAAAGCGACCCTTATGATTAACGAACCTTATTTCTTTATGAATAGTGACCCTCTTTTACCATTATGAATAGCGGACCTGCAGGTATGGGAAGTTCCACGTTATGAATAGCGGTCCTTATGAATAGAGGTCCTTATGAATAACGGTCCTTATGAATAGCAAATGGACCCCGTATACACAAGCTACAATGTTTATTGTTAATTTGTGATTACTCTAGAAACTATACAACTTGTTGATGTTCTTGTTTATATAATTGTTTTATATATGTATCGTGAAACAAAATGTTCATGTATATGAATGAAGTTTACGAATACAAATTCAAATTCAATCCGGATTCCTAAATAAGTATTGTCGATATAGAACCACGTTCTAAATATATTTATGGATGCAGAGACAACGACAGTATAACCGGACGGTCATTGGATTCAATAGAAAATCTGAGCAAGAAATCGCCCTCTGATCTGCCCCCTGTATCACACCCTGACCTTTTTTTCTCTTGTATTGGCATAACATTATTATTGTCGCCTCCTAGTCACTGGCCCCTTCTTGATTTCAATGCTTAAAATAACACAATAACACAATATAGTATTTTTGTAATATGCTCAAATTGTTGTAGGCATGTGTTTCTCCTATATAATGCCCAACTTATATTTTTGCTGTTGCTACGTCGGAGAAGCTCTGATAAACTCTGAGTTTTTTTAGAGCATTAAAACAAAAATAGAAAGCGAGCATAAACATGAGATGCACTCACATCATAAACGGCCGCACCAAAGGCAACTCCTGTGATGAGTACAGTCTTATAAATCAGTCGATCTTTGAGTGTGGAGTGGCACGGCTGAAATAAAATCAAAACAACATACAACAAATCAGGGATCGTTACGCATGCGTATAAACTTCCCTATTATAGTCAAGTTACTTTTGATTTAACTGCAAGCGACCTTCCACCTTAGAAGCAAAAAAGAATCACATTTTAAAGATTACACCATTGTGTGTCTATATATTGAAAGCATTGGACTCAGTGGTCAATCAGTCACGATGTGTCCATTCTGAACATTTTGAAATTGAAGTTTTGAAACATGGCTTGTTAACAAATTATTGGAACATCTGTCGACACAATATGTAAAAATTGGACGATCACACTGTCAGTATATTTTTGAAATCTGGAAAACACTTTTTTTTTCATTATTATTATTTTTTTTTTTTTTTTTTTTTTTTTACCGGTTGCGAAATTTCGTGCGATCTTGTCAGCCATTCCCTAATACGAAATGATATACAACCGCTTGTTCATGGAGGAAAGATAAAGACTTGGAACCCGTACTATACTAGAGATTGATGCTCTTTTTCAAAGTGAGATAATTTTGGTCTTCTTAACCTGAAGTAACCGCACAAGTATTCACTTTGTTCTTATATTAAATCAGCATAAATAAACACTTGGGTCGACAGGGTCAAACGTGGGGAAAATATCTTGTCCAAAGATGTTTGGCAGGGACAGACCTCTCGTTACTCGTACGAGATTCAATAGCCTATAGTGGTCCCACGGTCAGAAATAATCAAACGCTTAACTTTATAGATGGGGATGATGATTCAGTTTATAGAGATTTAAGCAGGCTTCATTCACTGAAGGGACTTAAAATCGCTCATTTAAATTGTTTATCGATAATCAAACATATTGACGAAATAAGATGTATGGTTATTAATGCTAACTTAGATATAATGACTCTTAGTGAAACTCATTTATGTGAAAAGATTGATGATGGTGAAATTTGTATCCCTGGATATACAATCATACGACGCGATAGGAATAGATTCGGAGGTGGAGTTGCGATGTACATTAAAGATGATTTGATTTGTATTCGAAAAGATGAACTGTTTGAAGATAATAATTTAGAACTAATTGTCACTGAAATTAAATTTGGGAAACAAAAACCATTTTATGTGATTTGTTGGTATAGACCGCCAAATTCGAATCTTGAAGTGTTTAACGCGTTTGAGAGAGTAATTCAAGCAGTTGATGATTATGAGGGTTCCATATCTTGTTCTTGGGGACATGAATTGTGATGTGACAAATAACATTGTATCATGGAATACTAGAAAGCTTCTAGATATCATGGAATCTTACAATTGTGCACAATTTATTAACAAACATACACGAGTAACTGCAGCATCCTCTACTACAATCGATCTTATATTTTGTAACAATGAACAAACAATAAGTGAGAGTGGTGTTATTGAAGTATCTGTAAGTGATCATTATATGATATATTGTGTTATTGGAAAACCCCGGTACTTAAATAGTAATACTCATAAGTATAAAACAGGAAGAAATTTGAAGAAATTTGATAACGAAGCATTTAGAAGAGATATGAATAATATTGACTTTGATCCCGTGTACGAAATGCATGATCCAGAAGTAGCTTGCTCAGTTTTCCTCTCATTAATAATGAAGGTGGTTGATAAACACGCACCTCTCAGAAAAACTAGAATTAAACAAAAAGAATCCCCTTGGATGACACCCAAAATCTCAAAATTGATTCGTTGCAGAGATCGCTCGAAAAGCAAGGCCAAAAGATCAAAAGAAATGGATGATTGGAATAATTATAAACAAGCTCGTAATGGCGTTACAGCTGAAATTCGTAGAGCGAAGCGTAATTTTATTTCAACTAAAATTGAATCAGCTGTACGAGATGTGAAAATGATTTGGAAAACATTGCAATATTTAATACCCGAAAAGAAAACTAAATCGCGAGCTACTTCAATAAAAGTAAATGATCGCTTTATTTGTGGACAAGAATTATCTAACTCTTTTAATGATTATTTTTCAACAATTGGTAAAACTTTACATGATACTTTTGTAAATAATGGGAATAATGCCAATTTAATGACTCCCACTCCTAATGTAACTTCATTTGTATTTAATGATGTATCGACCATTGAAATTGAAAAAATACTTCAGGCTCTCTCTGAAAATAAGGCAACTAGCCCGGATAACCTACCAGCAAAGCTCCTCAAATCCGTAGCTACTATTATTGCTTCCCCAGTAGCACACATACTTAATCAGTCTTTGCGTACGGGCACTATACCCGGTCAATGGAAATGTGCACGAGTTACCCCTATATATAAAGGAGGTGAGAAGACATGCATGGAGAACTATCGACCGATTTCTGTCATACCTATCCTAGCCAAAATAATGGAAAGGGTAGTTTATAATCAATTATTTGAATATTTAACGGAAAATAATATACTATCTGATTGTCAATCGGGTTTTAGACCCATGCATTCTACACAAACGACCCTTTTGAACGTAACAGATAAATGGTTAAATGCAATAGATAAAGGCAATATTGTTGGTTTAGTTATGATCGATCTCAAAAAGGCGTTCGATACGGTCGATCATAGTATTTTAATAGAAAAATTAAAAATGTATAACTTTGGTCAATGCACTTTAAAGTGGTTCACAAACTATTTTGATAGGAGAAAACAATTTACATCTGTAAACGGCTATACTTCCGATGAAAGGGAAATTACATGCGGGGTACCCCAAGGCTCGTTATTGGGCCCTCTATTATTCTCAATATTTGTAAATGATATGCCCCATAATGTGCACTCATGTGATATAGCATTATATGCCGACGACACATGTATTTTTACGTCATCAAAAAACCCAGTCGAAATTTGTAGCAAACTAAACTTAGATCTTTCAAGTTTATCATGTTGGTTAAAAGGTAATAAATTAATGGTTAACCCAAAAAAATGTGAAGTAATGTTTATAGGCACTCAGCAGCGTTTGAAGAGATTACACGATATTATTGATGATTGTAACGAAATTAAAAGGGTCCAGTCATGTAAATATCTAGGTGTTGTTATTGATCAAAATATGTTATGGAAAAATCAAGTTGATCATGTAAAGAAAAAAGTAATTAAATGTATATACCTCTTAAAAAGATTGCGTCCATACATTAATCAGATCACTGCTTTGACCTTTTATAAATCAATTATTCAATGCCATTTTGATTATTGTAGCGCAGTCTGGGCAAATGCTTTAAAGACTCACCTAAGTCAATTGCAAGTATTACAAAATAGATCACTTCGTATTGTTATGAATGTTGATTATATGTATCCTTCAAATAATTTATATGATACCTTGAAATTAGATCGCTTATATATACGATGGTCCAAACAATTAGCATGTACTATGTATCGCTCTGTTCATAACATTTGTCCACCTTATCTCAGCAGTATCTTTGTAATTCGTGAATCAGTATATTGTACAAGGTCCGGTCCGCATACATTAAGACTCATTCAACCGAAGACCAATTACGGGAAAAGATCTCTCTCTTATCGGGGGGCCAAGATTTGGAATGAGCTGAATTACCCTATTTCCACCACTGTATCAATTGAAGCCTTTAAGCGTCACATAAATAGTAACCCCATCATCCTGACCATTCTTAGCAGACAGACTTAACTCCTATATTTAACAAATTAAGCTAAAAATACAAGAACCCCGGTTTTCTTTCTTTTCTTATTCGTAATTTTTTGTTTTGTTACTCCCTTATCCGTTTTTACCATGTAAGGACACGTTCCTCCTTTTGTAGTTGCTTTCCCCCATAATGATGTTATTTTTGTTGTTGTAGATAGTATACTTTTAGTACATTTTTATTTTTATATTATGTAAATTATATTTTGTGTGTATTCATTTGTCTATTTATATGAGTAGCCTATATACATGTATTGATTATTCTGATTGTATGTTTTTATCTTGGCCTGGACCCCTTTGAAAAACAGCTTGTAGCTGACAAGGGCAATCCATCCCATGAGTGGAGAATAAATAAATAAATAAATAAATAAATAAGAGGTTGAAAATAACCACAGCTTAAGTATTGTCAAATCTATACAGGGGCACGGGGTCAAGGGGTCACGAAGGCACCCAGCCCCCCCCCCCATATTGAAAGATGAAGATAGTATGAAAAGATGAAAAGGAGAGAATAGAGAAAAGGAAATGGACAAGGACGAGAATAACAGACGCTTCATTTTCCGAGGAAGACAGGTCCCCCCCCCCCACCACCCCCATCCCGGTCATATCGTTCCAATGCCCCCATCAGACGGTGGACGCACGCTACGCCTCTGTATACTTGACTCTATATAAGCTCAATTCTTACGTCTGTATATATATCCAAGGTAGCTGAGCCAACGATATGACATCCTGGAGTATCAAGTATTTTACAGCATGAATAAGGTATAAGGTTGGGTTGATCAGGTAACCAGCCCATCCAATCAGTGTAGTTATGAACCCCGCAACACGTCAGCTTTATCACACATAAGAGAATAATACGGAGTTAGGATTAAACATACGTAAATCAAAAATCGTATAATCTACATTCAACTTAGAGTTGTAGTAAAACAGTTACACGGTTATAACAGTAAATGTTTAACCAAATAGATTTGTTTACAGCCTTTTATGTCATTTTTTTTTAAATTTCCTCTTTGTTGGTTTTCATTTTTCAAAATGATATGGGGCAGATCCAGGATTCCGTTTCCGTAAAACAGAGCGGTACAATGCCACCACCCCGCCCCCCCCCCCCCCCGCCCCGTATCTATCAAGCTCAATATGTGTGGTACTCGAGACGGCAAGCCGCCCGTTTACTTTTTGGAATGAAAATAGTAAGGAAAGTATCAAAACTAAAGTAATTCAAAGTATCTGGAAGGAACGTGCTGATGGTAGACGATTCAACAACCACAGTGATGAGGGTGAGAAAATAATAGTCAGTGTCTCAAATAAAATGGATTAACCCATTTTCTTCGTACATCACAGGAACGGATCCTCCAGTAAGTTGTGAGCCAAGGTGACGGGGAGTAGCTATAATTATGCACCCCTCGACGCCCCTATAGTGAAAAAGTTGATTCTACTTCAACTGTTTTATTCGGAAACAGGTTTTACTTACGTTCTGCTGTAGACTATCGAAGATTTGTTGAGCTGAAGTAGTTGAGTTATATTGTATCTGAAGCTCAGACATGTTCTCATCGACCAGCTTATCAAAGTCATCAAGTAGAACATAGCCAGAGATACCGGCAGCAAGCTCCAAGATTAGAAGAAGGATCATGATGATAACATACTATAAAGATGTTCAATGAAAACATAATTATTACTTAATCCTAAAAATGGCCCCACGATTAGAAGTACCATGATTTATTCATTTATATATTTAGGGTAGCCCTTTCAATAACGAATATTGCTCTTCCAAGGGGCCCTTTCTGTACAATAAAAAAGACATAAAAAACATTAAAACATTACAATAATAAAACATTAAAACATTACAATAATAAAACATAAACATTAAGAAAGAATACACAATATACAAGGTTAAGGAGAAAAACAATAGAAACAAAGCATAACTCCTGAAACTTGTTTAACAAAAAATAACATAATTTTTTTATACGACATTATGGAAACGAATTGCTTGTCAGAGTGCATTGGTAGCTCTTTCTGACGAGTGAAACCGCTGTATCTTGACAGAGTATATCAATATCGTCGGCTTTGAACTGATTACATAACATTTCATAAACTTTGATTTTCTTTTTTATTGATCACGGAATAGATTTTTTCCATTCATGGGTTGTAGGCCTATAAAAACATATTTACTATAATTATATTTAGGGTGCATGTAAGATTGAACATTTTCTCGTGGGAAATTTAAAATATCTGATTTTGATTTTGTTGTTGTTGTTGTTGTTGTTTTGAGTAAGTACAGAGCTAATGGGATGGGACCTCGCAAGACACGTCACAGAATTGCCAATTTGTGTAGATTGATCACAGCTTTAAAAATTCATACCTTTCTTATTCCTAATCGGAAATTGCTCAAACGTTCTCTGGCCTGTTCCTCTCAATGTTCTGATATAATCGGAACCAACTTAATATCAAGGTGGGTTCTCCTTTAACTTTTAGAGAGTACAGAGGACCGAGAAAGCAAGAGAACCTTACCCATTTCAGCATACTATAGCTCGCCTGTAAAGCCCCATAGCATCCTAAGTATGAGACGAAGATGATGAAGAAACCGACTGAGATGAGAAGGTTAGGTATAGCTTCCCCTGAATTATTGGTGAAGTCAGCATAATATTGGTAGAAGCCGAGGGTTACGAAGCCTATATAGATTATACCCAAACTCGAGATCTGCAATCAAAGAGACCAAGGTGAACCGTACAACTGATTCTGCAGTACATGATTACATGATCCAGTTACTTTATACATTTCGAAAATAATTCATTGGGCTTTAAAGCCAAGGGGACCGACTTTATTTTCTAAATTATCTTCCCTTATATTATCATCTGTTGCACTGTTTTGTCGGTATCTTGGACCTTTTGAAACGTTCTTCTTCTATTATAATACAGTCTGGCGTATAGCTTTGGTTTGTCGGTCTTTGGGGTTATCGGTAAACTTCGACGATCGTGTTTGAATGTCAACAGCTAATTTCTACATGTATTTGTAATCATATACACTGTCGCTCATATAGTTGGAATATTTTTGTTTCACCCCAATTTTTGGAATTATTTTTAAAATAATTTAAAAATAATAGATCTATAGATTATAGTATACATTCTCAGATTTTATTGAATAATAATTTGACAAAGTGTATTTTACGTGACTGCTAAAGCATGTGCATACGCTACTATGCTTATCAACTAGGGGACCTTCGCCCAGTGGTGGATCGAGGGGGGGGGCCGGGGGCCTGCCCCCCCCCCCCCCCAAGAGAAAAAAATCATGTAAAAACACGTGATTTTTACCTTTTTGGGGAGTTGGGCCCCCCCCCCCTGGCGCTCAAAGGGGGGGGGGGGGGGTGCAAATTTTTAAATTTCGAGGACCAAAAAAAAAAAATGTGCTCACACCCCCCCCCCCCCCCCCCCCTCCCCCTGCAATCTCCACTGAGCGACTTTTCGGCCGGCGCGATTTTCAAATTTTCGGGAGCAAAAATTTGAAAAAAATTGTTGGGCCCCCTCCCCTAAGAAATCCTGGATCCGCGCCTGCCTTCGCCCTTAAGTCATAAATGACAGTAATGAGGATTGATGCCCCACAAAAGGGCACTAATATAGCACAACGACACGGTTTTGATCCTGGGGCCTCACAGTCACGATCGAGGCCATTGCTTTGTCACTGAACCATGACTGTACGTAGCGGGGGCTAGGGTAGGGGGCAGTTTCCATAAATTGAAATAACACAGAAAATGCAATAAATGTTCAATAATTTATTGCATTTTACCCCGATCCCCAACATAAAAAAATCCTCTGGACGGCCATGCATTATGGCTTATGCTTTAGCAGTCACGCAAAACACACATTGTCAAATTATTATTCAATAAAATCTGAGAATAATTATCTAGATCTATTATTTTTAAATATTTTTAAAATAATTCCATAAATTGAGGTAAAACAAAAATATTCCAACTTTATGAGCGACAGTGTAACATTTCTGTTGGAGGAATGAGCTGAGCTGATGATCCTAATTTTTAAATGTTGTCATACAATAATTGTACTGTAACTTCTTTCTGATCAGAACCAGTAAGGCATTGATTCTATGTTAATGGATGATGATATAATGCCCTTTAAGATCTCAAGCGATGATAAAGTAAATTATAAAGTGGGTTCAAGAATTTAGCCAATAAAAAGCGTCGAAATGCATAGATCACGTACCACATGCACGGGGTGTGCATGTGGTGATAACAACCATCAATTTCTCGACTTTATACTCATCGTATAAAATAAACAATACATGTTTGCGAGTGAATTAGTGAATATGCACTGCACGCAGGATTACAGTATAAACTAAAGGATGCATGAACAAGGCTTGTCGAGTTCATTGTCCGTCACATTGTGACTTATTGTAACCACCATTACCTTTGACCTCGGCCTCCTGACTCGTTTCAGTTTCTTTGTCTAAAATTACTTACGAAAAATACAAAAGTGAAGATAAACATCGACCACTGGATACATTTCATTCCATCTAACGCCATTTTGAATGATCTTGCCGATAGAGACTCCCTCACAAACACTAGCTGCCCAAAGAGATGTACACCAATAATGTAGTTCTGTAGAGAAAGAATTCACTGCTACCCCTATGTGTAGTGCAATTCTGAATTCCCCTTTGTATGCAAAGTACGAGCTAAATGCCTTTGAACTTCAATCATACTCTCTTTAGCTGCCGAGTGTTCGAGATGTGCAAATAGAGAACACTTATTTTCCTACGCAAATCAGAAATATGGATCTTTCTTTATATAAATTCTTGTGGTTTATTTGAAGAGTAAATGTATTTAATTATGACTATAATAATGTGTTCTGTGCTCTGGCAGGAATTCATTCCTTGAAATGCTGGAGCGCTGTATAAACGGCAGCTAATAGACTATAAAAGCCGGGGTAATAATAAATGCGCCTCGGAATAGAATTATCTATATAGACGGCGCTATAGAAATGCCTATTATTATTATTCTCTTTCTGATTCGGTAATTTTACTGTTACGTATACGTATTTGAACATTTTCAGAACAGTGCCCGATCGAGCTTTAATGTTATAGCTCTATACAATATGTCGCCTCTCAATCCCGATATACATACACACATGTACATAAAACCTTTATTACTTTTTTCTGCGTGTATGATTATGTTATATTTATACTGTATGTTACCGGCAATGTCAAATTCTTTATGACTGTATTATCGTTTGATGTATCACTCATAGGCCTTCTTATAGCCTATATAGGCCGGCCGTCTGGTGACGGGTGTGATTTTTTTAATGAAGAAATAAACTTAACTAGTAGGCCTATGCTTCGCTTTTTTTACAACGGGCAATAGATCGATCAAAATACATAATTATCAGCTATCATTATAGTATTTATATTTAAACAGTATTTACTTTGAAGTTAAACATTAACCTCATTTGATAAGACTAGATGATATGTTGCTGTATTCATAAATACAATTATTATGTTACACCACAAAAAGTGAGCCTAGGTTTAAACGTCTCTTTGCCTACAACGCAGTGGATGAAAGTGTCACCCTTATTGATTGGCTGCTTAATTGCATAGGTGTATCAACTACTGAGAAGTGAATAACATTAAAGTTAATCGCAGTATAAAATGATTAGAATCAGGCACGGATCCAGGGGGTGAGCGGGCCTTCCCCCCCCCCCCCCCGCAAAAAAAAGAGAGAGAGAGAGAGAGAGAGAGAGAGAGAGAGAAGGAAAGAAGGGAAAGGGAAAAAGGAGAAAAGGGGAAAGAAAGAGGAGGAAGAAGAAAAAAAAAGGGGAAAAAAAGGAGATTGGGGGCCGAAAGGGCCTTGCCCCCCCCCCCCCTCATCAACAAAAAAATAAGAGAGAAGGAAAGGGAAAGAAAACAGAAAACGGGGAGATAAAAGGAAGGAAAATAAGAGAAAGAAGAAAAGAAGGGGGATATCAGTTGCATTTTTATTGCCCACAAGTTGTGAAGGGGGGCCAAAAGGCCCTTGCCTCTCCCCGCCGCCCCCACCAGAAAAAAGGGAATGGAAAGAAAAAGAGGAGAGCTAAAAGGGAACAAAAAAGAAGAATAAGAAAAGAAAAGGGTGAAAAGAAGGGAAGATCAGTTGCGATTAATCCAGCCAACAACGTGTGGATCAGGGTCCCCAGCAAACCTAAAATAGAGAGAAGGAAGTGAAGGGAAAGGGAAAGAGAAGAGAAAGGGAAAGGAACAAAAAAAAGAGAAAGTAGAAAGGTAGGGGAGATCAGTTGAATTTTTTCCCGCCAACAAAGTGTAAATAGGGGGGGAGCAGTTGCCCCCACCCCAAAATACCGCCAAATACAGGTAATTTACAAATGTTGCTGAAATAACATAATTTACCTCACTTTCTAGTAAATTATACTTTTTTATGCGTTTGTTGGAAAATCGAAAATTCCTAAATTTACAGTCAGACAAGGCCTACATGTCAGGGTCCGCGGAACGCCGGGGCTCGGGTGCCTCAAGCATCAAAATATGCTCATCTGACCGTCACATAAAATGCCTAAAACCCCTGAACTTCCGGTGGCTCTGCCCCCTGGACCCCACCAGATGTCCTAAGGCGGGCCCCTGAATGCTTATCCGACCGTTATAAAATGCCTAAAACCCCTGAGCCCCTATAGACCCCACGCCAATTAATGTCATGTCAGTCTCACAAATAAGGTATCAAAATATGCTCATCTGACCGTAAATTAAACGCCTAAAACCGCTGACCCCCAACTAATGGCCCTGAGGCGGGCCCCAGGATGCTCATCTGACGTAATTTATTGCCTAAAATCCCTGAGCTTCTGGGGGCTCAGCCCTCTGGACGCCACGCCAATTAGTGACCTGCCAGTGTCATAAATAAGGTATCAAAATATGATCATTTGACCATAATATGCCCATACCCCCTGGGCTTTCGGTTGCTCCGCTTCTTGACCCCCGCCGGGGTCCTGCTCCTAGACCCCCTAATTTACACTACGCTCTACCCCCAAGGGGGCGTTTCATGAAACAATTAGTCGGTGGTTTTCACCGACTAATATCGTTTTCACCGACAATTTAGTCAGCGCTGACTAAATTTGACCAATCACAGGCCTGGAAAATAGTCGGTGACAAAAGAATTGTCGGTGAACATGATATTAGTCAGTGAAAACCACCGACTAATTGTTTTATGAAACACCCCCCTGATCGTAAATAATTTAACCTCCCCACCCACTTTGAAAAACGTTTAGCGCGACCTGCATGTAAGAGGGGGGTGGTGCGGATTTGTTTGTCTGCCCCCCCCCCCCAAAAAGCGGCTGGTCCCCACTACGTACCAATATTTGGCTCGCATGATTTCACATTTTGGCCCCCCTAAGAAATTCTGGATCAGCCTGTTTTAGACATTTAATTACGGTCAGATGAGGCATATTTGTGACACTGGCAGGTGACTAATTGGTGTGGGGTCCAGGGGGCGGAGCCCCTAGGAGCTCAGAGGCTTTAGGCATTAAATTACCGTCAGATGAGCATCCAGGTGCCCGTCTTAGAGGTAGAATGCAGGGGAGAAAATAGAGAAAATTATGTCATTCAGCAACATTTGTAAATCAACGGTATCGAATTAGAATTAAACCCCGTTTGAATTATATTGGGGGCATCTGTCGCCCCCAAGCCCCCTCCCCATCAGTACGCCAGTGACCTCCCCCCCCCCCCCCGATCTACACCTCATTGGCGGGAAAAATCGTAACTGATCTCCCCTACCTTTCTTCTTTCTCTTTTTTCTTTCCCTTTCTTCTCCTCTTTTCCATTCCCTTCCTTCTCTCTGTTTTAGGTTTGCTGGGGGAGGCAAGGGCCTTTCGCCCCCCGCCCCCAGCCCCCCGATCCACACGTTGTCGCCGGGATTAATCGCATCTGTTCCCCCCTTCTGTTCACCCTTTTCTTTTCTTCTTCTTCTTTTTTGTTCCCTTTTAGCTCTACTCTTTCCCTTTCTCTTCCTCCCCCCCTTTTTTGTTGGGGGGGGGGGGGGGAGGGGGGAGGCAAGGGCCTTCTGCCCCCCCCAACTACAACTTGTTGGCGGGAAAATTGCAACTGATATCCCCTTTCTTTTCTTTTCTTCTTCCTCTTGTTTCCTTCCTTTTATCTCCTCTTTTCCCTTTCCTTCCTCGATCCTCTCTTATTTTTTGATGGGGGGAGGTAACAGCTGGGATGCAATTAGGCCCTTTCGCCCCCCCCCCCCCGATCTCCTTCTTTTTTCCCTTTTCTTTTCTTCTTCCTTTCCCTTTCTCACCTCTTTCCCTTCTTTTCTCTCTTGTTTGCGGGGGGGGGTGGGGGGGGGGGGGGTCAAGGCCCGCTCGGCCCCCCTGGATCCGCGCCTGTCACAGTGGCCATTTTGATACCAGTTGAAAACCAGTCGATGATAACCAATTGCTGTACCAGCCTTGAAAACCAATAGATGGTTACAAGTTGAAAACCAGTATATACCAGTTCAATGTATGTTATGCATATTCATGATTAATTTACATGTTTTCACAGAAAATATAATTATAATGATCTGTCAAGCAAATCTGACAATGCAGACTTGTGATTTATATTTTCTTAGTCGATCATCGACAAATATATTATTTATGTCTGATCATGTTTTACAATTAAGACGTACACATAAATGTATTGATATAAATAACAGGAAACAACTGGTATAATTTTGTATATATTTATGAACGAGCTCCAAATTTCATACCTACTATAATACTCATCTGTATATTAATCCACTTCAAATGATATCTATTTTTAATAGTTGTCCGTTCCACATTATATAAGTGACTCTTACCACCTCTGATAATTAAGTGCCCCTAAGCTTCACCTATTTTAATTGCCCGTATTCAAATCTGAGAGATGCTCATTTTACTACAAGTGCCCTTTTATTTTTTAATATGTGCCAATTCTCACCTCTGATAAGTGCCCCTTTACTTTTTTCATGAGCCACTTCCCCTTCTCATAATGCCACTTCTAATTGATGCCTCTATTAAAATCTCATAAGAGCCCCCTTTTAATTCCCACAAGTGCCCCTATTCGTCTCTGATAAGTGCTCCTTCACCTCGTATATATATGCCTCTTTTCAAATCGAAGAGGTTTCCCTAATTATATTGTGCCTCTTTTCAATCTTATAAGTTTCCCTTTTCATCTCTGACGAGTGCACTTATTCAAATTTGAGAGGTGCCCCCTTCAATCTGTCAAAAGTTCGATTTTCATTTTGACACACGCCCATAATCCTTTCTAATATAGTGCCCTTTTTTCATCTCTGGTGAGTGCCTCTTATATAGTGCGAGTGCCCTATTTTCACCTCTGGTAATTCCCCTTTTTACTGTGACATGTGCTATTTTTGTTTTCAAATAGCCCATAAGTGTTCTTTTCCCTTTGGATGTGTACCACCTTTTTCTTTCCCGATAAAATGTGCTCCTAACTTCAAGCGATTAAGGGTAAATTTTCTTTGATTTCACCCAAAACCAGCTCGCTATACGCTCGCTCAAATTTAAAGTTGATATAATTATGTTTCTTATTAAAGATCTGTGCAGTCTTATATGATTAGATTGTGCTCGACCTCTCTCTCTCTGTCTCCACTTCATAGCACCCCAAAACTCTCCTAAAACATTCTACCAATTCATTTAAATGATTTTCAAATTCATAAGGTACGGTCTAAGCAAAACTTGATATTATGGAAGTAGGAGCAGATGTACACAAAATAATCAAACATTATATTTCGACATGATCGGTATCGGGAGAGATCAAATGAGCTTCAATGGCGGGGCGCGTCTTATTTTTTCGTACCCCAGATTCCAGTATGAACTCATTTTCATACATAGCAAGCTACGTAGCTTGCAAAGAGGTCACATGACTTTGATTATTTGTTTCTTTGCCTCACTTTTTATTAACTTAAGGCAAAAAACTGAATAAATACTGAGCTTCGAACCCTCAAGTCAACCCTGTCCTCACCGATCGAGCTAAGCTAACGATGAGTTGATGAAAGATTGATTTGTATAATTACTATCACCCTATTAACAACCCTACCGGATTCCATGTGCGCATGCGCTGGTTTTATTCGCGAGTGCGCAGGTTTCCTTTCGCGAGTTCCATCTGGGCTTGCTGGGGTACGAAAAAATAAGACGCTGGCGGGGCATAATTTGCTTCAACTGCTGGAGGTGGCTTATGTTCCAAGGATATGGTAGATTGCTATGGGGACGCGATAGAAACGTACGAGTTGCTCGAAATTAATGCATGCCGAACAGGCGTACGAAAGATGACGTAATGGTATCAAAATACGACAAATGAATATTCAGATGAAATGGCATAGTCTATTATGTAAAGGTGTCACGGATCCTGGGCAACACAAAACCACGACAATCTGATTCGCCACCAAAGACAAGCATTACACAACCCCAAACCGCCACAATATCAGTCAGGAGGCCAATTATATGTGTCAAGATGTCTGCGATAACGAACGCTTTAATCAGTATAGTCTCACCTCCAAAACAGAAAGTTATGGAAGAACTTTCTGGCAAAAACATGAACATAGGCACAAAGCATGCTCTGTAAGTTACAAACGCCCTCTTTATATTCACATGTATCATGCAATGCTGGATATTTTACTACCGCTACAAGAATTTCTTTTCTTTTTAAAAGAACAACTGGCAATAAATATAAACATCATCGCCACTGGAAACTGAAAACATAATTTCTCTCTGCCTTCTGACTTTACAAAAAATTGTCAACTTGAATCCGAAATATTTCAAATGTGCTTATATACCTGTAGGTAATAATGCAAAATACTGTCAAAACAATGACATATATCCAGATAAAATATGCAATTAACAAATTTACATTTGTCACCCGATACGATATAGTGATAAGTGTATGATGAATATCCATAACCTTTCCTGGTCATGTGACGTTACCATAGCTACATCACTAGATATCAAACATGTATAAGCAGCTCAAAAGATATTTGCAAGATAGAAATAAAGATGGATAATCTTCCACCAAGTGAGTGTAAGCACAATTTTAACCTCCAAACAAGGACAAACCATTCAATACATGACTTTAAACAAAATTTCACAAATTAATGGCTTTTTCAATCATCCCTTTCTGAAAGTGCGAATACTTTTAAACTTGCTCTTTTTCATTTGACAATTCCACCTAATGTATAAAACTTGATACATTCAATAATATGTACAATGCACTTTAATACATCTACTTTCGTACTCTGTACACTCATCAGCATGACTTTTACTATAGAGCTTTTCCTCTCGAAAAGAATTCATACGTTTTGCATGTACCTTCAAACAAATAGTATAACTGTGCTGTATTTTCTTTTCCTCCTATAATTTTTTCCTCACAAGCAAAATTAAAAACAATGTACACAATTGTTCTTTTCCCCACAATTACTACGCCAGTTTCTGTGTCTCAATCTCACTTGTACAATTTGAACAAGCCCCCAACCAAGCGCGTAGCCAGGATTTCATTTTAGGGGGGGGGCGGTGGTGAGCACGCGAAGCGTGCGAATCACTTAAAGAGCGCGCGTAGCGCGGTCCCTAGGGGGGTGGGTGCAGGGAGGGGGGAGTTTCCCCCCTCCCGCGCGAAGCGCAAATGCTTTGAAAAAAGACGATTCGTGTACCTTTCTCGACTCATAATCCTTGTCTGAATTCAGTCCGCCCCTCGTGCGCATAGCGCGGAAGCTTTGACGTATTATTAGACAAAGAAGACTATATTGATTTATTAGAGAAAGAAGACGATTCGATGTACCGTTCTCGACTCTTAATCCTTATCTGAATTCAGTTTCCTCCCCTCCCGCGCAAAGCGCGGAAACTTGAAGTTTCATTAAATTATTAGAGAAAGAAGACTATATTGATTTATTAGAGAAAGAAGACGATTCGATGTACCGTTCTCGACTCTTAATCCTTATCTGAATTCAGTTTCCTCCCCTCCCGCGCAAAGCGCGGAAACTTGAAGTTTCATTAAATTATTAGAGAAAGAAGACGACTCGAAATACCCAAGTTCTCGACTCTTAATCCTTGTCTAAATTCAGTCCCCCCCCCCCCCCTCCTCCTGCGCGAAGCGCGGAAGCTTTGACGTATTATTAGACAAAGAAGCTGACGATTCGTTGTACCTTTCCCGACCCTTAATCCTTATCTGTATTCAGTCCCCCTCTTTCGAAGCGCGGAAACTTTGATGTTTCATTAAATTATTAGAGAAAGAAGACGATTCTTTGTTTCGTTCTCGACTCTTAATCCTTAATTTGAACTCAATTTCCCCTGTTCCGCGCGAAGCGCGGAAGCTTTGATGTTTCATTAAATTATTAGAGAAAGAAGACGATTCGTTGTACCGTTCTCGACTCCTTTCCCTTTTTCTTCCTACGCCCTCTTACTTTTTTTCTTCTCTTTCTTTCTCTCTTTTTTTTTTTGGCCGGCGTTTTGGGAGGGGGCGACCGCCCCCACCGCCCCCCCTGGCTACGCGCCTGCCCCCAACAATGAGAAGTTACAAATGTAGTATTTTCGTTTTCTCTTGAACATAGTATCACTATTATTGTAGCAGTCTTAATTGTCTGTACCGACTCTAATCTGACCAAAATGCATTTGATGAAGTGAAATACAAAACAATGTATAACTGTTACTAAAGAGTCTTTCATATATGTTAACCTCTACTGACTGGACATAAAGTATGATTTGGAAAATAAACTGCATATACCTGCGAATCAAAACACAATATGCAAAACAGTACACTGTACAATTTTTTTCACATTTTACATGTACATATACAAATACGATAAGTACTTCTTGACATTGCAAATTGCAATCTATCCACGAGACAATGTATCAGCAATGATAGTGTCCTTTCTACGAATGTATTTAATCTTCAGATCATACTCCTGAAGCATGAGAGACCACCTCATTAGTCTGCTGTTTTTGTATCTCATCTTAGTAAGAAAGGTGAGAGGTTTGTGGTCAGTTCTTACTGTCATTGAGTACTTGTTGGTAGTTAAATTAATGTCGAAGTACTGGAGAGATAGGATAAGACCCAGGGTTTCCTTCTCTATTGTCGAATATCTTGCTTGATACTTGTTGAACTTCTCTCCAACCCAGCCTCATCCGCTTGGATCAAGACGCTTCCAGCCCCCACGTCGCTGGCATCTACCTCGAGTAGAAAAGGCCTGTAGAAGTCTGCCGCTGGTAGGACTGGTGAGCTGGCGAGTGAAGACTTCAATCGGTCGAACGCAACTTGACAGCTTGAAGTCCACGAGTATGGCACATTCTTCCACAGAAGAGGTTTTGCAACATCTGCAAAGTTCTGACAGAATTTTCTGTAGAATCCGGACATCCCAAGAAAGCGTCTTAGAGCCCACTTGTTTTCAGGAACTGGGAAGTTCAGGATGGCCCCCACCTTAGCATGACACCTGTGCATGAGCAAACTCGCTCTTCTTCAAGTTCACATTTAGGTTGGCTTCAGAGAGCGGTCGAATAGCAACTCCATTCGCTGAACGTGCTCTTCCCAACTGTCACTATACACCACGATATCATCCAGGTAGGCTTGACATCCCACCAGCTCTGAAGTCACTGCGTTGGTTGAAAAGTGACTGGAGCATTTTTCATGCCAAACAGGATGACCTTGTACTGGTACAGTCCCTCATAAGTAACAAAAGCTGACAGTTCTCTAGCCTTGACGACAGGGGTACCTGCCAGTACCCTTTCAGCAGGTCGAACTTAGACACAAATTTGGCACTTCCTATCTGATCTATAAGGTCGTCAATGCAGGGAATGGGGAATGAGTCTGTCTTAGTCTTGGATTTCAACGCCCTGTAATCTGTACAAAACTGAAAAGTACCATCCTTCATTAATAGGAAGCAAAACACAAGAACTCCACAGACTTTTACTTGGTTCAATGATATCATTAGCCTTCATATACTTAAGTTCCTACCTCGAAAGATCGATCTTCTTGAGAACAGACTAATCTTTCTCTGAACTTTGATACATAATCAAGCAGTCCACACTTCTCATCCTCAAACATCTTTTCTTTCAAGATTTTAAGTACAAGGTAGCCAACGCACCGAGTGGCCAAACACAAGTTTCGGAAAGGACTGAAGCCTAGTGAGTCTTGTACTGACTCGCGAACAGCAAACAAGAGCAGGGGAAGACCTTCACCCCACTCCTTCTCACACTGAAAACAGTAAGTTCTCATCATACTTTTCAGAGTTTGATGGAATCTTTCTAGAGCCCCTTGACTCTCAGGATGATAGGCACTCGAATTAACGCATGCACTTAATACCTTAAGAAGACATCACTTGTCTGAAAACCTTGGATGGGAAGTAAGAGCCCTGATCAGACTGAATGACTTTCGGCAAACCCACCAAGGTAAAGAAATTGACGGTATGCCTTCGAAAATAATAAATCACACTTGCAGCGGCAGTGCAACTGGCAATACACAGTAAACCTGTACAAAAAAGCGATACAAAATTCGCTGCTCGATCATGCAGCCATTTAACGCACGCAATACGTGAACTCTCAAATTGTGGCACAAGATACAAAAAATGCTCTTTTTTTTTTTCAAGAATCAGAATATTCTGAATTTTCAGGTCCTAAAAAATCTAGGAAATCAGCATATTCCAGATTATTCGGAAGGGTTGGCAGGTATGCTTTCTGTAGAAGCAGACTGTTTCTTTGTCAGCCTCTTCTTCTCATTCTTCCTTTGAAGCTTAGGGCATTCAGACATCCTGTGCCCATCTTGTTTACAATAGGAACATGGGCCAGGGCCAGGTTTCTGCTTCTGGGTCATCTTCCATGGACCAGGATTGCCATAAAGGCCACCTCTCCATGGGCTAGGGCCAGATTGCTGCTTCTGGGCCATCTTCCCAGGACCAGGATTGACATTAGATCCACCTTTCCATGGGCCTTTGTCTCTGACAACCTCCTTGTGAGTCAGCACATATTCATCTAAAAGCACACCAGCCTTCCTCACATCTTTCACTGCCCGTTCGTCCAAATACTGTCTCAAATCCGGAGAAACAGAACGTTTCAGCTCCTCAAGAAGAGTAAGCTCCTTCAACTGCTCAAAATTGTCAACACCAGCTGACGCCAACCATCTCTCAAAATGCAAAACCTTCTGTCGGACAAAGTCCACATAAGTTACATCCTCACCCTTCTTTTTACTGCGAAAAGCCTGCCTGTGCACTCCTGGCACCAACTCGTATACCCTGAGAATTGAGGTTTTGAGCACATCATAATCCCTACTCTCCTCGACAGACAATGAGGCATAAGCCTCCTGAGCCCTACCTACCAAAGTACTCTGAACCAATGTCGGCCAAACAGACCTGTCCCAACCAAAATTGATGGCCACATTTTCAAAATGCTGAAAGAATTCTTCAACCTTACGTTCATTAAATTTTGGGACGAGTCTAATGTGCCGACTGGCATCAAACGTACTCACAGGAGAATGGTTACCCCGCATGTCCAACTCCTTAGATCTCAAATCTAAACTTTTCATTTCCAACTCCACCTCCCTAGTTCTAAGCTCTAATTCCCTCATCTTCAACTGAGCTTCAAGCGTCTTGAGGCCCAACTCAGAAGCACCAGATGTAGTCAAGGATTCTGAAACGTCATTATCCTTACCACTACCAGCATCCACCTTATCATCCTTCTTTCCACTGGGGCTGCATGACCAAACACCCGTCTGAATTAAGAACCCCTGAACGAGAGTCCTAATATCATCCTTCCTAATATATGACGATCCAACAGGAATTTCCAAAATACGAGCAGCTTCAAGCAACTCTGCCTTCTTCAACTGCTCCAACACCCCGACTGTGGGTTCATCTACAAAACTCTGTACATTCGCCATAGTTGAAAACTACCAAGGACCACAGTACCAAACCGGATTAGCTTATAACAAACACCTTCCACGAAAGGCAACCCCCCAAAAAGGGAAACAAGCTATCAATAGCAATAGCCAATCACAGACCAACCCACACCAAATGTAGCCCTGAACAACTACAGACAAGCACAAATGTGCAAGACAATCCACAAAGCATAATCCTCAAAGGGGCGAGAAAAATAATCAACAACACCGCGCCTTGAAATGAGGCTAAATTCTCGAAATTCGAGCGTGAATCATACTAGCCAAACCAAACTGCGACACACGTGCGAATCGCACACACATACATCGAACATGCACCCACACTAACGTATGATACACAATCATGGCGAAACGACGTAAGAACCCTCACCCAAAAAAATATCTACCCTGAGTAGAAAACTGGCTTGCTTGTTCGACTCAAGGACAAGATCCCATTTCGTCACAAATCCTGGGCAACACAAAACCACGACAATCTGATTCGCCACCAAAGACAAGCATTAGTTACACAACCCAAAACCGCCACAATAACTCCCAATACATTCCAGTCAGAAGGCCAATGTCTATGTGTCAAGATGTCTGCGAAATGATAACGAACACTTTAATCAGTAATCTCACCTTTTTTTTTACTACACAGATTTTTACTACACTGCTCCCCCCAGTGACGGATCCCGGGGGGGGGGGACCCGGGCCCCCCCTGGAAAAAAACCCGTGTAAAATATGCTCACTACCCCCCCCCCCCCCCCCCCCCCCCCACTGAGCGACTTTTCGGCTGGCGCGATTTTCAAATTTTCGGGAGCAAAAAAAAAAAAAATTGGGCCCCCCCCCTGAGAAATCCTTGATCCGCCACTGGGTCAACCCCCCCATGCAATGTCTTTTTTTTTTTCTTTTTTTTTAAACATCAACAACAACAACAATAACTCCAAAATTGGGAAAAATGATTATTTTTTAATATCTGGCTTTCCTGGCTAATTATTTGAATTAATTGTAAATATGTGGATTGAGATTCTCAGACTCAATTTGATTAATGAGGTGTATTGGATTCTCTTCACTTGTCTCTTTAATTCTGGCTCTCTTTCTTTCTCTTTCTCAGTATAGGCGTGTGTGTGTGTGTGTGTGTGTGTATTTTTTTGTACAGACGTGTATCAATTAAATATGGTTATTTACATCTGGGGACCGACTTATTCTCTCTCTAATATCTGAGAATGTATACTGTACTGTCGCTCATATAGTTGGAATATTTTTTTTTTACCCCAATTTATGGAGTTATTTTGAAAATGATTTATTCCTAATAGATCTAGATAATAGTATACATTCTCAGATTTTATTGAATAATAATTTGCCAGTGCAGTTTTGCGTGACTGCTATGTATGCTACTATGCTCATCAACTAGGGGACTACGTACGCCCTTATAAGTCATAAATGACAGTAATGAGGATTAATGCCCCACAACAGGGCACTAATATGGCACATCGACACGGTTTTGATCCTGGGGACTCACAGTTACGAGGCCATTACTTTGCCACTGAACCATGGTTTCACGCAGCGGGGCGTAGGGGGCAGTTCCCACAAATTAAAAAAAAACGAAGAAAATGCCAAAAATATGTTCAATAATTCATTGAATTTATCCCCGGTCCCCAACAGAAAAAATCTTCTATGTGCCAATGCCTTGGTACAGAGGATTTTTTCATGTTGGGGACCATGGTAAAATGCAATGAATTATTGATAATTTATTGCATTTTCTTCGTTTTTTATTTTATTTGTGGGAACTGCCCCCTACCCTAGACCCCGCTGCGTACAGTCATGGTTCAGTGGCAAAGCAATGGCCTCTTAACTGTGAGGCCCCAGGATCAAAACCGTGTCGATGTGCTATATTAGTGCCCTTTTGTTGGGCATTATAATCCTCATTACTGTCATTTATGACTTAAAGGCATATGTCCCCTAGTTAATAAGCATATTAGCATAGACATGTTTTAGCAGTCGCGCAAAACAAACACGGGCAACTTATTATACAATAAAATCTGAGAATGTATTATCTAGAATTCTAGATCTATTAGGAATAAATCATTGTCAAAATAATTCCATAAATTGGGGTAAAAAAAAATATTCCAACGTTATGAGCGACAGTGTATGTTTGATGGATAAAATTGTCCTAATTTGTCAGTAATACTTTACTTATTTGTTTACAAGTTCATTGTAAGCTGTATCGATCAATTAACAGAATAGCAATAAAAATGAACTTTGAGTGAGATAAACATGGGTCTAACCTCAGTTTATCAGATAATTCATTACTCGGCAATCTTGACTGTATTTGAAACATAGCATCCAATATACCTGATATATAATAGTACACTGTCAA
This sequence comes from Strongylocentrotus droebachiensis, assembly GCA_035222895.1. Classification (NCBI taxonomy): domain Eukaryota; kingdom Metazoa; phylum Echinodermata; class Echinoidea; order Camarodonta; family Strongylocentrotidae; genus Strongylocentrotus; species Strongylocentrotus droebachiensis. Next base: position 193,053 of record JAVYIG010003059.1, read on the forward strand.
TGAAAACAATTAACTAAATAAACAACAAATAATGGACCTCTTTACCCAAGACTGTGGGTCTTTGTTGGGCACTATTTTGATCTATTTTTTTATTATTATTTATCAAGAGACCAATATTCGTGGTCATATATACGGGTTGTCTCCTGGGTGGTTAGTCACATGGGATGATTCTCTCAACAACAACAAACTTTCAAAGTCTTCATAAATTTAATCTTTTAATCCTCACATCCTCATTAGCCACCCCCTTTCTTTTCTCTCACACCCTTCAAGAGTAAATTTTTCATACAAAGCAGTCAGAAAGCTGTCTAAATTTTAGTTAGAGCACCTAAAGGACTGAGCCTATATTCCTTTCTCAGCTCTTCACAAATCGGTCTCTTTTTTCTGTACATTCTCACTTTTTAACTACTTTCTCTCATATACCCAGTGACAAAGAAGATTTCTATTAGAACCCATACAAATTGTTCAACAAAGTATAACATTACATGCACTAGCTATCACACATAATTGATACACATAGATTTTTATACTATATTTTCATTTATTAATATTTGCACAGCACAAAATATGTTCTAGTTTACAACTCATATAATAATGTACAGATCTGTAAAAATTTAGATGTCACTTCAAATAAATAAATGATATTCATGATTTAAAAATATATAACTTTTACATGCTTGAGTACATGTATACATAATTCCTGACGGTCTATATATTTGGCTTGATCATAATTTTAGTCATTGACAATTGACAAAATTTATTACTTTCAACTAATGCTGGAAAAAAAATCATTAATTTCACTGTAAAGATAATATTCTCTATGATAGGGAGTCACATATCAACAATTACTTACACTCAAACATAGATGTGTTATGCATCAAAACTATACCCATATATAAATGACCTGAATATATAAGCTTCTATTATAAATCTCAGGCATGCATACCTTTTATTGATACTTGTAGCATCATCTGGTAAAGAAAAGATGCACAGTTTGAAAATACATTACTATTAAACATATATATTCTGTCCTGAGAAGAGAAAAGATCTCTCTTCAATATTCACAAGATTATTCTGATAATTCAGATCTTAAAAGTCAAAACCGTAAAAAGAAATAATAATCATCATTTTGACCTTACACAGATTACCCTGAAGAAATAAGCGGCATTTGATCAATACTTGGACATTTTTTTAAATGCACTTCGATCTGTAATCAAATCTGCACAATGAAACTTACAGAGTATCGGATGACACAGTAAAAACAAAAATATTACTCTCCAGATTATGACAGAACATAACCATACAGGTTCAAACACTGTTCAACAGAAATATTGAATACATTAGAACATTTAGACTACCGGTACTCAATTAAACATAGATTGTGTTGCTTGACATCATACATTACAATGGCTAAGAAATAAGAATAACATTCATTTCAGAAGTATACAACACAACATAATGACATCATAACATGGCAACAGCACAAATATTTATGAAAGATAGATAGATACCTTTAACATTGATGATCTGTTCTCAGTTTCTGGTTCAGGGAGGGGATTTTTTACAATTTCAATGTTCAAATTCTTACTAGTTGTATTTCAATAATGCCCAGCATATATAATGGACTAAAGCAGATATAGTACCTGAATCAACAATCTATAAAAAGGAATTACATCTGCAATATGCAATATCATACTCATGTAAATTTCCCCACCTTCTTGAATATCCTTTATTATTACAAAGTAGTTTTCCATTTTTCCCATTTTTATTTTAGCCATATTGGGAAATTGAACAGCTGAAAAGAAGAACGCTGCACTTAAACAGCTGAAACTTTTGGAGGTTAAGGTTTTGTAGTGGGATCAAAAGTGTAACTTTCAAACAAGAGAAACAGGTATGAAATGAGATATGGTATGGGGATAGAAACTGGCCAATTTGTTTCTAATTTACTCAACTTATTTCTCATGATTTCAATTCCATAATTACAGGAAACAACCTGTTCATTCAATACTGAATTTCTTCATAATTATTATTTATGTCAGGACATTGTATGGTTTAATAATGTACATGTGTACATGTACATGTTAATGCATATACTTTTACTACACATTGTAATCTATACAAGATGTTAAATATAACTTTCAAAAATTCATATTTTTCAAAACATCCTTCTATTTGTCTATCAGGCTATTTGTAACCAAAAAATAACATGAGAACATGACTGCATGCATTCCAACTTCCTGTGACTTTGAAAATGATATTACCACTGGTGGGTAATTGCCACTTGAAACTTAAGTTCAATGTCATCACCTATACAACCACATCCCACTTATCAATCTGTCTTTTTCTCAACATCTTACCGGTATGTTGGATATGCCACAGTAATGACCCTAAAGTACTTTCCACACTTTTTTCTATTTCTTATTTCAATATCCATATTCAACTATGTAAACATGGACATACATGTTGCTATAAAAGTGCACACATTTAGTAATCAAAGGACATACATTTTATATATCACTGATCTTCCGTGAATAATTGTCATTTGTAAAACATGAAATATTTCAAGGATTGCGAAAGTGAAAGGTTGTTCATAATTGCTTTCCATTTACAATTTCTAGACTTGGTAATTTGTTGCTCTCATCTTGTTCAGCTCATTGTGGGTTTTTTTCTTCCCAACACATCCTTACTTTATCACAGTCTGATGAGAGATAGAATATTAGCATTATTTCTAGCACCCAGAAATAGAATATTATAGGCACAATGAAGATGCAAAGGCATTTGCTGTATGTTAACAGACATGAAGATTTCAATGGCATTCCCATTTTAGAAGAAAACACAAAATATACATATAAACAACCACTTCATTAGTAGTCCCTACATTATCAAACATATTAACATATAACAGTCTCCATCTCAGATTACAAAAATACATACACCCTGATTGCCAATGCAATGTATATACCGGTATCTCTTTTCTTGCTAAACTTAAGACAATGACTGCATGTATTCCAACTTCCTGTGACTTTGAAAATGATATTAACACTGGTGGGTAATTTCCACTTGAAACTTCAGTTCAATGTCACCATCTAGACAACCACATCCCACTTATCAATCTTTCTTTTTCTCAACATCTTATGTTGGATATGCCACAGTAATGACCTTAAAGTACTTTTCACCCTTTTTTCTATTTCTTATTTCAATATCCATATTCAACTAAACACGGACAAATAAGTTACTGTAAAAGTGCACACAATTAGTCATCAAAGGACATACATTTTATATATCACTGATCTTCCGTGAATAATTGTCATTTGTAAAACCTGAAATATTTCAAGGATTACGAAAGTGAAAGGTTGTTCATAATTGCTTTCCATTTACAATTTCTAGACTTGATAATTTTGATCCCATCTTGTTCAGCTCATTGTGGGTTGTTTTATCCCAACACATCCTTACTTTATCACAGTCTGATGAGAGATAGAATATTAGCATTATTTCTAGCACCCAGAAATAGAATATAGGCACAAAGAAGATGCAAAGGCATTTTGTTGTATGTTAACAGACATGAAGATTTCAATGGCACTCACATTTTTGAAGAAAACATAAAATATACATACAAACAACCAGTTTATTAGTACTCCCTACATTACAAAACATATTAACATACATCAGTCTCCATATAAAATTACAAAAATACATCTACCCTGATTGCCAATGCAATGTATATATCTCTAATCTTGCTAAACTTAAGACAATTTTGCCATATGACTATATTATTTTTTCTGGGCAGTACAAAGGCAAGCTGGAAAACACAGTGGAGCACACACATATCAGTACATAAATATATATTTTTTAAATACAGATAGAGAGTATACATGTATACATCCACTATCGTTTCTGCAATGGAAAAAAATAAATTTGAAGGTCCAAAGATGATAATTGTTATAGCTTTACATATTCAGCATTGTTTTGATTCATAGTTTGCACTTGGCTACTCTCGGACTGGCCATACAGTTCTTACTTCATAGTTCATTCACATCTTCAATATACAGATCATTTACAGAAAATATCATACTATTGCTACTATATATACATTTTTATAAACATGAAATAAAGCTTATCTCTAGATGTACAATGTATACTCCATGGAATATATAAGCACCTATTTTCAAAAATATCTTTCATTAATGATATTCAAATTACATTTCAAGTATAAGGCTTTCATTTGGTGCCAAACTTCTTGTCACACACAGTCTCATCTACATGTTACCTACTAAACATCAATATCAGGCACTAAACATAAGGTTTACCCATTAAAGGGGAACCCCCCCCCCCCTGATATTAAGTAGGTTTTAATAGAAGCACTGACAATTGAGAAACAGGTCAGTGAAAATTTGAAAGTTATGAAGTTTTGAAGGTGCGATCAATCAAACACAAATTGGCAACTCTGTGATATATCTTGCAAGCTCCCCTCCCATTTGCCCTGTATAACAAAAAATGTATGTTCCCTTAAGTAAAAATTTCAATCATACATTCGCCTTTAATATAATTATTGCAAATATGTTTTTATACAACCCATGTATGTCTGAAGCAAATCTATTACTCAAGTTTATCAATAACTAAAAAAAGAGAATGAGAGTTTATGAAATTTTCTGTACAGAGCAAATTGGAGAGGAGCTCGCAAGATACGTCACAGTGTTGTCAATTTGTATTTCAATGATGACAACATTAACATTCATAACTTTCCTGTTTTAATGGGATATTACTCAAACTTTCACTAATTTATTTCTCTCATTTTCTTCTTTTTTAAAAACTAACTGAATATGAAGGTGAAATTCCCCTTTAAGGTAGTGTGATAAATGTACTCTCAATTATACACATGTACAGTACAATTACTTTAAATAATTGAATCTTGCAAGTGTCTCTGGCAAGGCAACGCTAGATGTTCTCTAGATTCACAGACATCTCTTTAAAATAAAATTACCCTGTCATACATGAAAAATAATAAAAACAAGTTCTCACATGTGTCTATATCTCAGTTTGAGATATTTTCTTCTTTTTTTCTTTCTCATAAAAATTCTTGTAATTAAAAAACACCATGCATGCATACCAATTCCTTTTCAAAGAAATGTTATCAATGAAACACATCTTATTAACAAATTATTTTTGGTGTTCAATTTACTTGGGATGCTAGGAAATGAATTTGTGCCTATCATAAATGAAAAAAAATAACTATAGATTAAGAACACTGAATGCAAGATTCATGTAGATTTGATGCAGTTCTCATGATGCAGTTGTCATATTGTTCTTCTCCAGTGTTCTTTTTAATAGTTGCACTTAATTCTTGTTTGTTTGTTTTTTAAATTTTAGATTACATAAACATTATTTATACATATCCTTCTTATTGATTTAATTTTCCAACCTTTCCTGCTGAAGCAGTAGGGAGTAAATTCTTGTTGTTCTTGAAAATTACTTCTTTTTGTTCTTGCATTTATTCTTTGTAGCAATATTTTTTAACACTTTCAACAACAAAAATCATGATGAAACTTTCTGACCTTTCCTGCTGTTATTGTCATGGAAGTTACTTCTTGTTGTTCTTGCCTGTGTTCTTAGTAGCTTGACCCAGGGCAACCTGTCTTGCATTAGATCCAAACTGTAATGCGCTGATTGTTTCTGTAACATTGCTTTCACTGGGACTCGCATTCACAAAGAGACAAGCCTGCAAACAAATGAAAGTAATTTGAAAAAAATGTTATATACGTGCAAATCCAAGGGATTTTGTCCTATACATTAGAGTCTACATCACATATGAATATTGTGTGGTTGAATCATCCATTTTGGCTCAACAAAATTGCATGATTGGAGAAGCATTCAGTGCATGGCATAAATAAAGTAGGTCAGGTGATAGGCAGGTTGTACAATACTTGCTCCTGGTGAAACTGTTCTGAGGTAATTTTTTACACTAACCCAAATTCCTACCTTCAACCCTGATGAACCCAATACTATACCTAACTGTTGCAATTTTTTAGCGTAACCCTGTATGTTTGCACATAGAGCCAGGAGAAATTATTACCAGAGCAATTCAAAATTGACCAATCAAATGCTCATAGATTTTTCCAATGTGTTGTATAAATGGAGATATTATAAATATATATATATGTTCAAACATGTTACCTTAGCATCTCCACTCAGAGATGGCTGGAGTAAATGGGTTAACTTGGAGTTCCTGTAAGGCACATGAAGAGCTCCTGACCGCAAACCTGTAAAAACCTGCACATTAAAAAAGAAGAATATATAAATCAAGATAACTTTAGTTTCAGGTTTTCAATGATGAAACCATAATTGATGGGCTTTGTCTTAACAGATTTATGAAACATTGCTTGCAGAATTCTTTAAATTATAGTTTGAAAAAACTGTCAGGATAACCAAACTGTCTGGACACACAAAATATTGGTATTCAATCATTTTGTCATACCTAACATTTTAAATATGACTGTCTGTCTCACAATCTGTCCTTATTTTAATTTCAATTCTTTTTATTCATCCAAATTCACAGGAATACATGGAAATTTGTTTTGGTCACACATTGTAAAAATATGTAAGATATATACGAAAAACTATATCGTTGTGTTTATAATCACAGATGAACCATCAAAATAAAAGATAGACAACATAGCAATATTCTTATTATTACACATTGAAATTATGTGTCTTTCTGTCTGTCTGTCTTGTCCCGTTTGTCTGTGTTATATCTCTCTCTCTCTCTCTCACACACACTGCTACTTTATTTATCTTTATTTTATCTAACTTTACACCACTGGTTCATCCAGAATTCCTGACAAAAAGGCCAGTGTATGTGTATGGGGTCACCACAACACTCTATACATAGGTAAAACATTAGATATTAAAGGGCAGATAGAGCCTATATATAATGCACATTGCACAGTTCCAACAAAACTGTTACTGTTGAATAAATTATAAAAACCCCAGTATTCTTACCTGGCCCAATGATGTGAGTGACTTGTTGATAGCAGCAGCTTCTACCAACGTCTGACCTGTAGCGCCCGTCTTGGCTATTCGCTCTGACCCTGCCAGATCAACCAAGATCAATGAGCCATAGCTGGTAGCATTAGACACCTTGTCGGTGCCCTCTACAGTCAGCATCAGGAGAAGATGAGAGCGAGAACTGCGCAGGACGAATCAGGAAATGTAATAAGGTCAACTTGACTGTCAAATATTTTTGGGATTCCATATATTGGTTTTATAATGAAATGATTATAATGGATTACAAACCACCGCTAATGTAAAGGTATGAATGGAAAACTTCATGAATATGGCATCTGCATTGAGCAAAGAATGCCTTTACTCATGCATACATACATGTATACAAAGTGATGCACTGTTTATTCTACTGATCTATCTTTATAACATCAATATATGTATGAATTGGTGAATAACGGCATGGAACAGGTGTATAACATATTCTCCAGTGACAATTGCTCCACAGTAAATATCTTATCTATAACCCTTGACACAATAGTATGCCTGACCCTAAATCTAATCTAAATCCAAACAATTGCAACCCAAAGCTTATATTTAAATGAAATAAAGCCTGAAGCAATTGTTGCCAGAACATATACTCATCACAATAGTATGCCAAACCCTAAATCTAATCTAAATCCAAATTGCAACCCAAAGCTTATATTTTTAATGAAATAAAGCCTGGAGCAATTGTTGCCAGAACATGTACTCATCACCAGCATGGATTAACTGGACTTCGCAATATAAAGGCTAACTCCATCCGTCTGAATTAATTAAAAGCTCACCTGGTGGAGTTCATCTTGGTACAAGCTACCGAGCGATTGGCATCACCCATCTCCATGATTGAGGTGATATCACCTTCATTTGAGACTATCTTCTCAACCAAGCCCTGGAGGTAGAGTCTCTTACCCTGCATCTTGATATCAAGAGGGGTCTTGTTCTCTAGGTCCGTATTCAACAGGTCCTGGACCTGCTCGTTGTAGACCTCAATCATGGATACCTACAAGGAAAAAATGGATATAATGTATCACGGTGTAGAATGACAGACTACATATGACTCTGAAATTGAGACTAAGAATCAGTTCCCCAGTATTTTCAAAGCACTTTTCTTTTCTATTCACAGGCAAGCAGCAACATAATTTGTTATGGTAAAGATATTTCGATTAAAAAAGATATCTAAATGGCTTTATGATTCCTTTTCTATAACAGCTACTAGCACTTTAAATAAACAAGTCCTACTTTCTACTTTGATGACTATGATCATCCATATATTAAATAGATTGCTACTGTATTACGAGTCTTCCTTCACCATTTACGTTCATACAGTGAATGTTTATTCAATATCCTATCATTAACACTAAAAAGGGTTATTTATGTACAAAATATTACATCAATTAACTGACCTTGAGAGTGTAATCGACCTGATCCCTCTCACTACAAATCTTGAGGAGTTCCTTGATAGCACGTACGTTGACTCCAGGGTTGTCTTTAGGACCCATCATAGTGAAGGTCTTTCCTGATCCTGTCTGTCCATACGCCATGATACACACATTGTACCCATCTACACATGATGTTATGATGGGTAGGGCTTGGGCAAATACCTGTTAAAGCAAGAAGACACAATACAGTACATTTGCTATTATCTCATAAACATATTGCATGTCATTGTCTATATATATATATATTTCACATCTCTATATGCATCTTCTTCCTCCATCTGAGAAATTGGAAGCAGGCGAATGTGAACATATTTGTCATATCCTGATCTAAAACAAATTGATCAGATGATACATTTGTACCGGTAAAGGTTGCAGACAAATAGGCAACAGATGTACAGTATAAGGCAACCATGCAGGGACCAGTTGACAGTTGGATGTTTTTTAAAGACAATTAGTGACAGGTTAAGATTTCATAGTGACAAGTTTTATAATAAAATAAATATGATACTCTTTATCAGCCAAAAGTATTCATGATATATTAAAATTTGTTTGAAAATGCTTCAAAATAAGAGATCAGATTGCACATTTCCACCAGAGAGCATCTAAGCTACCCCGAGTTGTAAGGGATGCTGCTCTTCATTCACAATTTCACATGGTTTTGTTTATTCTTCATATTTCAAATTTGTGGACCACCTTGCAAGAGACCACTAGTAGAAATAAATCTAATGAGAAACAATGTGGCACAGGGATGGTATCTCATTAGCGTTTGTCTGAAAATGCTTCAAAATTAGGGGGCAAGAGTACATACCTGTTCTTGTGTTGAGGTGGGAGAAAAGACATGATCAAAGGAATGGAGCATCTTCTTTCCTGCAGGATTGGTAGCCTCTATCTCTATCTCTGATGGAAACTTCAGACAGCAGTCGGTACGCGAGTCGTACCGGACGCGACAGAACACACGGATGTTGCCTCGTAGCTCTTGCAACTACAGAAGGAGAGGAACCACAGAATTGAGAGATGAAATTATTAATCAATAACAATTTCTTTTTTAATATATTGTTATTTGTATTATTGTTCCATAAGATTTTTACCCAACTTTGATTAGACTTAATATATTTAAAAACAAGTGGATCCATAACAAATACAGATTGGTCTAATCCTTCTTCTTCATCATGTCAAAATATTAAACCTTATGCAAATTGATCGCATTAAATCACACGCAATACTGAAGAAAAAAGTTATGAGATATTGAAGAACTATGCTGGACAAGTTTCTTCAGTTTGGATACCACCAACTTAAGCGTGACATTTTGCAACAGATTCCAAAGAAGGAAATCACACCGTGAAAGATCTTCACAACTAGACAATGCCTCTTGTATTCATCATTAAGATAATTGTATAACCTCTATCACCAATCCCCTATACCTTACCTTGTTGTAAAGGAGTTTCCTCTGCAAGCATTCCTTCCTGTAGAGCACTCTAAGTTCATCCAACTCCTTCACGTTCCCTGAATCCATCCTCTTCATCTTCTTGAGGGCTGCTGAGGCCTCCTTCATCATCTCAATCATATCTGAAAATAACCAATGTCATAAATTATCATAAGCCTACTCTTTCCTTCACAGGGGTTAGCTAACCTCTTTTTAATGAGATTTTACGGTTGACCAACAGACTGCTTAACATCTCAATGTGTATAATTTAGATTTTGGAATTCATCTTTAATTGTCTATATAACCTTTTGGTTAAATTGGATTGAATTTTGATATTGTACAAATTAAAAGTCTGTTTAAGTATAAGATCTGAGAACATATCAATGAAGAAACTTTTATAAAAATGAGGAAAGAAAAAAAAATGCTTTAAAACTACAAAATTTGATCAGCGCTTTTGTTTCCTGGACTATTAAGGTGAACTAATATTTGTTTTAAATGGATATAATGAAAGAATTAAGCAAAACTATTGATTTGTATAAGCTTTTACCATTGAAACCTTGCTGAACCTCTTTCTTGAGAGTCAGGTTAGCTTTATCTAGTTCTTTAGCATCCTTGTCCAGTTTCCTTAGAGTCTCTTCATCCACAGTCGGACCCACCGGTCCTGCTGGCTCCTCAGGGGCTGAATCAGAGGGTGCTGTCTCAATGGCCTGATGATCAAATCATATCAAATACACATATCGTCATATCAGGAAAAGACACAACTACAGGATGACTCTGCGGTCATAAGATGACCCTAAAGATAAAGTTGGGTGCAAAGCAAGTCTCTATGGCCAAGTGAACTAATGAAAGGTGATTCTTTAGTGTCTGAAGGTGCAGTCTAAATGACCTGATGATCAAAATCACATCAAATACGCAGGGCTTAAGAGACAGAATGACTCTATGCAGACATTGCATAGGTGCATACATGTATTGTGTCTCTATGGTCTAGTAATCTAATCGGGCGTTCATGTCGCGCTACTATTTTGACAAGTGACCCTTTGTTTCACCTGAAATTCAAAGTGGCTATTATTCATTTAATTTATCTGTAATATTTAAGATTTTTTTTTCTAACATAGTTGTCTTGATATGAGTAATTGACCAAATTGTTCACATTTGGCTCAATACATTTGGCTCAAAAAACTTGATCTTAACAGTTAATCTTAATTTCAGTTCTTTATGAGCAATTCTCATCGCCATGGTTAACGATGAAGGTAGAGAATAAATGATGGAACATGTGTAAATCTTACCGGAGGATCTGATGCTAAGGATGTCCTTGCCCGAGCTGTTTTGGGTCTCTCATTCTGAAGAGCTAGGAGCTTATGGTTGGCTGTCTTGGCCTCTACCTCTAAGCTTGCTACTTTCTCTCTCGATTGATCCAACTATGGGGTTTAAAGATAAACAAAAAATACAAAATTATATCAAAATAATCTAAAATATCAATAGGGTATATGCCAGAAGGGGATACATATCACTATTATCTGATTCTTCTTTTTAAATCGAAATTGGTAGTAATTAACAATTAATCCATGTGTCCATTTTATAAAAGATTATTGTACATATAAAGACCATCTCCCCCTATTATGCCTTCATCTCCTAGAGATCTGTCTTAAAGTCCATCTTGTCCCACAGAGTAATTATGGTTGTCTTTTTTTCTTTAGAACTACCACCTAAACCACATCAAGCTATTAAAGTTTTATAATCCTTAATTACTTCTTTTATTTGTTGTTGACATATATATATTCATTGTGGTCTAAAGTAAATAGAATCTATGGTAACCTTTACTCCGTTTGATCTCAATTATTTGTTGTCAATCATAACATAGCCGTTATCAATCCTCCCTGTACTAATTTCCATCATATACAAATATTTGGGGTTGTTTATCTGATTTTCAATTCACTGCAGCCCCACCTTTTTGAGCGAAGAGATTCCTTTTGATCACCTTTCTACTGTTTGAGGGAATCCTTTTATTACACACCATTAAAACTTTGTGGTGTATGCCAGTGATATATACTAGGGCATAATGCTCAGCTTGATTATTTGACTAATTACATTTAATAACAAGCTTGCAAGTATAATGCCTAAGTACTGACCCCAATATATTACACAGTATGGTATTCACTGCAGTTTAACACTACTTTTCAAAAAGGTGACTGAATGTTATCTTATTAATGTACTTCATAGTGGACTTGGCTCCAATATATTTTCCTCTAAATAAACATCACTGCTCAATCCCTACCTTAATGCTAATCTTAAATACAGATAAAATCCGTATTTTACACTACCTGTTTCTGCATTTTGTCGTTGTCATGCCTCATTTTCTTGTTGTTCTGCATCACTTTGTCATAGCTTCGATGCTGGAAGAAAATGAATGTGTTTACAAAATATCAACGGACTGAAGTAATCATAAACATTTTAATACAACCAATCAAAACATACAAGACAACTGCACACAATGTTAAAGTTGACTATCTATAAAAGCATTAGTATCTCTTCATTCTTTGCTTTTAATGAAATCCAATATCAAAATTATGAAGTTATCAGTTTTATTATACTAATATCTAGCAACATTTTTAGGACACATGTATAATATCCAAGTGACTCATTGGTAATATTCATGCATCCCTCCACAGACAGTTATTCATTTATTATTTTGGTCCTACAATTTCTTTCCTAGGAGCAAAAACTGGTTTCACTGGTACATTCATTCTTTTTTATATGGATGCTTGACTTTCATGAATATTGGAAATATTGCTATATTTCTTACCATTTTTGCCAACTTCTCTTGCTGAATAGCAATTTTCTGATCTTTTTCTTTGATGAGTTTCATGTCGAAGCCTTTGAGACGATCCGGTGTGTCCATACACCCAGTATCCCCCACGGTCAGATATGTCATGACAGTATCATCAACATCATAGTTGCTCTTCCTCAAAGCTGCTACAATGTCATATCCATCTTTCCAAGACGGACTTTGATCCTTTATAAGATGACAGAGTAAGATTTAGTTACAAGCTTAAAATGATTTTAAAGTACAACATAAACTTTAGAATATAGCAAGAGGGTTTGTTTTACATTTGAAGTCTTAAATTTAATTACTAAGTGCATTTATACATTTGACCACCAGATCAAATATACATGTATGCAGGGTGAAAGTCAAACCAATTTACAAATCCACAGATTATAACAATATTTCACTTCTCTTCATCAGGGAATAAATTACTTTAAACATTTTGGGGGCTACTTTTCAAGCTTGCTTGCATGAAAATAACACTCTTTAATTTGTTTTGCATTAAACTCTATGCAAAATTTGGGGGCTCTTTTAAGACTTTAGGGGGCTCTTTTGGGCATTTCGGGGGCTCGTTCGCCCCGAGCCCCCGTGTATTTTTTTCCTTGCTTTACATATGTCACAAACATATCCTCTTCTTGACAAGAAACAGGGTTTAATTGTGTTATAAATATGTGAAATCACTTTTCAAAAGAAACATCGGCTCTATTTTCTTCTCTTATCAAGGAACATGAATCACAACAATGTGATTCTCGATCTACATGTACCTTAAACATGATATCGGAACAGGGCAAGAGGCAAACAAATAAATAAGTAATAAAGTAAATAACACCCAAATATATATTTTGATGAGCATATTGATCTAACCTTGACTTGTTTGATCAATCCCTTCACAAAGTCTGTATGCTGCTCCCAACTGACTGGCATCTTAACCCACATACCAGAATCATCATCAAAGTAACAGTGAATGTTGCGCTTCTCCTGTCAGCCAGAAAATATAATAAAAATAATTAGAAATATATAATTATAAATAAATTTACAGTTTTATGGTAAAGGCCTTACACATACTGCACATTCATCCAAATTTTCCTTGAAAAAAATCATGAATTATGTGGGATTTCATCACGAAACTATGAAACTGAAGTAATTACATTCATTAAGAAAATACCAGAAAAAATCCATGTAATAGACCACAATATTGAGGCCTGCAAATTGTAAATGTATATCAAAATATAATTTAATTTTTAAAAAGCATCCATATTAATTACCAAGAAAATTGAATTAAACAAATATTCCTCCTTAGCTATACAAAATTCTGTGGTGGAAGTGCAGTGAATAGAACTCCACAATGAGATTATTAACACGGTCAGGAGTACTAGAATAACTCTTGGAAAATTAACACCTGCCTCTCAAGAAAATGAATTCTAGCCAGCCAAAGAGACCACACTATGGTACTCCTTGAATTAAAGATGAGTGAGATGTATAGGGAGAGAGAGAGACAGAGACAGAGTATTATTGTCTCGGCTCCATCAATAGAGAATCAATAGTGAAACTATGTGTGTAGTTTATCTATAATGCAATGCAAGGATTAAAGTGAACCGGTAACATTGTTGAAGGTTGATGAAAAAAATGCGTAATTTTTAGATGAAATGTTACTTATCATATTCCTTCTACTGTACTAACCCTCTAACATGCTATTACAATCCTGACAAAAATTCTCAAACCACAAAGATATTTATGGTTTTCTTTGAAGGCGTCACTGTGCAACACTCTCTAACAGTAAATTCTCCAAACCATTTTGGAATCTCCTCAACCGTTTTCCAATGAAAATGTGACATAAAACAGGCTTTTAAAAATCTGTCAACAATTAAAGATAAAGTTGAGTTCTGATTGGATCATTGCGTGAGTCGATCAGAAAAAGTTGGTCATGTAGCATATAATATTTAAGTATTGGTGTGTATTGCAATGTTTTGGAGTCATCAAAGTGATAAGAAATTTGGCCCAGTTTTGGTAAAGTAACAAGCACTGTACACAGAAAGATACAACTGTATGTGGGGACTACACAAACATGTGGCATAAAAATTGGGCCTAGCATTGTAAAATTGTTACTTGTCATATTTAAAATATGGAGGCATTTGAAGAGCCAAGCTTTTCAGAGAACATTTTTTATCTGATGTTCTTCCACACTTGCATAATAACAATGATAACGCTCACAACTTATTTTTCACCTCTCCCCAAAACTCATCCAACTCTTTAAATTTTTGGAATGGTATAGCCAATTCATTGCTTCATGGCGATTTACATTCACCTAAACAAAAGATTAAATTATAATAATATAATATAGTTGGGAGAATTAAGGAATCAATTAAATCAGCTAGATTTTCCCAATTTGTATCATTAATAATGGTCTAGTGTGTTCACTCAAGCTTTCGGATTATCTTTAATTGTACATCTATCATTAAAGTCACTAGCTTAGCACCATTTTCTCTCATCTGATGCAACTCCTGATCAATTCTCCTTCCTCCATCATACATGTATGATTTACAAGCATATATATCTTGAATGAAAACAACATACCTCAAATATATATGTGAGGAGGGTACCCTTGGTAGGGTGCATGAGTGACCCTGCTCTGTCATCATTGGTCCCACTCAGACCACCTGATACTTCCGCTCCACTGCTCTCTTCTTGATGATGGTGTCCTCCGCTATCAGCATTGGCTGTCTGATCGGAGGCGGGCTCAGAGTAGCCTTGGTCTCCATCTCGTATGAACACTCCTTTACTCATCCACTTATTAGGAAACGACTGCCAGTTCTATTTTTTGAGATGAATTGCATGTAGAGATAAATAGCATCACCCAAAAGTATTTAAGTATAATGGGCCAGACCACTTATACATGATACATGTATCAGATTACCTAAAATACCCTTGTGCACATACATAGGTACTCCTAAGAGACAGTTTAACACATTCCCTACTTTAATGCTTGCTTATGGGGATCTACAAATAATCAAAATAAGCTGGTGAATGAGTATCTTAATTCTTTACAAACTAAACAAAATATTTCATAGAATTCATATACATGTACTTGTGTTGTATGAACATCCATATTTACTATGTCCTACTCCCACAACCTTCATACTGTGTAAACACTGTTTTCATGATGCTTACCGGGTAATGTAAAATTAAAAAAATTTATTTCTAGTTTGATCTCTCAAATTAACCAATTTATTCAACTCTGTTTGGCTACATTATATCAGAGTTATTTAATTATTATGGAGTTTATCAACATTATCATTGTTTGTGATGACTTCCCTTAACATCAATGTATTAGGCACACATGTAAATTATGCATGCACATTATAGCTAGCTGAAGTGCTGTGTTATAAGGCTTCTAATCAAATTGATCTTGAATATTGAATGTCTGGCTGGTTAATGGAAAGCGATGATAACAAAAAGGGTGGGGCAAATTAAAACTGCATTTCCCACTACCAATCATCAATTATGTACTGAATACATAAAGTGGAGATAATTACAAAGTGATGCAGAAAAACAATGGCTTTGTACAGGTGTACAGTGTATATCATTTAATGATGCAGTAGAAATCAATGAAATATTTGACTGATGATATATTGAAGGTTAAATAACAGATCATCTGAGTAACTGACATGGATTGATGAGCTTCTGGAGACTACACAGTATGTAAAGAAAAAACTGAATGTGACTCAATTAATGACACATACCACAATTATTTTTGTATTTAAGTGCTCAATATAGATTTTTTTAATGGGAATGGATGAATGCCGCTAATATGAATGCTCCGATCTCTCATTAACATAACGAAAACTGGACTGTTATTTATTATCAATATTTCATAAATTCAGTGAGTTAAACAAATATATAAATATGGTACAGAAGTATACATACCTGAGTATCCCAGCTATCAAGGTAATGTCTCTGCCCTCCTTGCTTGATACAGGTGTATTTCTTTCCATTATTATGATGAAAAGTCTCAAAGACAATGTCCTCATCACCCTAAAACATACACAGATAAAGATTGTTGGTAAGAAATAAATAAATAAAGAGCACACAACTGAATTTTTAATTGTATAACTTCTTTTTCAGTTAAATATTTTCTGGAACATGATAAAGTGAATGTAAAACAAAAACCTTTAATTGCATACGTTATTTCTTTGGATCATCCTTAAGTTTTAAAGACCAATAATTATTTCCTTTAAATGGAGACCAGCCTTTACCACTTGGAATGAAACAAGCCAAATTCTTTTTTTCTGATTATAAAATAAATAAATCTTTTATTCAGTGTTCTCCTTTGACATTCTAATTCAAACTTGTATTTTAAGATTTGTAAATAAAAATGAAATGAAATTTCATGTGCAGTAAAAAAAATTATCTGTGTGATAGCCTTTTCCTGTTAAATATCTACACATATAACACTACAATAACCAGGGGCAAAAAATACTCAATATGTGATTAGTATACACTGTAATTTCTCAAACATTTTTGCCTTTTTGTTTTAAATTGGAATACGGGGATCCCTTATTTTAGCACTGTCTACATCAAGAGTGTAGCATCTCATACATGTACTTTACTTGTAGATATAAAGGCAGGCATCTGCCTAAATATTTTGTGCGTGATATTCTCTTTTCATGAATTTATATAAACATGTATGTAAAATATAATTCTAAATTAGAAAGGATATTTCCTCAATTACGTCATAAGTGTAATATTTCATTTACTAGTAATTGTGCATGCACACGTAACAGCTTAAAATGTATGGTATCACATTTCCAGCAATATACAAACATTTAGAAATGCCTATATATATATACGTATGCGGTTTGGATTCTTTCTTTGTGCTATCATCACTCTGGAGAAAATCAATAGATCCCTAAGTGATTGCCATGGAAACGGTGTAATCATCTGAAAGTAGTGCACAATTAAGCTTTCTTTGCCTTGTTATACCGGTGTGCTTGTTTTAACAAACAACCTGATAGTGGAAATAATACAGATTCACTGGTGTTCTATTTTTCTCATTCTAAGCATATTTTTAACCACTTTGTGTTTATGAATATTACAATTTGTGAATTATGGCATAGCTCCTCATTATACACTAAAATGCATTTATTTCTGTTATGACTACTGGATTTTTAAATATCATCCTTAAAGAAGAAACCAAACACATGCCATCTAGACCTCATGGGTCTGTTTTCGCCTTAATTCATTCTTTGGAGCGAGCACCTTGGAGATACTGCCAGTATTGTGGCGACTGAACGGCACAGATCAATAAATCAATGACATTTAGCAATGCAGCTAAAACTGGAGCACAAATTCATACAATAGGAACAATAAGATGAACCGAAGAACTCTGGCCACTGCATAGTAGCAATAGAAGACACACATCGTTCAGAGGTTTATGGAAAATACAGATCAAGATTATACTGTTCATGAATGACATTTTATTTATAATCATAATGTATCGGAAATAATATCGCCTGTGATATTCGTTTGTCTCGCAATGTATGGTCAACATCTGCAATGAGTAATATATTTAGCAATCATAATGTACTCGGCACATCTCTTTGGTTCATTAGACTATAAAAAATAGTATAATAGGGAGTTTGAACAGTGTTTTCTTTTTGTTTCCTGACTTGATCTTCCAGGAAGTTCTAGCCTTACACATCTTCACATACCTATTATAATTATGAAATTAAAATAAAACATCTCAAGACACCATTGACAAAAAGTCCTATAGAGGACTAACTATAAAATGAGTTCTCAGTCCTTCCTTTTATTTCTTTCTTTCATTCTTTTTTTTTCCTGTTTTTCTTAACAAGGTTTTATTATCACAAGAGACCAGTGTTATGCTCACCCTACTCAAAATCCAAAATATTTAGAGAATCTCATTATTTATTTTTTACAAAAAGAAGAAGAATATCTACTGTAAATTTGTTTTAGACCTGGGTTTTAAATGTTCTCTTCTCAAAAATCTTAATCTTGAAAACTAAACATCTTTCATTGACTATGTAGTAGATTACTTATTTTCATATATATTCTGATGGTTTAGACTTACCATTTCTTGCAATTGTAGAGCCATTGAGAGGAATTCATCAGGGTTTTGGTTAGGTTGAGGTACCAGTTGTGCCTGTTGCTGAAACGTGTCAACGACCCTCTGTTGCTGCTGAACTGACTGGGAACCATACTGCCACATGTCTTGAGGTGCACTGTAGTCATGTTGCTGCAACCCATCGTATCCAGCCCCTAGCCCTGTGGCGTACCCTGAACCACTATTTCCTGCACCATATTGCACATTACTCCCTTCACTATTTGGCACATTCTTTGGTTTTCTGTCTTGTTTTTGTTTGTTCCTTGAACTGGCAGCATTGTCCTGTCTTGGTTCAGCCGATTGAGACGCCGATGGGGCGTTTGGATCTGTTAGCTGCACTTCTTCAAAGTCCCCCCGCCCCCGAGCGCGTTTCTCGCGCTTGGGTTGCGGGGTGGGTTCCGGCATCGTCTGTGAAGTATTTGGAGAATTGCTGGACCCACTTCCCATTGGGATGATGAAGGGTCAAATAGACAACTGGTCCTTACACCAGTTGCTCAGTTTGTTGGTCAGTCAGTCTTGACTAACCATGTAGAAAAAAAGATCCTAAAGAAATATATGTTGCATCCCCTGTCATCTACATTCTGCACAATATGCTTGAAACTCTTCAGATCCACTCATCAAAACGAACAGGTAGATTAGCCTGTCAAAAAAGAAAGAAATGGGTTTGTATTTTTTTTATTGTATTGAGAAAATTTCATTCATGTGGTACATGAATATTTTGTTTTACAAACCACAAGTTTAGTATTTGATCATAAATTTTTCTTTATTATATTTGACTTCAGTCTAATCCTAACTAAAATTGTCAGTCAATGATATTGGTCTATTGCTTTTAAAACAGATTTAAAATGAAATATAGGATTATAGGTGACATAAAAGTAACGCCACTATTTCTAAAAGAGATGGTTAAGTATGCATGTATCTGGTTCTGCAGAACTCCTCTCTCACAGAGTTAATTCAAATTTAAAAATGAAAGTATTCAAAACTTCCATGTGTTAAATCATATAAATTCTGAACTGCTAGCATTGATCATGTTGAAAGTGTTTTATCAACGTCAAGATTGATTGTCGGGGTAGCGCAGCGCAGCACACAAAGCAGCGGACCCTAACTGCTGATGAGATACTATTCGTAGGCTGCCCCGTCCCCGCTACTACTGGGGTACGGAGCCAATTGGTGTATGCCATGAAAAGACTAGTCACAATATTACATCGCATATTCATAATAATGATCATTAAAAATCTATAAGTGAATATTAAACAACATAAATTGTTTAAGAATGCAAAGTATAAAACACAACAAAAAATATTGTTATTTTCTAACAAAATTCGCAACTAACCTGTTTTTGCCATACGGCGCCAGGTCCTGGTGACTTGCTTCGGCGTCTCTAGTAACGTAAATGGTATTACATGGGATCGGGAAG